>RCWM02000194.1:1587500-1944204 GCA_003667255.2 Euschistus heros
AAAGGGAAAGAAAAAATAACATATGTTTTTGCCGCGCCCTATTCCAGGAGATGAGGCAGAAGGGAATTGAAAAACAAACCCATTTCCCGTCTGCCGGGACACACGAGATTGTCATGCGAGACTAAAATATGTATACATCAGCGACAGACCTGTCTGTCCGTAAAGCGGTCACTCTAAATCAAACGTCCAGTTGTTTGTTTATCGGGATTTATTTGATCCAGGAAAGATGTGTAATACAATTTATTTTATGATAATAATTCAATAAAAGTATAATATATGTATACATTCTGAAGGCTTTACTGCAGAAAAATGATGAGCTGGAACTAATATTTTTGATTTTCGATTTTCAGTACCGATTCCTCAGTTTAAAAAAAAGTTGCTATTTCAAAACATAATCCTGAAATAACATAGAAAAGCAAAACAAATCGATCAAAGAAACGATAACAATTCAAAAAATAAATTAGTAAACTGCTAGTAGCATTTATTATTCGAAGCATATAAAATATGTTATTAATTATAATTCAGATAATATACAATAATATAATTCAATTCATAAATTCTTATTTAAGAAGATAAACGTTCCAAGGTTTCATTAATTGATTCAGGAATTTAAAATGTTACTAAACTCTATCACTAAACATTGTGGAAGCACTAGATTTACTTTAATTGAGTATTTTTGTTCGAAAACTAGTGCTTAAGAAGAACCAAAGTCTATAATAAAATGGTATTATTTCGTTGATTAGGGATTGTAATGTTATATCTTCCTTTTCCAATTAAATATTTTTAACAAACTGAGGTTTATTTTGCAGTTGCATAGGATTTGGTTTTAATTCTTTACAAAAGAGCCTTGGGACACTAGGAGAAGGGGTTACCTGTGGTGTAGTGGTAGCATAGCAACCTACTAAACCCAAGATCGCGGGTTCGCAGTCTTAAATAAAAAATCCTTAGCTAATCCGTCCTGCGGAAGGGACATAAAATGGGGGCCTGAGCCTGTGCGATGTCAGGTACTCGTTAAAGATCCCTATCCTAATTATACCTGGATAGGCAAAATTTAGGACTCCCACCGTAGCATCGTCCGATTAGCCACAGCAGCATAAAGTGACGTTAAACGAAATAAACAAACAATAAACACTAGGATAAGAATTGAAGTACAATAATAACATAATTAGATATCACAAAACAATTACCAACGTCAGAGGGTTTTAGGTATCGACATATTCCTATTGCAGAACATTTTCTATATGTATGTATATATATATATATATATATATATATATATATATATATATATATATATATATATATACACACACACACAATAATATTGGGTTTAGATATATTTAAAATCGGATTAAACTAACGGCGCACAGTGGGACGAATAGCCCTAATTTCCAGACATGCACTAAAAATTGAAACTATTTTATTGCAATCTCCGACCACTTTGCACCATCTTCTTACATCTTATAAATAAGAAAATGTGGAAAATTTTCAGAAATACGTTGTGAAAATGCTGTTTTTATAATAAAAATGTAATGAAAATTGACATAAAAATGCACGAAATCGTATTTGGTGATTATTATTGTTCCTGTAACTTTTTAAATTTTACTGATAATTATACCTTCTAATCTCAAATAAATAATTACTTTCTATTTCGTACTAGTCTATTTAAACTAAAAAAAAATAAGATAGTAGTGATGGTTTTATCATTAGAAAGAATTAGGATTTTATAAAACAATGACATGTGGAGTAACTTTCAGGGTGTTTAGAGTACATTATTGCGTGTTGAAGAAAACGTCCAAATTTGTCCAAAAAATTGACTTCATCGACTTTTACCTTAGGTATTTAATGAGATGAATACATTCCATTATTTTCCGAATATGGCCGAATTAAACCGTGGTTAAGCATAGTTTATATATTTCTAATGTTGTAATTCGACCTTATTAAACCATCAATCTTTCTTTATTTTTATTTGTACCTTTCCCAGTTATGAAAAACAAAACAATATTTGTAATTTTTAGTTTAGAATTGTATTTTGTTAATTTCAATATGTTTAGTCTTAGTTATTTTCTTTTCTTACGTTTTTCCACATTGCAGTAATGGTAATAGGCGCCCAGGAATAGGTGCATATATTTCTACGCGTTCTCATGCATATATTTCTTGCATAACGCATACTTAAATAAATATTTATACAAACAATTTTTATAATAATACATAAAATATTTTTAGAATAATACTAAAATAATATAACTTTAATTTAAAATAATTGAGTTAAGATAAAATTTAAGCAATAATTATCAAATGAATTTATACGCTAATTGATGAATAGAATAAAGATTGGAGAAAAAAAATAATTGAATAAAAAAATATATAAATGAAAAAAAAGAGAAAAAAAAAAGTATATATTATTAGGAGTAGGTACAATTATATAGACAGTTTATTCGTTGCGTTCCATGATCTCAACGTGATCCACAAATAGTCTTAGTTATTGTTTAGTCGTTTGTTGTTAACAAATGACAACAATAGCCATAAAAACATATAGGCAGCAACTGACCCATCAGTCTGTATCCAGATACTTGTTTTGATAGCTTGAAGCCATAGTAAACTTTCTTTTTTTTTTTTTTAAATCATCACTTACTTAATTATCGCGGGAAGTTGGGGTTAATTAATTATAACAGGTAAGTTTTTTTTGTTTGTTTTTTTTCATTTAAATGTCGACAAACTCTGATTTCTTAAATATTTAAAAAGTCCGATTGACGAAAAAGGCATACAACAGGTATAATTCACATAAGGGTAAACTGATTGATTTCCAGATTTTTTAAAATTAGATAGAGCACATTAAAAATCATAGAAAATTATATCCCTCGAATTAAAACACGAACAAATAAAAATTGGATTTTTTGGACACACTATTGGTTAACAGAGCAAAATCTTGAAATGATAGGCAAAAACAGACTTTAGATTCTAATTCTACACCCTTGAAAACATACTCATATGAAATTTTAAGTCGATGCAAACATTTTTAGAAGCTCAACACCGTTTCGTCCCACTGTGCGGCGTAACATTGCTGTAGTGAGTATTTGCACCAGTGTACTGTCAATCCACTCCATAATACTTCACCATGTACAGCTTACAATTTGTTAATCTCCGGATTGATAAAACACAAAGGTGTGAGAATAAACATTTAATAATCATTTTACAAGCTTCGGCAACTTTTAGTTGATGGCATAGGATTCTGATTTGTTTGGAATCCAATATAATTTTATTTCATCCTAATTATTTTTGTTGCCGGATAGACTCAATGATACAAGGTTTTATTCAAACAATTTTGAAAATAATCACGTCATGTTTTTAAAGTTTTTGTTTTATTCTAAAGTAAGTCCATTTTCAACGAAATAGTACCTTGTACCTCTCCACTATTCAGACGCTACAGAAAACCCTAGAATTTCTTAATTAACATCAATCCTTGATTATTTTAAGTCCCTTTCATCCCGAAAGCGAACTCTAAAGCTAACGAAGCCTGCGTCCTGTGGAAATGGACTCTGGATAAATATTCAAAACAAAGTTTCTAAAATTATTATCTTTAAGTCCTTAATTAAAGCAGGGATGTGCCTTTAATCAAAAGTTTTCGCTTCAGAAAGAATATTGAAGGCTCTTGATTTTAATAATAAAAGAAGTAAATATTTAAACTTACCATAAATTACAGTTTAAATTAAAATTCAAAAATAATATTCTTTTAATAGTTGTTTAAACTTTGTTTCCTTCAACAATAACTTCATTCATTTAATTATGAAAAACGAGACGTTATCAGTAAATTTATATCCGCTGGAATATAGCGCTTAAGTATCAAGGATAAGCTCTATAATCAGAAAACCTTAGTATTTCTTACAACGCTATTCTACGGACAACTAAATTCTCCATACAGTGGATATATTCTATCATTTCAGTGATTAACCTCAAAAAGACAAATATACCGGATTCCTACATACCTATTAGTCTTCCTCCTTTTGTCTTAAATTGCTTGAAGAATTGCTTAATATAACATATAACCAGATCACTAATTAGAATTCCGTACATTTCACTTCACGACTCAATAGTTACTCAGAGTAAAGCCGCTCTTACACCAGAGTTGACAACTAAGTTTTCCACAAGTTGCGGCAATTTGCTTTTTCTACTAAATACAGCAACTTTTTTTGTCTTCCACTTGTGGAGAGACAAGTCTTCCACTAAATTCTGGTTTCCCGCGGAGTGTCGGTAAGTATCAAAGAAAGTTGACAACTAAAAGTGGAAGACTTGTTGCTGCACACTTTGTGCAAACAACTTATAGAAAACTAATGGAGACGCGCCCCGGACCTAACGTTCGGCTGACGGAGAAGTCATCCCAAATCAGTAAAATACCTTGGTTTGACTCTAACAAATCTCTAACATACACAAACCACATAAATGATAAATTTGTGTTTACTTACACAAAAATCTAAATTAAGTCCTATAAATAAGCTTATATTATATAAAACAGTTTTCCGATCTCAGATTACATATGCCTCAGCACTGTGGAGCTCAACTTGTAAAACAAAGAACCGTTAACACGAAAGGATACAAATCTTGTCTATGAGGATAATCAATTATTTCCCTCGATAATTTAAAATATCAACAATGCTTCACGCCTACGATCAAACAAAAACATACCTTGGAAAAACAACAATTTCAGAAAATTCCTTATCAGAGAAATCGGTAATTACAATAAAACATCACTTAAAAGATATACGCATAAAAGAACGAAACATGTACTCCTCACTTAATCTAAACCTTTCGCACCAATTCTTTAGCAACATGTTTTCCACTTGTTGCTCAAAATTTGAGAAGAGCAACTTTTTTTGTCAACTTTTAGTTGGCAACTTTCAAGTTATCAACTTTGGTGTAAACGCGGCTTATCGGACAACATATCTACTGCACTCGAACTAAAAATATATTCCTCTATGCTTGGTTTGTAGTCTCACGAAAATAACCTATTATTGTTCAAGATTTATTGTTTTTAATTATTAATCATAATCATCAATAATTTAAGCTAAGCAGTGACAAAAATGTTTATTAATCTAAAAATTCATCTCATTTTTTTGTTATAGTACCTAAAACACAAACAAATGTGTTTGTAGGTGAGGTAAGTGATTTGCCGGTTCCAAGATTTTCGATTCTCGATATCGATTCCTCACATAAAAAATATTCTATATTAAATTTCTGATCAGGAAACTGTTGTCAAGTTTTCGATTCGAGTAACGCTAATAGAGCTAGAGCGTGTCAAATCAAATTTGAAAAAACGTTACGCTAAAAAAGTAAGATATCTCCATGTCAAAGATAAAGTTTTGTTGATTTACATAGAAATAATAGAAATGAAACAATGGAATATCCTATAAAGCAACGAAAAGACGCATCAAATGTCGCAAACCTATGTAAATGGTGAACGACTTGGCAAACACGAGTCCCGTTGCGTAACTTTCAGTTGAGTCAAGGTTTACTGTTGATTTACTGTTAAATCGAAATAATGCATGAATCAGCGCACATTAAGTTTCAATTTAACTAATATTAATTTAAACTCAAATATGTCTACGAAAATTAATTTATTTATGGTGACAAAATCTATACCCTATCATGTATATTTTAATTCTATATGTCTTTGAAATCAAAAAATGTATGGATGATGATAAAGAAAGTATATGGAGAACTAATTTTTTGAAAAACATTTTTTTTGTACATAAATATCGAAATGAGTATTTATAAGATATATAAATTAAATTAATTAACTCTTAAATGGCTAATGGGGTCTAAGAGACAAAGATGAGATATATAATTTTGTTGGCATTAAGCCAACTGCAGAGAAATCTTATATAGGAATCCACTTTATCACTATCATTACTAGAATAATGGCTTCTGAACTATTTTGCGAACGGCTTAGAAAGAACTATAGGTCCTGCCCCAGACTAAAACTTTATTATTAAGTAGTTTTTGTTTTTAATAAATTTCGCTATAATATATTTTTAACACTCAGAGGTAAATGTCCTAATTAACACATGTTTTATATAAAGTATACTCTCCCATAAACTGTTTTTTCTATTTATTTTTTCAATATGCTTAAGTCTAAGAAAACAAACAAATATGTTTCAAAAATACTTATATTAATATGCTTTTTTTAAGCCCTCACGAAAACTTTTTTTTAACTATATTTATTTATCCAAATTTGTTAAACGCATATACAATAATACATATATCAACCAAGAAAAAAATATTATTGTAATGAATTACTAAGTAAATAAATAGTTTAGGATAGCAATCAGTAATCATATTGTATTAATTAGTAATTAAATAAATAATATAATGTAGTTATAATAATAAAATATAAACAAACTACAGTAAATCAGTACCAACGATAACAATTACGATAAGTAAATAAAATACATGAATTGGGGCATCGATGGCCGAACGCGTTGTTACCAGGACCTCTGAGCACCGGGTGTAGTTGTGGGTTCGAATCCCCCCCAAAAAAAACATTTCGTGGGAGGCACACGGAATGGATCTTGACCTTTCCACTCAGGCTAAAGTGCACTGATAACCTGTAAGATATCTCTCCCTTATTGACCTATTAAGAATACATAAGGAAGTTATGCCCCTGCAAACAATTAACTTTTTTCTTTTATTTTGTATTATTATTATCCATTTACAACTGCAAAAAGAAATAAAAAATATAATAAAAATAAAAAAATGTAAAACTAATGATAGTTATAGCAGGGCAACGACTTGTAAAGCAAATATTGGTAACCCTTCAATAAAAATTCCGTATCAGAAGATACCGAAACCATCTATTTTACAAGTGTCTCGATTTATCGGGGATTGAATGAGAAGCGGGGAGCCATGTGGGTTTGAGTAGTCATGGAGTTTACTATCATTATGTTTTGAATAAATATCCAACAAATAATAAAGCGAAACTAAATTTACTTGTAAACATTTAAGTACATTAATAATAACAGTTAAAATTATATTTTCAACTATTTATTTACGTTAAAATTTGTGAATGTTGTTCGTTCTAGTTAACAGGCTGATTGCTCATGAAAAGAATATTTTTTACAGATTTACTATGAAAAGAATACCCGAGTCTAAAGGCAACTTTTTACAAGGAAGCAAAAATATGGTACCAGATTCCTTCTAAAACTTTTTCTGAGCGCTTATGAAAGTAGATAGATTGATCTAATCCGCGGGCAAATTTGATGCAAATTGATTGAATAGCTTCCGAGCTACAGTCCTTACATTCTTAGGCCATATTAGGGCATCCTATTTTACTTTTAAAAAAATAATTTAATTAAATGAGGGATGTTTGGTCTATCTAAAATGGAGCTCTGAGACGCAGTTTACGTTTTTTTTTTTTTTGTTATGATACAATATATATTTAGTCATACATTATTATTCACAATTGAGGGGTTTGGTGGAAGATGCGTTTATGTTATATTTTTTAAAAACACGATCCAGTTCATTGGATGAAAAATTTATGTGAAGATGTTTTAGTTAGCAAAATCTGGATATTTCAAAATAACTAGAAAAAGAGATATGAAGAAGATGAAGGGGCTATGCATCATTTTCCTGCTAAAGGAAAATGTAAAAATAAAACTTTAAACATAAATTACACAAAACTGTGCTTCGTTACTTAACCCCTTCATCCATCAAACCCTTCAATTATTCGTATTGTCCTAATCGAAGTTCTAAAATAATTTTTATTATTTAAAGTATTGACCATTGTCAGACCGACATTTCCCTGTGTGATCTGAGTAAGGTTGAAGTGTTATTACACTTTAATTAGTCGGCTTCAGCAGACCATGAACTGAAGCTAAGTGATTGTTTGACGTGGGTCAGAGGGAAGTAGTTGAAACGGTAAGTTGCTAAGTCTCCAGGCACCTGCCCAACTCCTGGGATAGACCCAAAACGGGCCCTCAAAGACGGCCAACCCCCTCAGGTCGGCAGATGTTCCAGACGTTGATTGGTCAGCTCTGGAATTAGCCGGTTCATCTTCCAGGTTGTGGGTTTAGGGATAAGGGCTATTACGGTATCTCGTCAGCTTTGGTAGTCCCTTACAAGGGTTAAGTACCGGCAGAAACCCAAGCATACTACCTAGGTGAATTGTTTAGTTTAATTACAATACTTAGAGATAATTAAAATATAATAAATATTTAAAAAAATAACAATCATTTTTTAAAAAATATTTTCAATGGGATATTTAAAATACTGGTGGTCACATCGAATAAGTTGGAAAATCTAAAACCATAACCTTTTAGGTCAACAGTTTTTAAGTTTTATATAAATTTAAAACACTAAATATATGTTGTTAACTTCTGGTAAACTTTATCACATCAGAGAAGTGGAAATAAGAGATTATCTAACTTCTGATAAACTTTCTCACATTATTCTTTTTACAGAAGTGTCTTATTGAAATAGCATTACAATCTGCCTTGCCGTAAGGCATTAAGCTGTATAGATGACAAAAAAATCCATTCAAACAATGTGAAAACTGAAAATATCTCACTTAGGGGAAATAACTAAAAAATATATAAAACATTATATTCATTTTAGGCGATTTTGGTGAAGCAGTGGTTCGATGAAGTTCGATGTAGTTGTTAGATGTGTCCTTTTACAAGACTTCTCATTTATTTTGTAACTTGTAATTTAAAATGTATTAATCAATTTATTATTCAAAATTATAAATCAATTTTTATTATTATTTATTATAATTAATTGTCATAACCAGACGATTGTCTTGTGTATTATACTCATTTGGTATTCTTAGGGGACAAGTTGTCCCAGAATAAAGTTCATATTCTTCTTCTTCCGTTTCTAGTTACCTAAATTAGCTAAAACGATAAAGTAAACATGAACATCATTGTAAATTTTAGACACCAATTTATCGTGTAATGATTTTCAGAGCTCAAAATATCGTCGATATGGAATATGTTTCTTGCGATACCCATCCCTATTAGCCAGAAAAAATCAATTAATCTCACACACGATTAATAAATAATACTATACTGGTGGCCTCGGCAAAATTTTAATAGTATAAACCAGACAGTTATTGACACCATATCTTAAAAATTAGATTAAAAAAATATTTAGCCCAAAAAAAAAAAATGATAAAATTCCTTTTAAATCCTACACCTAAACTGTATAAAAGTACTTCCAATTCTGTCTGTATTTTAAAAGATATCCTTAGGGAGCCAAACTGATTTTACCTTATTTTTTTGTCACTTGGAAAATAAATTCCAAAAATAATGCTTTTTAAGAAGAAGAAGAATATAAACTTTATTCTGGGACAACCTGTCCCCTAAAAACAACAAATGAGTACAATACATAGAACAATCTTCTGGCTATGATAATTAATTATAATAAATAATGATAATAAATAATAATAAAAATTGATTAATAATTAAATTATGAGTTACAAAATGAATGAGAAATCTTGTAAAAGGATACATCTTATATGTACTATGATAATGTACATAACATAAAGATTCATGTTTTATGATGATGATCGTATTGTTGACTGTGAGTTTTTACTAAGGAGATGAATATGTCAGGGGTGCAGTCAGGATGAATAAACACGGCCAGTTTTTAAATAAAAAACTTATATCTCGGTCTTCATCAGGGCTAAAATAATTTATAAAATATTATAAATATTAAAAAATATAAATAATATAATATAATATAATATATTATATAATATATATAATATATTATATTATAAAATATTATTATAAAATAATAATATTTTATTTTAGACCTGATGAAGACCTGCAAGGCAGGTCGAAACGTTGGCACACCAAAATATAAGTTTTTCATTTAAAAACTGGCCGTGTTTATTCATCCTGACTGCACACCTGACAAATTCACCTCCTTAGTAGATTCATGTTTTACATTTGCTCGGAAGATTGAAGATCCAGGAGGTAAAGAAATAGATGATGTTTAAAGGAAGTAAGAGTGGAGCTTTTTCGATTTTGTGATGGGCAATGAAATCCATAAAGAGGAAGCGCGGATAATAAAGGATTTTTCGAAGGATGCAGTTCGATGCGTCGGAGTGTACAGGTTGATGGGTTGGGTTCTCGTATCTATGAGGTGGATGGAGGAGCGCAGTTAAGGAGGGCATGAATATAGGTTAGTTTTTTGGTTTTCAAGGATTGAAATATGAGTCTACCTAGGAAGTATTGACGTCGGAAATTGGGGTAAAGCCTGTGAGATGTGTGAGAACGTCTAGAAATCCCAAAAATAAATCTAATAAAGCAGTTCATTAATCTTTTACATCTCAATTCAAGCTCACTAGACAGTCCTCTAAATACTATGCACCCGTAGTCAAATGTTTGGTGTAAACTTCCTTGCTTACTTTTACAGTATATTAGGTAAGGAAAAATTAATGCAAATTTCATCTTTATAGATTTCAAAATGAAATATTTCAAAATATTGCCTTAAGGGTGTCATTAACTATATGGTTTACACTATATTCATTTAATTTTTTTTTGTCGGCCATAAAGCTGCGATTTAATCCCATATGAGGGCAGGACAGATATTTTAGATGTTCGATTATGATCTAATGGGAATAGAAGATGGCCAGATAGGAGAGGTTGTACAATAATTACACGAGACGGTAACTGTTAATCGCTATCGGGGGACATAGTGTGGGGCTGTGAGCTGGCTGGGGCTCGGCCGAGGAGCAATACCGAGACAAAGACTCCTAATTAACCCCGGCCCTTATCAGTTGCTAAATTGTGTTTACACATGTTGGGCTCGTCGGCTTATCAGTTGTCTCAACCGCCCCGCCGCTGATAGTTGCAATTTAACGGATGTCAACAGCTGTTTGCCTCCATGTCTCTCAGTAAACTGGTTTATGGATTCAGATCGCCTATCTAAAAATAGGCTGGCTTTGTTATCCCGAGCCGCCTCTTCTGCCTTTGTCAAGTATCATATATATATGTTAATGTCTTCCAGCTTTGTACTTAGACCTCACACGCTTGTTTAATGGAGCATTTAAATATGTCAAGCATAATTAGTTCTTTGCATTACATAAACCATTTATTTCATTTGTTTAATTAAATAGCAATATTTATTTTCAACATAAACTCCCCGTCTAAAGTATCGCAACACTTTAAAATATTTGAATTTTATAAAAACTTATTTTTTTTTTTTCATAATAAAGAAAGGTTCTAAAGTCTATGATAAACATTCCTAAACTAGAAATAAACAATTTTTATTTTTATTTATTTTTAAAAATTATTTATTGAAATTTACAACTGTATATACAACATAAAATATAATACATCAAGCAAATGTGATGAAATAGACAAAAATGACACGTCACTTGTTTTTAAAGCAACTACCCATTGGTAGCACTTATAAAGGTTCTATATGATGAAGCAGTATATTAGAAGTTCCAGAGGCCATCTTCTTTTCAGGCGCCTAGGAAGGTTATCTGGAATAGAAAGAGAAGCAAGTTGGGGTACTTAATGGATTTGAATGGTGTGGAGTTTGCTATGAAAGGATTGATATCTGGTTTGAGCTAAGTCAGAAACGTAAGGTATATTAAGATCTTTGTGGATAAGTTTGTTTGTGACGAATTAAGAAGCATTTAGGATTTTGGATTGTAAGGATTGGATACGAGATGAATTGGATGGTTTAGTGGAGCCCCAACAATTTTTATTAAAATAAATTACAATATTTCTTCCAATAAACAAAAAAGTTAGAAAATTTACTTTTTCAAATTTTAACTTAAAAATGCAGCGACTAAAACATCGAAATAAATCGGAACAAGGTTAGAATCTATATAGAACGGTATTTTGGGCTCGTGAAAGGGATGGCGCGCTTCGTCGCTGTAAGTGCCTTTGTTTGTTAAAACAAATATTTATAAATTTATTTACTAAGAAATACATGTTTAATTAATGTTCAAAGTGTTATTTTATATTATAATGTTACTATTAATAAATTTATAAATTTAGATTGGAAAACACGTATATGATTTTTAACTGCTACTTCACAAATAATATCTATTACCTAATGCGAAATTAGAAAATAAAAACTGCTAATTTACATTTTTTTTTTTTTTATTCAAAGGTTTGTGAAATAACAAATCAAAATTGAAAGTATAAAAAAAAAAACAAAAAAAAAACGAAAGCAAGCTTTTAATTTATCTCTTGCTAAAAGATTCAGAGACCTTAATGAAATTTTGAAGCGGAAATTCATCAGTTTCATTTGAATGAATTCAGCGAGGTGAGAAATTAAATTTGACTGAGGTGATGTATAATAATTTAAAAAAAAAACCCTATGTATACCTATATAAACATTGTTTGAAAACTTTTTTCTTTTTTACATTTTCATGCGATTTATTTTTTTTAATATCTGTGTTGGACTTTTTTATTTATTTAACTTGTTTGATTCAAATTAAAATTATTCGAGGCAAACATTTGTAATAAATTCACATGCAATCATATTCGAACTGATGATTGAAATACAAGTTATGATAAAGCGGATTCCAACCAGTGGGCCAACAAAAATGTAAAAATTTTATAAAGAATATTTTCGAATACAAACAAATTATTCATTGATAGAGTACTTATATATTGTTTAAGGACTTTATTTCTAAAAAGAATTTTATTCAAACAACATTCGACAAACAACATTATGTACTTTTAATATATTATTAATAATAATTATAATATATAGATCATGAATTAAGTAAATAAATATTTTTGTCATATTTTCATATTATTTGCTATTCACTAATTGTCTAATTTTAATAAACAGGTGTGAAAAAAGAAGTAAAGTATAAAAATTAAATAAAGATACAAAGTAAAAAAAATTATAATAAATAAATAAATAAATAAAATAAAAATATTATTTCCTCTGATAGTGGATTAGACAAATCATAATATCAGGTGACTATCAATTAACGCGATACCTTTACAAGGAATGTCCATTTAATTTATCATAATTTTTTTTTTTATTCTTCTGAATGTGCTTCGTGACGGTTGAGGTAGGTAGTCTGCAAAGTTTCGGAAACGTAGGAATGCAAGTCTATTGTTTTCTTGTTGTTCCAGGTTTGGTTGTTTCGCTCAATTTTAATTAAAATGTCTGATCCGAATACATTTAGGTGCCTTTTTGACGGGTCCGTAAATTTGGCATACGTACGTCAAAATGGGTTTAAGTAATTAAGTGCATACGTTTCTGTGTCAGGATTAATTGATTAACTAAATGGATGAATAGAATCGATACTTGAAAGTCAGGTAAAGCATTATTACCCTTTCATAAGCATGGTTCCACTACAACGACCAGTTCGATCCTTGTGAATTTACATTTATCGATAGTTCTTCCCTATAACCTCAAATGTGAACATTCACTTCTACAGTTTCAACTTGGATAGTGTTGTTCAGTGTGTTATATTGATGTTTAGTCTTCATAAATGTAAAAAGGTGAAACAGAAGTTAACAACATAAGTTCCATAATGGATTTAGTATTTAAAAAATTTTTGTTTTCTTATTTCCTCTTCTCTAATGTGTAAAAGTGTTATAAAAGTTAAGAAGATTAATTTCTACATGGATTTGGTGTTTCATATATTTATATTTGTTTTATCAATTCAAGTGAGAAATTTTCAGTTTATATATTTTGGATTTTTAATTCCTAAAATGTGACAGATTGTATTACTTAATTCAATAAAACACATTGATTTAAAAATAATTCTGAGAAAATGTATTACAAATTTAAATTTTTTTATTTCCACTTAACTTCGTAACTTTCAGCAAGGATTCCGACTTCCTTAACATCAGAACGTTTATCAGAGGTTAACATTACTTGTGATGTAGTATTATATTAATTCTGATTTAATATAATATTAATTCAACATTGATTTAGAGTCTTATCTTTTGATATTTTCTTAATTCCACTTCATTATTTTCTTGTTTTTCATTTTAATATCAGAAGGTAAACAACAGATAATATTACTTTGAACAGGGATTTAGAGTTTCTTTGTGAATGAAGGAATACAACCTTTCCCCTCGAAAAGTAGCGACTAAAACACCGAAATAAATCGGAAGTGGGTTAGAGTCGATAAAAGGTATTCGGGGCGCGTGAAGGGGATGGAGCTATTCTACTGAAAGGGTACCCGCGAAGGTTTACAGGCTTGTTATACATGTTTATGTGATCGTAACCTGTTACGGAATATATTACTGATCAAGTTTAAGAGAAAAAAAATCATAATAAGTAAATATAAACAGTATTAGACTTTGAATTAATATAAGCTTCATTATCTATAAATTTAATTATTAAATTATATGAAGATTACTGCTTGGCCCTTTTTTAAGTCGGAGGGCTTAGTGCGTCTCATGCGGCACCTTCAAGGGATTATTTCTTCATAGAGAATTATTCCAGCTTTCAAAGTACCACTGAGACATTTACCCAGATAGCGTCCCAAAGCTCATTACCGTTTTTACGGCATTAAATTCTGAAAAGACGGCTTTCAAGAACCACTAAAAAAAGTTAAGTTTAATTAAAGGCAACCAGTGACTTCAAAGCCCCACCGGTTTCCCAACGAAGACAAACACAATCCAGAACTAATTGGTGTAGGTTGCGGTCTCGCGTATGGGCCACTTTGACTCGGTACCGTGACGGAGGGACTTTTTACACTGAGGGAGAGGGTCTTTTTAGCGTTGCTACGGTGGGCAAAGCTGTCCCGGCTTAACTTCGTTTAAAATGCAAAGCTTTGATTTTCAATTTCACCCTCTTTTAGTTGTTTCATCTTGTGGCGGCTTTTAGCTGTATCAATAATATCTGAGATGCATCTGTCGTGGAAATATTTCAAATGAATCCAAATGTTTATTTAAATTTTGTTAACAAAGCTTATTAGATATGAGAATAAGAGGAAGAAAGTTATAACATTAATCAACTTCAGAAGTAATATACAGAGTAATATATAAACCAGATCAAAAATGAAGAAAAATGCCTCAGACCTTACCTTTATATTCCAATCCATTGCAGATATACGATAATTCAAAGAATTTTTTGAGGAAACCACGTTTTTGCCATAAAAGCTGTGGTATCACCACTTTGTTTAAGTATTTCTCTAATTTTGACCACATTTTCGGATTTATTATTAAATTTGCCATAATAACAGAATACCAACCTTGAATTTTACAAACTTGGCACCTAAAGAACAACTTGATCTTCGCTTTATTTAGTGAGTTACAATGTCTTATAATACTTCAACGCTCACCGTTTTTATAAAAAACTATCCATGAAATCGTAAATCTCACAAAAACTTGCAAATTTAACCAGCTTTCATATGGTATGATCAAATTAATGATTACGTATCGAATTTATGGTTAAATTTACATTTAAAATCGGAAAAAACATGGTGTTTTCGTTAGGCATACAAATAAGTTACTTGTATAAATAATACATAATGATAAACGCTTAGTGGAAATATGTATTTTAAACATAATAAACTCTTAATTAAAAAGCAAATAAAAAATGTATAGTTTCATTGAAAATAAAGAAAAACTGTCAATAAAGCGACACCAGATCAAAGGATTTATATTATTAAATTGAATTATTTATTATGATTATTCAGAACTTATTTTATTAGATTTTCAATGAAAGTGAAAGAAAAACGAATGATAATGAACACAAACTTGATTTTAGCCGTTGACTTCTGAATACAGATGATATTGAAGAATACCATTTTTTAATGTGAAGTTTATGGAAAGATGTATCAGTTTTTACAGTAGAAGGGATTTCTACCTATCCATGTGAGGTATTGTTGTTTTATTTATTTTTGTACTGGTTTCGAATAATGTGGAGCAGCACCATGCCGTTTGAAGATCACATTTCGCTGAACTTCAGGAGGAATATTCTGACGAAGTTGTGGTAGGATATTTGTTACAATCCTAGTAATTCTCATTATTCAATCTGCTGAGCAAACTATGTTCCAAAACTATTTGTGTTTATACAATAGATTTGTGTTTCATATTTCTTATTTGTATAATTAACATGACCATTCTCGCTATAACCTATTCCTATATATTATTGTGAAATTAATCTTTGGTTGAAATTTCTTTTAAACTGGAATATATTTCGTCCCGTTCTGTAGCTTTATGTTCTGAAGCTTTAATTAATTTTGAAATATTGAATACTCCGCTAATTCGGTAGTAATTAGAAGCTCTTAACGCCTTATTGCTCTTTTGGGGTAGGAGAGAGGCTTGGGGTCTATTTATGAGGTCTTAGTACCGAAAATAATTATCCCAGATATTTAGATTCTTAGTTTCCTTGTGATACCAGGGGATTGATCAAGTCTATATTAAGTGCTTTTAAAAGAGATTTGTTGCATCTATATTTTAAGAATTTGGTTTCTTAAGAGTATAATTTAGTAACTTTAACGATAATTTTTTTAAATATTTGTATAATTTTCTATTATTTTTTTCTTCTTTATTTTTGTTCTTAGCCTTGGTATGCTAATATTAGTCAACGAGTTAATAAAATAGAGGAATTTTAAATAATATTTAAATTTAAAAAAAATAAAATTAACAGGAAATTCAATCTAGTAAATATAAATACTTTTTACAAATAAAAGGAAATTGATCATGTTTTATATGTAATGCGTACTTAAAAGACATTAAAGTATGAATATTCAAATATCTCCTTACCGTTTTAATATGTTATTTAACTGTTGCTGGTTTTTCTGATTCAGAGGAATTGTCGAAAATACTGTTTAAAAAATCTAGAATTTGTACATTTGTACTTAGCAAAAAAAAAAAAAAAAATAGACATGAATTGTTTTATTCATACAAAATGAAAAGTTTTTTTAAAATTTTTTTTATCATAATAATTTTATTCACAACTGTACACAATGGACAACCAGTGAATGTGAAGTTACATTAAAACTACGGATATGATCAGGCATGAGGGAGTCAGCGCCCATTGGTACAATCTCCAGGCATGATACTAAATTAGTAATTAGACTTGGAGATCTCTCGTCAACTTCCTTTTCAGCCTCCGTTGAGTTATGTCAGGAATTCCTACGGTTGCCATATTATGTATTTGTTTGTTAGCGTGTCCACGTAATTTGGTCTTATGGGTCTTAACTGTCGGAATTTGGAAGTCTGTGTGTAGCATATCGTCTGACACGTAAGGAGGAGAGTTTTTTCTTGTGTTAGAAATATAATTAGTGTTGTAAAAAAGGAGAGAAGTTTAGCACCCCTTGGCAAGGATTGACACTCCATGGTAACACGGTTAACCTACCAGTTTTTTTCTGGAATAGGTACCGAAAGGTGCTGAACTCCCTGACATGCCGATTTTACATAATTTTAAATCACTTCCCCTTATTGTCCTGGTTTCAGTGACAGGTGTGGATAAAAGAAATACAGTGACAAAAAAAGAAATATATTAGCGTCACTTTAGATTTCCTTAGAAAACCTTTATACAGTCTTAATAAAACAGGAATATGACTTAAAAAAATAATAATAAAGAAAAGAGCATAGTAGTAAAAAGTATAGTTATTCAAGCTGCGTATATTTACCTACTTTCATAATAAAAGTTTTAGAGTTTTTCAAATGAACTAAATATTGAATACAAATATTAAATTTTATCTATATGTAATTATTGAAAATCAAGTTAACATTCAATCAAACTGTTAATCTTCTATTTTCTGTTAATCCTGTAATCAAGGATTTTATTTAATTTTTATTAAATTTTATAATATGGATTATGTTAATTAATAACTGAACATTTTTCTTGTAATTTTAGAGTTGAAAATATTCATTATATTGTAATTATCTTCTATTTTAGTCATTATTTTATCAAAAATCCGTTATGCCCTAGCTAAATTTTTATTCAAACTACAGCGCTATTTGTTTATATTATGTACATTTGTCTTCTTCAAGTTTAATTAACCGCTTTTCAACTAATTATCTTAATTTAATTAGTTCTGAGTAGAGATCTTGTTGGACTTTTTATTTAAAGGCTACCCTCCTTTGGCACAGACAACTTATTTCTCCTTTAAAAGTTGACTTGACGGAACCAGAAGGAAAAGAGGCGCTTAACTTTTACCCCCCCCCCCCCCTGCTCCAAGTCGAAACCCCAAATTAAGTAATTAAGTCCCATTTGTAACATTTGAAGTCTGTGCCATTAATTCGAAACGTCGTGGCAGTTATAATTCCTTCACAGGGTATTGCTATTTAGTCTTGAATAACTAACTTCTCTAAGTTTCAAAACGGTTTGGTTTTTGTAGGATTATGGGCTATTCCTCCATGACATCATTAGCAATATTTGTTTACTATATATAAGGAATATATATATACAAACATACATACACATATATTATATATTTTTATACGTATAAATGTATGTATATATTTTAATTATTTTAATAGGATGAAATGTATCTATAGTCAATCTATTTTTGGATCTGTAGGGTACTCATTTGTTATATTAGTGAAAGGAATTTTGTAATAAGAAGGAATTTAATTCAGTAAGTGCAAGGAAAAATATATATTTCTTAAAAGTATTTAATTTACAGTTAAAATAAACCTGTAACTAAAAAAAACTGACTTAAGATCAAAGAGATACCTGAAAATGGGACCGAGTCCTAAATAACAATAATAATTATGAAAAAATGTGTTAGTAGTAGATATTTCATTTGGTATTATCCCTTACATTGATGATATAATAAAATAAATCCTAAATAATCATAATAAATAAATAAATGTAATAACATAAAATCCTTTGATCTAGGGTCGCTTTATTGACAGTTTTCCTTTATTTTCTATTAAACAATAAATTTTTTCTTTGCTTTTTAATTAAGAGTTTATTATGTTTAAAATATATATTTCACTAAGCGATTATTATTACAAAATGGAGATATTACAGCATTTATCGTAAACACCGCAGTTTCCTTAAAAAAGTCTTTGATTTATCGTATGTCTGCAACGGATTGGAATAGGAAGTTAAGTTCTGTGGCATTTTTCTTCATTATTCATCTAGTTTCAGCCATTTTTATACACTAAGAGGTACTCACCCAGTATAAACACTATCTCCTTGTTTTCATATATTTACGAAATATGATATTCTTCTCGATATTACTTCATATACAGATTGGAAAATTTGTGTGACAAAGAATCGGCCATTAAATTCTAAATATGCTAATAATAGTTCATTATATAAAATTGTGATTGGTCGGATGAATTTAATTGCTTATATTTATATTTTCATAGACTAAAAAAAGCACAATATCCCCCCTCCCCTATAGGTTGAGATATTTTTCGTTTATAGAAATGTAATTTAGTTTTAAATATTAGTTAATGAAAAAAAAAAATGTACTGTAACAACAGTCTTAGGATTAGTACTTGGTAAGGAACTGTCGTTTTGGAACTAATGATTATTGACGAGGTGACGTGGCTACCTACCACTCTTAACCGCCAGGTTTTTCCCAATAAAGAGTACCCACATTATAGAAGTTCCCGACCCCGAAGTTGTTCCTCAAACTAACAGAAAAAAATTTATCTTCGGTAAGACGTTCTGAAACTCAGGACCAAGAGCTTCCTTGGAGTTAAATTTCTTACCGACTGAGCGGGGACTGACAGATCCAAAAAATAAAAAAATACTAATTATAAAAGTTACTAATAAATTAGTACATAATCCTAAAATAAAATGATTTAGATTCTAAATTATTATAATAACATTTTTCTCTATTCACTAAATTAGCGGATGATGCTATTAATCACAACAGGGTATTAATAGTTTCTTTCTTTTAAATCTTAGAAGAATTGAAACCAGAAGGAAAAATTGAGAGAACATGTAAACTAGAAATATCCGCTAGTCTAAAATACACCATACTTATCAGAATAGGGCCAGGGTCGCAATCACGAGATCGGGCGGACAAAAAAGATCTCTAAGAAAAATAGCTGAAATAGCCCGAGGTTATCCGCTTCAAGATTTAGCACTATTACTCTTCAATATACCATTTCTTCAATGTGTGCTCTATCCCAAATTCTCTATATATTTGAACTAGGAGAAATTTAAAAGGCACAGAGAAATCTAAGCCTTTTCAATAAAAAAAAAACTAAAATATTTTTGAGTTTTTTTATTTTTATCAATTTATTAAAATTTACAACTATTCAAATATGCATCAATTAAATGTGTTAAAAACGTTTACAATAACATGCCAAAACTTGAAAAGAACTACTCATTAGTGGCACTTCAATAAAAAATCTACACAAGAAGATCTGTAAACTATCTTCTTTTCAGACGCCTCGGAGGATTATCGGGAATTGAGTAGGAAGCAAGTCGAGAAAACAGTGGATTTGAGTGGTTATGGAGCTTACTATGAAAGGATTGGTATCTGGTTTGGGATAAATCAGCAATAAATGAACCATTAAAATCTTTAGGGATAAGTTTATTGGTGACAAAGTAAGAAGCATTGAGGATGTTTGGATGAATTGGATGGTTTAGTAGAGCCCCAAAGCTCAACTCCGTACGTCCATATAGGTCTAATCACAGTCTGTCAATGAGTATTTTGTAATTAATTAGGAGCTTTAAACGTTTGTCTGTAAACTCTGTGTCTGTAATATTTTTGAGTTTAAATTAGTTTGCTGTTTTTTTTTCTTACATAATTTATACTCAGTGTTGTGTAATCATGATAGGAAACTTTGCTAATTTTCTTCTTAAATATAAAAAATCTCGATTAATTTGTAGTTAAAAGTTACGTTTAACATTTTTAGTACAGTTTTAACTACAAAACAGTTTACGATTAATTTGTAGTTAAAAGTTACGTTTAACAGTTTAACAGTTACGTTTAAGAAAATCTAACCCAAACAAAATAAACTTTTACTTTTTTTTTTTTTTTTTTTTTTGTAAAGGTACCTAAGGGGACCTTTACAAAAAAAAAAAAAAAAATTAGAACTTTTAACTCATTCTTATATATGAATTACATCTTCTGGTGATTCAATTAAACGAAATATAACCAATTTATAAAAAAATAAGCATTTTAAAATTAGAATGTACATAAATGTAAATATATAAATGTAAATCATAATCTTAGCCATTTTCTCTATCTATATTTATGTCACTCGGAAATACAATTAGTATCATTATAAATAATATGTAAAATTGATTAATGTTGATGAGGATAGCCAGGTTCAATCATAAGACTCGATCAATCCTGAGGTCAAACAGTATGAAGATCCTAATTGGTTTAATGAATTAACTATTAATATTTAGTCAAGTTTACTGCAGGTATTTATTGATAATAATTAATATTGTGTCATAATATCAGATATTTAAAATTTTAATTACTTAACACATACTTGACAAACGTTCAAACCTCCCAATTAATTACAAAAGACTCATTTTCATAACAGTGATTAGACCAATTTGGACATATGGAGTTGAGCTTTGAGGCTCCACTAAACCATCCCATTTATCTCAAAAATCCTTCGAAAAATCCCCAATGTTCCTTACTTTGTAACCAATAAATTTATCCATTAAGATCTTAATGTTCCATATGTTGCTGATTTAGCCCAAACCAGGTACCTATCCTTTCATAGTAAGCTACATAACCACTCAAATCCACTAGTATGTCAACATGCTTCCCACTTCATTCTCGATAATCCTTCGAGGCGTCTGACAAGAAGCCTAGAGATCTAGTATAGAATGTTTATTGAAGTGCTACTGATGAGTAGTTCTTTTCAAATTTGACATGCTATTGTAATCGTTATCAACACGTTTACTTCATGCTTTTTTGTACAGTTATTAATTTCAATAAATGGATATAAAAAAAAATAAAAAAAAATGTGCATACACTGGTTAGTTTATTCGCTTAAATATATTTATTTTGAAGGTTTAGCCTTTTGTCCTTATTGTTAAATTTGTACATACGTAATATAATTTAAAACTGTTAAAGAATGGTATAACGTTTAGTTAACAGACCTCTGTAAGCCAAAAATAGAAAAAATATTGTATGCTCTATCGATGATGAATAGAACAGTTCCCCCCCCCCCTTAATGCATTAATAGTAATGCTGGAAATAAATAATAATATAATAAATAAAGGCATAGCGAACCCGAAGGTTCGATGCCGACACCACCAACCGTCGACCACACACCTCCCTCCAACTCACTCCCCCAAAACCCAAATTTAATGCTGGAAAAAGAAAAAAAAATCGTAAGCACATCAATATAATGTAGAAGGTTACTAAACTAATGAGAATGTATAGATATTTTTCAACATCTATTCATATCGTCGCTACTATGTAAAACTATCGATAGTAATATTATATTTTGTTTACCGTTGTATTCTACAAGGTATACCTTGTGTTAAAGTGCTAGGAATTCGTAAAAATGACATAGGTAATATGGTAAACTTCGTTCTTGTAATTGTCGATAAGATTCGAAATTTTACCAAAAGGCCCTGTAGAATATATCAGTGAACGATGAAATAAAAAAAGAAGCGATTTCTCATGTTCGCTAGTTTTACATAGCCAACGATATGGATAGACGGTTAAAAAATATCTATGCATCCTCATTATTCCAGTAGAAGTAACTTTCTACATTATATTGATATGCATGAGAATTTTTAGGTTTGATGAATTAATTGCCACTTCTATTGGGATTATTTTATTAGAATAATCCAGTTTCGAATGCTAAACATTCATCTTCAGTTCTGAAACTTACAAAATTTTCAACACAACAGCAGTATATTGCATGGCTATATATACTAAAGTTTTAAAAAATATAAGACAAAAAATCAAGTAGTACGCCCCAGAGGAGATCTAACAGATATATGAAATATATCCATCGTGGAAAGGGGAAGAGGGCAGGTAGGTTAAATTTTTGGGGTCTACTATGAAATTTCCCTTAGGACTCATTGAATTTTTCCGTGCCTATTGGAAACAAATTCAAAATGGTTTTAAACGATTTCATTATTAGATATTTAATTTTAGGCTAGTTTCTACTAGAAAATAAATGAGCAGATAAACATTTCCAACAGCCCCATTTTAAATTTTTACCTACCCGCCCCCTTTCCCTTTTCACAATGGATATATTTCAGATATCTGTTAGATCTCCTCAGGTGAGTGCCAATATTTGATTTCTTGTCTTACATTTTTTAAAACTTTAGTATGTATAATCCATGTAAGATACTGCTGATGTGTTGAAAATTTTGTATGTTGTATGAAGATAAATGTTTAGCATTCGAAGCTAGTATTCTAATAAAATAATTCCAATAGAAGTGGCAAATGATTCATCAATCCTATTTGTACTGATCATTCTATACCATCGTAAGTACCTCAAGTGATAAAATTTGTTTTTCTTTCTGAAGCATTGGCTGCAGTGATTATGCATTATAATTATTCTTAGGTAAGAGTAAGTCCCAGAATAAAATTTATTTTTCATTTCATTTCATATATAAGTATCAATCGTTCGCTTTGCGAAAACATTTCTGTCCAATAAGGAGTGAAGAAAATATCAAGTGGTGTTCGAAATTAAGCCCTTAAGAGATGAAGAGGCCGAGAATCGACTGGAGCCGACATAAAGGAGGCGTTATGAGGGCAAGAAGTTTTCCCTTGGAACATTTTTGTCTATATTTGTGGTGTAAGTTTTTCCTATTCGGGACCCGACTGGCAGTGAAAGGCCCCATACAGCGACCCCAGCCCCGCCAAACTGCCCGCTGAGATAAGACTCTCTTCGGGAAATTGCTTTACTTTAGTGCTCAGTTTTCTTATCCCCGCAGCTTTTACGTCAGTGGGTATTTTTGCCCCCGGAGCCACCCCGCCGCTAAAGATGGAGAATTAAGTAGAGGCTGGAAGTTGTTTCTTTTATTACTCCCGGCTGTTTCTTCTGTTGTAATCCCGGAGAGGATAAACACTTTGCCGACATCCCGGCCGTAAAGAGGATTCGGCGTACCATTTTGTATCTCATTCCTCTCTCCCAAGCAATCTGTTTTCATCAGCTGCAGTCGTTATCACCTAGCCTGCAATCAATTATTCCCTTTCACATTTCTTGATTTTCCCGCTATTTCTAATTCATGAAATATTTATCAAATTTATCACTATTTATCACGTATCATTCGGCAGAACTCTGCCATTTTATTCGTACTTTTATGTGTGCAGCAAATCAACATCTTCCCTAACGCCTTGTTACCTATAGTTTAGCTAACAATGTGCTTTTATAATTCACGCTAACCTATGTCGTAGCAGCCTGAGAGAAACAGTGGCGTGCTAGGTCCATTCAACTTCTCTTTTGCACTAAAGTAAACCATTGCTAGTTTAAATAATACTTCTCCAGTTATTAGTGAAAATGGGAATAGTTATTGCTAACCGTTAACCTCAAATAACAGCAAATTTATAGTAAATTACTATTTTCACATTGCATTTATCTATACTAAAAAAAAAAATAAAAATTCGGTTTTATTTCTCACAGTCATCCATGGTTTCAGGAAGGATCGTCCCTCCACGCCATTGGTACCATATTGGTAAAAGTACTCTAATGAAACCTTGGGCTTAGAGTGGACATCTTTCTCTACCTCCTTTGTGCTGCTAAGCGTGAAGGTGCTTCATCTTGCTGATAGGTCTCTTTCTTGAGCAAGATTTCTAATCTGCGGTGTGGTACTATCTCTCGCAGAACCGACTTACACCCGTAACCTTAATATTCGCTGCGTTTATCTGCATGCCATGAAATGCAAGTTGGAGCCTTTCAAAAGAGTCAGCTAAACACACGTCATCTGTATATATCAATGCTTGAACCAGAACTGGGGTCATGTCAATATCTTAGGATATTATAACAATAATGTAATAATATAAATATAAATTAATGATGTGGGCATAATCATGTATCTTGTCGCTACCATATTTGCCTTCCAAAATGATTTATGTTGCATTATTTAATATGTTTTGTGATGTAAAATCTATTCATTCACAAACTTATTTGTTAATTTCTTTAACGCGTATTTTGATTTTCAATAATACCGTTGATATTTTAAAGAATTATAAGAATAGAAAAAATTATGTGTTTTTTTCTAATCTCATTTATCTTGACATTTAGTTTTAAAATAGAAAATTGGTCTGATCTGATTGGATGACGTAAATCCTGGTAGTTGCTATTGGTCGACGAGAGGAGTGACGACACTCCATTGGTCCGGCACACAACAGAGAACTCCCCCTTGATAACTCCTTAATCAAGAGCTCTCCATAATCCTGGGGCTCAGCTCTCCAGGGGCAATTTTTCAGCCTCCACTTAAGTTCTCTGAGACCTTTACTCTTTTTAAATTGAAACGGCTCTATCCCTGGCGAGGCAAAGAAGTGCAGGGGTTAATAACGGGAAGAAAGTCAATATATTTATAGTGAATATTCTTATTAAAAATAATATAAATCGTATTTTTATATGTCACGGAAGTTAGGAAAAGAATATATAGTTAAAAAAAAAGAAACATTATGAGTAAACAGTTAATCCAATGAGAAGAAAATTTTCGATTTCTTTTATTTATTATTAGATGGGCTAGCCTCTGAACTAAAAAATAAATTAAAAACATAACTTTATTTATATATTTATGCCAACTATAATTTTGTTGAATAATTAATTCCCAGAAAGCGATAATTTTGAATGTAAATTTATATGTTTTAGATTAACATTATTACTCTCTAGAATAATAACGGCCCTAAATTATGAGCTTGTGACTTAGTAAAAGACTTCTTGATAACTATAGGTGATGGAGCTTGTATGATTTTTTTCGTATAGTTTTTAAGTTCTTTTCAAAATGGTCCGAAAAAGTCGTATATCTGTATATAGTTAAAACAAAAATAAATAATATGAGTAAAGAGTTAATTTAATGAGAAGAATTTCAATATAGTGAATATTCTTGTTAAAATTGATATAAAACGCATCTTTATATGTTATAGAAGTCAGAAAAGATTATTTAAAACAAAAATTAATAATATAATTTTGCACAACAGTTATTGATAACTGAAAGTTAACTTCTCAGTTGTTCAACAATTTATAAATATTGAGTTTATTTGGTGAGAAACAATAATTATATTAAATACATAGAGTAAACCAGACAGTTATCGACATCCCAGACAGTTATTGACACCCTATCTTAAAAATAAAAAAAAAAATATTTAGCCAAAAAAAAAAAAAAAAAAAAAAAATCATAGATTCCTTTTAAATCCTATAACTCAACTATGTAAAAGTACTTTAAATTCTGTCCGTATTTTAAAAGATATCCATAGGGTGCCAATAACTGATTTTACATTATTTATTGTCACTATCTTGTAAAATACATTCCAGGAATAATATTTGGCGTGAACTTTCTTCCTGTACTTAAAGTATAGTGATTAAGGAAAAATGACTGCAAATTTCAACTTTATTGAACTATTCTTCCTATAATTTTAGTATGAATATTTCCTTAAGGGTGTTAATAACTGTCTGGTTTACTCCATTTCATTGTTTTTAGAAAAGGATTTACTTATAGCATTATTAGATATTTAATTAATTTCAAGGTAACTAAAGTATCACAATTTCCCTCACAAAAAACTATAATTTCTTCTTTCGATAATCTGAATGTTACATGAAACTTCAGAAAACCTCACAACCCTTGAAGGGTCTAGGGTTCATTACTTTGGTAAGTATGTACTGTTACTGGTCCAACGATTGGGAAAGGAGGAGATTTAGCCAAAATCACGATCAACCGCAAGTTTTCCTCCAATTAAGGGTACCTACTTTGCTAGGTATGCCCCAGGAGTGTCTCGAGTTTACTTATATATTACTTTTATTTATTTTATTTTAAGGTGCCGTGTACTGCGATATGGCTAGACGCACCAGTAATAATAAGGAATATTAGTTTTAAACTCTGTTTTTCAGGTATTTGGAAAATATATATTATTATTTTTTTAATAACAATAATGTGCCTAAAAGCTTTTCAGTCATCTTAAGAATAAAACGCAATAATAATTGTTCAAAATATTATTGTAAGACTATTTTACCCGAGTTTTTGGACAATTTATACAATGTCTAGGCTGCTTCAGAAAGTTTAGATGAAGAAATTCAAATATTTCCCCTTTTTCAAAACTTTAAATGGCTACTGCTTGCGAAGGACTTATGCTCAAACTAACTTACTAATTTGTAAATATGTAGATTGGTGAGGAGAAGAGAAATAATTTCAACAGTTGATCGTCCCAGTACTTATTTAAGCTCAAGCAAACTTTTAAATAAGCTTTCAGTGTGTGGTCCTAAAGCGAAAGATTGATTCTTTGCTTCAAAGCGAATATTACAATGCGATAGAAAAAACAAAACGAACAAAAACCAGAGTAAGTTAAAAAAAGCAGGACTTCATTGATACTGAAAAATCTATTTGTTTCAACACAAAAGACTATTTTATTTTAAAAGAGCAAATGTTCTCCTGACAAAGCATCGGATTTAATACTGATTTCAAAAGTTTTGAAGTCTCTTCACTCTATTGAAAAGGGCATTGGAGTAGTTAATATTTTATTATATTTATATATAAAATAAAATATATAATTTCTTACGTTTTATAAATATTCACAAAGAACATTATTAGATCGTATTTTGCAAAAGTTTTAAGTTCAATTTTAAAGCCAATTTATTTTTGAAACTGTTTAATGAAATAAGAATACATTATTATTTTGAATTAAAAATCTGTTAAAAATGAATAAAACTGAAGTTTTAATTTTTTATTGAATTTATAATAATAACAAATGATTTTTAAAACATAGATATATAGTGTGTGAGGAATAGGAAATTTTAAAAAACTGTTCAATAGCATTTAATTAATTTATTACAAATATTTTGTACAAATTTTTATATGTTAGTAAAGAAATATATAAATAAATATTAGTTAAAAATATATATAAATATTTTTTTTTAAAATATATTAAAAATTAGTTAGATAATATTGTTATGATGTAATGACTAATGTTAATGGTAGTGATGACCATGGTGTCCATGTTCGTATCCATGATGATGTCCGTAGTAGTGCTCATGACCATGGTGGTGTTCGTATGGTTTGTAGTGGTAACTCTTTGCCACGTAGTAGCCGTGGTGTGCCATGCTAAGGGCGATCAATCCCAGCAAAAGGATAACCTAAGACCGGAAAAAAAAAAAAAAAAAATCTCATTCATATATCTATACTATTATATAAAAAGGACAAGCCATTTTTCGTTTGTGATCACTAACCGCGAAAACTACTGAAACAAATTTTATCTAAATCATATTCATTATTAAAGAAAGGTTTAGCAATAAAAATTTTATATATTTTCTATTAAATTGTTGCTAAAAAGAGATAAATATGTGGTGCGCAGTGAAGTTTGAAAATTGAACAATTGGTGGCGAGCGCTAATAAAGAGAGGTTATAAATGTACCGGAAATATATATATTATTTATAATATAAATATTAAATATTATATAATATATATAATATAAATGTACAAATTTGCTTAATTTCAATAAATTGTTATAAAAAAAAAACTTCTTTTTTTTTTTTTTTATTGAAATATATATACAATCTGCCTCAATTAAGGGCAATAGGTAACAGTGCTAAAGATGTATTCATTCATACAATACATACAAGTACTAAAAAAAAAAAAAACTATAAACATTTAGTGTGACGTGTGAATTCCAGGGATGTTTAATAATCGAACAATACGTGATTAGCGCCATTCTCCAACAGTTTACAATGGTAAAACTATTAAACCCATCTGAACCAAATTTTAATCTTCATAGTTTAAAGTTTAAAAGAGTGTAGTTTACTATAATATTAATTCAAATGTACAGTGTTAAGTGATAGAGGCTTGCCACACTATGATTAACTTTTACAGTTAGAAATTAAAATCCAACCAGGCGGAATCGAAAAAAAATATTGCCTTATCAAAATATCGATCTCTTATTTTTTGATATTGTGTATTAAAAATGGGCGGCATAATCTTAATTTTTGCTGGAGGTTTTTATAAGACTGTAATTTCAATGGTTTGGAATTTATTCTGTTGTTTCAAATTTATTAAATAAATCGTATCATTAAATAAACTAAGTATTAAGTAATTTTAATTACTTAAATAATCAAGTAATAAGTAAATAAATTAAGTAATTTTACCAACGAATACTATAGCAAAAGAAATAAATAACATTATTATTGAAAAAATAAATTGTGAATATTGACAGGGTTGTTACATGTGTAATGCAGTCCATTATCCGCCAGAGTTTCTTCCTAAAAAGTCTCTGTCCGTCTGAATTACCAAAATTATACGGTAAATATTCTGGGATAACAAAAAACCCTTAGAATAACAAAACATTCCTTGATTTTTGAATAGCGAATATTGTAAAACTTTTTCCGGTTTTTTTGCAGTTGCAAAGCTTGATTTTCAATCAGAATTGTTATATATTCAGCTACAATTTATAAACAATGAAAAAATATTATTTATTTATGATTAGGATGAAGAATCGATGTATAATAATTACGTGATTGTGTATTATAATTCTATCGTAAACGTAAGCATTATCGGTTCCTACATTGGATCACCAATTCTCGATAACGATTCTTTTCTCAAGACTTGTTGGAACCGAGAATCGACACATCGCCATCATAAAAATATTAATAAATTGAACTGAAGTACTTACAAAGAGTGTCTTCATTATTTTTTTTGTATGTAACTTTGAACACTACACGTAAGATGCTTGGTGTACTTTAGTCTTTTTCTGTTTGTAAACCTTTATATATCCACGAGAAGACATTTCGACACCGACACATAAGAGGAGGGGGCTTTGGATTCTACAAAAAAGAGAAAAACTTATTCCGATCAAGGCAACCGTTCCTTGGAGAGAGAGAGAGAGACGAGGCCATTGATAAGCCAAGTAGGTTCTTCACATTGTCGATAGTCCTTGGAGGTTCTAAGTGTTTCGCAGAAGACATTGTCGTAGGTCAATGCTGATAGAAGGATGATTCTTGCAAATATTTTTACATCAGCCAAAGGAATCGGAGTCAGCTATCAATGGACAGCCTTAAAGCTTTTTTTATTTTTTATCGGCATGTCCTCCTTCTTCTATGCCTTATGATATAAAGGATTTGGGAAGGCCAATTGGATTTTGTAATACGATATTGTCATGAATATCATCTATTCACTATTAATGATTACTTATATTATTAAAATAATTTTTGGATTCTAATAAGTTCATTGTTTTGAGATAAAATAGATCTGGGATTTAGCATCTGCATTGCTCCTATTCTTTTTACGTGTATACGATCTCATATATATTTTGTTTTTTTCTGTTTTGGGTAAAAAATCTATCATATCCTCTTAATTAAAAAAATATATAAGAAATTTACAATTGGACACAAAGAGATGTTTATACATAAATGTTTAAAGATTGCTATGAATCACCCAGAATATAAAAAAGAAAAATTATTTATAACATGCTTCAAACTATTTACTCCAACAAAGAGTAAAAGGATATATTTTCATTGGTATTTAAATCTTGAATACCTATTTGTTTAGATTTAATACCTATTACCATTTGCACCTCCACAAACTTAAATAATTGAAAATATATAAGCAATATTACCTCCTGCATACTATGTTAATTAATGATATAAGCCAAACAAAACAAGCAAAGCACCTGCAGTCAGTCTTAAGATATTTATATTTAATAAAACAAGGCCTATTTCCTTGTTATTGAAATATAAATGAATTTCTATTGATTTTTATTTAAAAAAAAAAAAAATAAATAAATAAAAAATTATACAAATAAAAATATACTTAAAAAAATATACTTAAAGCTTATAGAGGATATATATATCAGGGAATCGTGGAAGAGGCAAAGGTTCTGCATGGACCGTAGCACCATTGTTGATGTTGTTACATGTATATGTACTAACATAAAGCTTAATAATTACCTTATTAAAATATATTTTGTAAAATAAATAAAAATAAAATTTTATATGAAGCTAGAAAATATTGGAAAGGTTAAGAGAGTTTTGGACTCACTTTCTTCTATTAGATATTGTGTATTTGTTTTTCAGTACTCATCGATTGGATTTATTTTTCTCATTCTAATTTGAGTTGTATTTATAACATTAAAATTTTGTGTATGTATATTAGATATAAACCTGACCTTTGCTTAGAGAGGTTGTATCACTCGTGAATGTTTTAAATTTTGTGTTAATATAGTGATAATTTGCTCTCGATGGGGTTTCCATGGCTGAACCATATAGGGTCTGTTTATTTTTTAATGCAATAAAAAGTTTATTTATTCATTTATTGGTAATTTATTTTATTAGTTGAACTGGAGGCTAAACGAAAAAAAAAAAAAAAAAAAAAAAAAAAAAAAATGATACCGCCTTGATAAATTGAATAACCACCATTAAAATTTTCAAAAACAACAATGAAAAATAAAAGAAAAAACATGATCTGTCACATTTACTTTTCTTCAAGTTTATGGGAAATGGATTTAATACATTATAATGCCACCAATGTTTTACACATTTTAAACATTTATCTGTATACGACTAATTTGTTTCTTTTGTTTTTTTTTAGGAGCGATGTCCTTCACACCAGCCAGGGTGAGTCCAAATACTTTTGCATGATTAACTAATTTTTGTATAATTTGTAAGATGTTCAAATGTGACTCAATGTCTTCAAACAATTTATTCGAAATAACTTTATTTGTTAATTGTCTATAAACAATAATTGGTTTGCTCCATAAAGAGATGTTCATAAATATTTCTAGTCTTGATAACTGTTTCAACAATGAACCTGTTTCATAAGCCTGTGTGTTAATTCAATTAACTATTCAGATTTTAAAGCTATATTACACTACTATTTTGGCCTACTATGTTTTTGCCATTTTCGCTTTATTAAAATTATACAGTTTGAGATAAAAAAAAATAAACTAAATTAGTTCTTATAAGATATCGAACTCATTATATTACAATTCTACTTTTATTTCCATTAGTCATGGCTTATTAAAATTTCAGAATACTGGAATAAATAAAAATATTCAAATCAAAGTTGAACTTAACATTAGATGATGTTTCAAAAATCACATCTTCATGTATTTAATTAATTAATAATACTATTAAGATTGTTCACAATATAATTTTAGAACGTTTCTAGTTATTACACCTATTTCATGTGTTGAAATTACAATTTAAAAAGAAATCACGTTATAAAATTTCCCCAAAATCAATGACATTTTCTTATTAGTATGACGATATGCTCATTTTACAGCTTTTGAATATATTTCTAATATACAGAAGAAGTAGAATATAAAGAAACTTTAGAATTCAAAATAAAATTAAACAAACTTTGTTTATGTGTGAACGCACAACTACATTTTGTAGTTTAATTTAATCCTAATAATATTTAGGTTCTAGATCTATAGGAGAAATACACTTCTTGCCTCAGGAGCTTTATTTCGTTATCCATTGTATTTTTAATTATTTATTACAGGTCAATGGATCTATTTAAGGATTGTGCTTATAATTACAATGCTCATCAAGATGAATATTAGATAATCCTTGTTGATCATTAGAATCATACTTCAATATTAGATAATCCCTTCTTCATTCTTCAGTATTTTTGGTCTATTTTTACTGAGTTCGAATTTTAGTGACGTTTCTTATCATAATCCTAATCTTCCTTGTATACAGTATTCTTATTGCGATGAAAAATAATATTCTGCTACTTATAGTTCCCTTAAAAAATAGAAAAAATATAATAAAATCTTACTATTGTCTGGCAGAAATTCTGCTTCCTTTTGTTCACAATCAAGCCAGTTACTTTTGTAATTGTCCTCGATTTACAGCCACTAATCCTCCAGTCCATGTTCACCTGTTGAGGGTTTGGATCTTAGTCTTAAATCATTTTAGGACTCCACAAAGGTCTTGTACTTACTTGTCGATCAAGCTTCAATCTCTTCGGGAGTGTTTTTATGTTGCATCCAAACCACGTGTTTTTTAATTATAAGCATTAAAAAAAAATATCACGTCCAAGATGTTTTCCTATTTTCTAGTCAGTCAGAATAGGCCAGGTTAGAAGGATTGCCGCGTTGAGTCTTACACGCTCTACACCAAAGGTTATGAATAAGATTCCCACCTGGGTCTGTTGATATGTATTGCGCAGTGGCTCCACGTAATGAACCTATGCCTTTCCACTTTGATAATAGATTAGTTACTTGTAGCATAGCCTGCCCTTACTTTCTGCCCCAGTTGGATTACATAATAAAATTAACCCCCAACAAACAACAACGTCGAGTAGGCCCACCACTTATATCAATTTTTATCAGAGACGAAAGTTCTAATATAATAGAGGAAGACAAAGAAAATTCAACTGGGTATAAAATTAGATAGTGCTACATTGGCAATAAAGGACTTGTGTTAACGAGTCCTGTAGCCAAAAAAAAAAAAAAAAAAAAAAAAAAAAACCGCTTTGTTTGAAAAAATTTCAGACCGCATTATCATTTCGGGTCTATAAGATTTTGGATGTCCGTGTCCGAGACTTTTAATTTCGCTATGGATCAGCTTAAGCTAAACTTGTGACTAGTTATTCTGTCTGTAAACTCTGAAACATCGTCTTTTCTCATTGTGTGCCTTTTTATTTGAGATTCATGGATAGTATGCAATTTATATTATGAGCACCCATAGTGGGCATAATATCAATGAATAATATAACATAGCAGAAATGTAGGCAATAAATCCTTCTTTTATTTTCCTTATCCCTTTTTATTGGATATTGCTGTCTTCAAAGTAACCCTTTCGTTCCTCCCCTAGTTGGATTACATAAGGACATTAAACCCCGACGAAAACGTTGAACATTCTCCTCCTTTCTTCATAGATACCGCTTGGTTTGAAGCATTTTCGGACCACTTTATTATTTCGGGTCTAGAAGATTTTGGACGTCCATGTCCGAGACTTTTAATTGCGTTATGGATTGGTTTAATCAAAACTTGTGATTAGTTCCTTCTGTCTGTACTCAGAAACATCAGCTTTTATTTGTCTTAGTTGTTAATAATTGCTTTTTATTGGTTATATACAGAGTCTCTATTTGTAAACTATGAATTCTCTAAGTATTGTCGGGCTCTGTGGAGAGAATTTCCAATTGTCTAAAAATAAATATAGCATATTCTTCCAATGCTATTATCAAATGTTAATATACAAACTGTTATTAGAATGTTCATCTGGATTCCAATAGATCTGTTACTTCTTCATATTTACTTTTTCAGAGGAGATTTCAAGTTTCTGGGCGAATTTGATACATTTATATTTTACTCAGTTTGTTGATTCCGAAAGTCTTTTCTCATAGTGTGCCTTTTCATTTGAGATACGTGTATAGTATGTCATTTATATTATGATACCTAACGCGGAATAATATCAATGAATAATATAACATAGCAGAAATGTTGGCTATAAATCCTTCTTATATTTTCCTAATCCCTTTTTATTGGATATTGCTGTCTTCAAAGTAACCCTTTCGTTCCTCCTCTAGTTGGATTACATAAGGACATTAAACCTCGACAAACAACGTTGAACATTCTCCTCCTTTCTTTATAGATACCGCTTGGTTTGAAGCATTTTCGGATCACTTTATTATTTCGGGTCTAGAAGATTTTGGACGTCCATTTCTGAGACTTTTAATTGCGTTATGGATTGGTTTAATCAAAACTTGTGATTAGTTCCTTCTGTCTGTACTCAGAAACATCAGCTTTTATTTGTCTTAGTTGTTAATAATTGCTTTTTATTGGTTATATAGAGAGTCTCCATTTGTAAACTATGAGTTCTCTAAGTATAGTCGGGCTCTGTGGAGAGAATATCCAATTGTCTAAAAATAAATATAGCATTTTCTTCCAATGCTATTATCAAATGTTAATATACAAACTGTTATTAGCATGTTCATCTGGATTCCAATCGATCTGTTACTTCTTCATATTTACTTTTTCAGAGAGATTTCAAGTTTCTGGGCGAGTTTGATGCATTTATATTTTACTCAGTTTGTTGAATCCGAAAGTCTTTTCTCATTGTGTGCCTTTTCATTTGAGATTCGTGGATAGTATGTCATTTATATTATGATACCTAACGCGGCGTAATGTCAATGAATAATATAACATAGCAGAAATGTAGGCAATAAATCCTTCTTTTATTTTCCTAATCAGTTTTTATTGGATACTGCTGTCTTCAAAGTAACCCTTTCGTTCCTCCCCTAGTTGGATTACATAAGGACATTAAACCCCGCCAAAACCGTTGAACATTCTCCTCCTTTCTTCATAGATACCGCTTGGTTTGAAGCATTTTCGGACCACTTTATTATTTTGGGTCTAGAAGATTTTGGACGTCCATGTCCGAGACTTTTTATTGCGTTATGGATTGGTTTAATCAAAACTTGTGATTAGTTCCTTCTGTCTGTACTCAGAAACATCAGCTTTTTTTGTCTTAGTTGTTAATAATTGCTTTTTATTGGTTATATACAGAGTCTCCATTTGTAAACTATGAGTTCTCTAAGTATAGTCGGGCTCTGTGGAGAGAATATCCAATTGTCTAAAAATAAATATAGCATTTTCTTCCAATGCTATTATCAAATGTTAATATACAAACTGTTATTAGCATGTTCATCTGGATTCCAATCGATCTGTTACTTCTTTATATTTACTTTTTCAGAGATTTCAAGTTTCTGGGCGAGTTTGATGCATTTATATTTTACTCAGTTTGTTGAATCCGAAAGTCTTTTCTCATTGTGTGCCTTTTCATTTGAGATTCGTGGATAGTATGTCATTTATATTATGATACCTAACGCGGCGTAATGTCAATGAATAATATAACATAGCAGAAATGTAGGCAATAAATCCTTCTTTTATTTTCCTAATCAGTTTTTATTGGATACTGCTGTCTTCAAAGTAACCCTTTCGTTCCTCCCTAGTTGGATTACATAAGGACATTAAACCCCGCCAAAACCGTTGAACATTCTCCTCCTTTCTTCATAGATACCGCTTGGTTTGAAGCATTTTCGGACCACTTTATTATTTTGGGTCTAGAAGATTTTGGACGTCCATGTCCGAGACTTTTTATTGCGTTATGGATTGGTTTAATCTAAACTTGTGATTAGTTTCTTCTGTCTGTACTCAGAAACATCAGCTTTTATTTGTCTTAGTTGTTAATAACTCTTTTCTATTTGTTATATAGAGAGTCTCTATTTGTAAACTATGAGTTCTCTAAGTATAGTCAGGCTCTGTGGAGAGAATTTCCGATTGTCTAAAAATAAATATAGCATATTCTTCCAATGCTATTATCAAATGTTAATATAGAAACTGTTATTAGCATGTTCATCTGGATTCCAATTGATCTGTTACTTCTTCATATTTACTTTTTCAGAGGAGATTTCAAGTTTCTGGGCGAGTTTGATACATTTATATTTTACTCAGTTTGTTGAATCCGAAAGTCTTTTCTCATTGTGTGCCTTTTCATTTGAGATTCGTGGATAGTATGTCATTTATATTATATACCTAACGCGGCGTAATATCAATGAATAATATAACATAGCAGAAATGTAGGCAATAAATCCTTCTTTTATTTTCCTAATCCTTTTTATTGGATATTGCTGTCTTCAAAGTAACCCTTTCGTTCCTCCCCTAGTTGGATTACATAAGGACATTAAACCCCGCCAAAACCGTTGAACATTCTCCTCCTTTCTTCATAGATACCGCTTGGTTTGAAGCATTTTCGGACCACTTTTTATTTTTGGGTCTAGAAGATTTTGGACGTCCATGTCCGAGACTTTTTATTGCGTTATGGATTGGTTTAATCTAAACTTGTGATTAGTTCCTTCTGTCTGTACTCAGAGACATCAGCGTTTATTTATCTTAGTTGTTAATAACTCTTTTCTATTTGTTATATAGAGAGTCTCTATTTGTAAACTATGAGTTCTCTAAGTATAGTCAGGCACTGTGGAGAGAATTTCCAATTGTCTAAAAATAAATATAGCATATTCTTCCAATGCTATTATCAAATTTTAATATGCAAACTGTTATTAGCATGTTCATCTGGATTCCAATAGATCTGTTACTTCTTCATATTTACTTTTTCAGAGGAGATTTAAAGTTTCTGGGCGAGTTTGATACATTTATATTTTACTCTGTTTGTTGATTCCGAAAGTCTTTTCTCATTGTGTGCCTTTTCATTTGAGATTCGTGGATAGTATGTCATTTATATTATGATACCTAACGCGGCGTAATATCAATGAATAATATAACATAGCAGAAATGTAGGCTATAAATCCTTCTTTTATTTTCCTAATCCCTTTTTATTGGATATTGCTGTCTTCAAAGTAACCCTTTCGTTCCTCCCCTAGTTGGATTACATAAGGACATTAAACCCCGACAAAAACGTTGAACATTCTCCTCCTTTTTCATAGATACCGCTTGGTTTGAAGCATTTTCGGACCACTTTATTATTTTCGGGTCTAGAAGATTTTGGACGTCCCATTCCGAGACTTTTTATTGCGTTATGGATTGGTTTAATCTAAACTTGTGATTAGTTCCTTCTGTCTGTACTCAGAAACATCAGCTTTTATTTGTCTTAGTTGTTAATAACTCTTTTCTATTTGTTATATAGAGAGTCTCTATTTGTAAACTATGAGTTCTCTAATAGTCAGGCTCTGTGGAGAGAATTTCCAATTGTCTAAAAATAAATATAGCATATTCTTCCAATGCTATTATCAAATGTTAATATACAAACTGTTATTAGCATGTTCATCTGGATTCCAATTGATCTGTTACTTCTTCATATTTACTTTTTCAGAGGAGATTTCAAGTTTCTGGGCGAGTTTGATACATTTATATTTTACTCTGTTTGTTGATTCCGAAAGTCTTTTCTCATTGTGTGCCTTTTTATTTGAGATTCGTGGATAGTATGTCATTTATATTATGATACCTAACGCGGCGTAATATCAATGAATAATATAACATAGCAGAAATGCTGGCTATAAATCCTTCTTTTATTTTCCTTATACCTTTATATTGAATATTGCTGTCTTCAAAGTAACCCTTTCGTTCCTCCTCTAGTTGGATTACATAAGGACATTAAACCTCGACAAACAACGTTGAGCATTCTCCTTCTTTCTTCATAGATACCGCTTGGTTTGAAGCATTTTCGGATCACTTTATTATTTCGGGTCTAAGAGATTTTGGACGTCTATGTCCGAGACTTTTTATTGCGTTATGGATCGGTTTAATCAAAACTTGTGATTAGTTCCTTTTGCCTGTACTCAGAAAACATCAGCTTTTATTTGTCTTAGTTGTTAATAATTGCTTTTTTATTGGTTATATAGAGAGTCTCTATTTGTAAACTATGATTCTCTAAGTAAGTCGGGCTCTGTGGAGAGAATTTCCAATTGTCTAAAAATAAATATAGCATATTCTTCCAATGCTATTATCAAATGTTAATATACAAACTGTTATTAGCATGTTCATCTGGATTCCAATAGATCTGTTACTTCTTCATATTTACTTTTTCAGAGGAGATTTCAAGTTTCTGGGCGAATTTGATACATTTATATTTTACTCAGTTTGTTGATTCCGAAAGTCTTTTCTCATCATGTGTGCCTTTTCATTTGAGATTCGTGGATAGTATGTCATTTATATTATGATACCTAACGCGGCGTAATATCAATGAATAATATAACATAGCAGAAATGCTGGCTATAAATCCTTCTTTTATTTTCCTAATCACTTTTTATTGGATACTGCTGTCTTCAAAGTAACCCTTTCGTTCCTCCCTAGTTGGATTACATAAGGACATTAAACCCCGCCAAAACCGTTGAACATTCTCCTCCTTTCTTCATAGATACCGCTTGGTTTGAAGCATTTTCGGACCACTTTATTATTTTGGGTCTAGAAGATTTTGGACGTCCCTTTCCGAGACTTTTTATTGCGTTATGGATTGGTTTAATCTAAACTTGTGATTAGTTCCTTCTGTCTGTACTCAGAAACATCAGCTTTTATTTGTCTTAGTTGTTAATAACTCTTTTCTATTTGTTATATAGAGAGTCTCTATTTGTAAACTATGAGTTCTCTAAGTATAGTCAGGCTCTGTGGAGAGAATTTCCAATTGTCTAAAAATAAATATAGCATATTCTTCCAATGCTATTATCAAATGTTAATATACAAACTGTTATTAGCATGTTCATCTGGATTCCAATTGATCTGTTACTTCTTCATATTTACTTTTTCAGAGGAGATTTCAAGTTTCTGGGCGAGTTTGATACATTTATATTTTACTCTGTTTGTTGATTCCGAAAGTCTTTTCTCATTGTGTGCCTTTTCATTTGAGATTCGTGGATAGTATGTCATTTATATTATGATACCTAACGCGGCGTAATATCAATGAATAATATAACATAGCAGAAATGCTGGCTATAAATCCTTCTTTTATTTTCCTTATACCTTTATATTGGATATTGCTGTCTTCAAAGTAACCCTTTCGTTCCTCCCTAGTTGGATTACATAAGGACATTAAACCTCGACAAAAACGTTGAGCATTCTCCTCTTTTTTCATAGATACCGCTTGGTTTGAAGCATTTTCGGACCACTTTATTATTTCGGGTCTAAGAGATTTTGGACGTCTATGTCCGAGACTTTTTATTGCGTTATGGATCGGTTTAATCAAAACTTGTGATTAGTTCCTTTTGCCTGTACTCAGAAAAATCAGGTTTTATTTGTCTTAGTTGTTAATAATTGCTTTTTATTGGTTATATAGAGAGTCTCTATTTGTAAACTATGAATTCTCTAAGTATTGTCGGGCTCTGTGGAGAGAATTTCCAATTGTCTAAAAATAAATATAGCATATTCTTCCAATGCTATTATCAAATGTTAATATACAAACTGTTATTAGCATGTTCATCTGGATTCCAATCGATCTGTTACTTCTTTATATTTACTTTTTCAGAGATTTCAAGTTTCTGGGCGAGTTTGATGCATTTATATTTTACTCAGTTTGTTGAATCCGAAAGTCTTTTCTCATTGTGTGCCTTTTCATTTGAGATTCGTGGATAGTATGTCATTTATATTATGATACCTAACGCGGCGTAATGTCAATGAATAATATAACATAGCAGAAATGTAGGCAATAAATCCTTCTTTTATTTTCCTTATCCCTTTTTATTGGATATTGCTGTCTTCAAAGTAACCCTTTCGTTCCTCCCCTAGTTGGATTACATAAGGACATTAAACCCCGACAAAAACGTTGAACATTCTCCTTCCTTTCTTCATAGATACCGCTTGGTTTGAAGCATTTTCGGACCACTTTATTATTTCGGGTCTAGAAGATTTTGGACGTCCCTTTTCCGAGACTTTTATTGCGTTATGGATTGTTTAATCAAAACTTGTGATTAGTTCCTTCTGTCTGTACTCAGAAACATCAGCTTTTATTTGTCTTAGTTGTTAATAATTGCTTTTTATTTGTTATATAGAGAGTCTCTATTTGTAAACTATGAGTTCTCTAAGTATAGTCAGGCTCTGTGGAGAGAATATCCAATTGTCTAAAAATAAATATAGCATTTTCTTCCAATGCTATTATCAAATGTTAATATACAAACTGTTATTAGCATGTTCATCTGGATTCCAATCGATCTGTTACTTCTTTATATTTACTTTTTCAGAGATTTCAAGTTTCTGGGCGAGTTTGATGCATTTATATTACATCGGCGCTTCTCTGCCTAATTTTTTTAATAATTCCTTTCTATTGGTTATACAGAATGTCCCTATTTGTAAACTAAGAGTTCTCGAAGTACAGTCAGGCTCTGAGAAGAGCATTTCTCATCTGTCTAAAAATAAATATAGCATATTCTTTCATTGATATTATCAAATGTTAATATACAAAAAGTTATTAAAACGTTTATTTGTATTCATTGTTTATTTCTACTTTGACTGTCTATTTTATCCAGTATTACCTACCCTTCTTTAGTTTGATAAGCAAGGGTCGCCGGTATACCCGGTGTAGAGGTAAATATGCCTTTCAGTCTGTCCTCCCAATATCTTGTTAGATTTATTTATTTATATTACTCAGTTTGCTGATTCCGAATGTCTTTTCTCATTGTGTTTTTTCATTTGAGATTCGTTGATAGTATGGAACGTATATTATGAGCAACCATAGTGTACAGAATATCAATGAATAATACGTATTATAAAGCAACAATAGTTGCAATAAGTCCTTCTTTTATTTTCCTTATCCCATTTTTTTGGGATATTGCTGTCCTCAGAATAACCTGTTCTTTCTTGTGCTCTACTTGGATTTATTGTGACATTAGCACCTAACAAACAACAATGTTGAGCATTATCCTTTCTTCGTCGGTATCATACCGCTATGTTTGAAGCATTTTCGGACCAGTTTATTATTTCTGGTTTATAAAAGGGTCTTTTCTCATTGTGTGTTTTTTCGAGTTTGTTGTATAGGTACGTTGTTTAGAACACTTTCACATCAGGCGGAATATCAATGGATAATATTTTATAGAAGCAGTTGTTACCATTATCCTTTCTTTTATGTTCGTTATCCCATTTTGTTTGGATATTCCTATAATTAAAATAGTTCTTTTTATTCGAACTACGATATTTTGTATAGGTGTTAGCAGACTATCGTTTCTAGTATTTTTATTCAATTGTTAATTGTCAAATGTTACACAATCTGTCACACTCAATGGCTTTAAAGTATAGCGATGATAATTCATCCATTCATAACTTATTACCACGTCATTAATACAATATTTCTGGAGATTCCAGCTTACCCCTCCACAAATGAGTTTATTGAGTTGTTTATTAAGAGATAAATTGTTGTATACAAGATAATTGGCATGGAGGACAGCACCCAGCGGTGCTTACTCCTAACATGAACATGATATATAATCAGTTTTAATGGAGTAGATCCCTGATCCAACTCCTTTTTAGTCTCCTTTGGGTATTATCTGGCAATCTTATGGAGGCCATACTTTGAATTAAATTATTGATATGTCCGTGAAGCTTGTCGTGAAGTCTTTTATATAAAGTCTGGATGTGATCTTGTACCATGGGTATGTGTAAAGTTTTGTTATTGACATACCAGGGCGATTGTGTAATGAGTCTTAAAGTTTTTAACTGGAAAGGCTATATTTTTTGGATGTGTGTTTTTTTTTAGCTGTTCCGTAAATTTGGAGGCGTACGTCCATAGAGGTTTTAATAAGTACGTATATGTATTTAGTCTTTGCGTCATTTTCAATTTAGGTTGTTTATGTAGAATTGGATTTAATAGTCTCAGTCTTTTGTTCAGGCTTAGGCGTTTCTGTTTCACATGTGGGCCCCATGTCATCCTTCTGTCGAACATTAGGCCTTAGTATTAAACAGTGTCAGTCTGTTTAATTGGAACATTGTTAATGTAAACAATGATGCAGGTATTATGTTGAAGTGCAAAAGTGATATGCTGTGACTTGTCGTTATTGAGTTTAATTTTCCATTTTTTAAACCAGTCTTGTAATTGTAGGAATTAGTATTGGAGAGTCAGTGAAGTATCCAGGAATACCCCAGTAGAATATAATTTTTTCTCCAATGCAACTGAAATGTAGTCTGTGACTCTGTGAAGCTGGTGTATGGTTGAGTGTAGTTAACGAAATCCAAACTGGTGTTCTAGTAGTATGTCTTTGTTCGTTAGTGTGTCTAGAATACGTCTATACAGTAATTTTTCAAACATTTTTGAGCAAATTGGAAGTCAACTGATGGGTCTGTACGAAGAAGGAGAGTCGGGGTCTTTCTTTGGTTTTTGTACCATTAATACGTGTGAATATTTCCATTGCAATGGGAATTTAGTTGTCCTGAGTATTGCATTAAAGAGTGTTGTAAGAAAGACCGTAGCTTTTCTGGGCATATGCTGGAGTAGCCCAGCAGTAATCAAGTCATGTCCTGGGGCTTTTTTTTTTGATAATTTTTGAATTTCTAGGATTACTTCAAATGGCTTAAAGGGTGGTGGGGACAACGTTAGTAGTAAGGGGTTGTCAAGGGTATCATGTACGTTAATTTCGTGTTCATTGTTAGTGAGGTCTGAATGAGGTATGAAAACAGTCGATAGATGGTCAGCGAAGAGTTCAGACATTTCGCTTTCCGACTCGGCCTAAGTACCATCTTTTTTTTGGAGTGGTACTGACACCTTACGATGCTTTAAAAGCTTTTTTGTTTGCCTCCATAAGCTTCCATCGTCAGTATTGAGATTTGTTAAGAATGTATCATAGTTGGTATGTTTCAATTTTTGGATTTGTCGTTTTAATTCGTTATTTATTTGGTTGTATGTATGTTTGTCCGATGGTGGTCTGTTAGTCTGTCATACTTTTCTACAGATCTGATCAAATCCCTTATATACTGTGGATAGTTTGGCTGGTGACTTTTCTTGGTTTTGGGAACTGATGAGGACCACGCAGATTCCTGAATGCATTTTGTGAAATGCGTCCTCTATTTCTTTTCCTGCTTCACAACCTTAATTTTGGTTTTGCACTTAGTTCTTGATCTATTGATTTACCAATTTATTCATAAATTAAATCATGAAGTGTATACAAGAAACGAACCCATAGTTTCTGATACGATTCCTGATGATCTCTGCAGGAACATCATTTCTACATTTACCACCTTTTTCATCTAGCATTACCCAGCTTTAGTTTGATAAGCAAGGGTCGCCAGGTATACAGGTAAATATGCCTTTCAATCGATCCTACTAACATCTTCGTGCCCTAATATGCTATTTCAGATTGGGTCGCAGATCTAGTTGGCGCTTGATATTCTATTTGCCTGGGTCACTCCATGTGGATAAAAGGGGCCTAGTAGATACATTTCTGCACCATATGTTTGCATTGCAGATCAGCTTCCATTGCAGTCATGATAAAACCAAGATCCTTGCTCTTGAAGGTACTGATGGTCATTTGGACTCCTGCCATTTTATAAAAGCTAGTTGCAATTTGTATATCGTATCCGCAACTTGTCGTTTCTTACGAACCTTTTTTTAATGCTTTATTTTTATCAACTACCGCAACTTTCGTTTAATTATTCAGCCATTCAGTTCATTTTATGTTATATTAATTTCCTTTTCTTGTCATCGTCGCAAGTATGCAGCATTTTATGTCTACCCACTTTTCATTTATGTTCTTATGGTAAGATTTCTCCTTCGAGGCCCTCGTTTTTCTCTTTATTTCACCAACCCATTCTTCTGTAGGTATTGGTTGCTCCTGCCTAGTACTTCTCTGTTCTGCTTTTCAGGACTCACCAAGAGATAGTGAGAGTGGAGGAAAAGCTGATGCAATCGGTTCTGGCAATGCAGCGCGCATCACTTCGTTTTGGGTCCTAATTTTATGAATCACTTCTCTACATTAACAAGAATGAGAAATTATTTTTGTCCCTTCAGCAAAAATCAAAGTAGAAACGTCTAGGTAGCCATATAACGGTATCAGCCATTCTTAATTCCTCACAACCTTAATTTTGGTTTTATTTTACTTTTACATACTAATTAAAGTATTGTTTTTGTAATCCCTCCTTTGAACTCACGTATTGCAAAGTCCATAATAAAGTGGCATTCAATTTGAGTTCGTAAATATACATTGTAACCATTCTGTAAGGTATATTATATTTTTAAAATTATCCTATATTTTATATTTTTTTATACTAAATCAGCATCTGAGTATGCAGTTAACAAAATTATCAATGAACATAAAAAGTTCATAATATTGATGAAGTTGTTATTATGAACTAATTCAACCCGGTTGTACTGAGTTGGTTATAACTTACGTACCTTGATCAATGGTTTCAATTGGAGATGTTCTTTAAACTATTAAAATTAAATGTTTAAAGATTTGGAAAAAAACGTAAAAAAAACAATATTAGATTTGTGGGTTGGTAGGCTTTTTTGTATTCTTAAAGCGTCTTCCCAAGACAGAGTCTTAATAGTGTCCTCTCAAGTATAATAATGGCAGCTGATCTCATCCTGTTACTTCTTATTCTGAAAGGATAAGGTTATTCATATAAATATAACTCGATCTTTCGTTAACCTATTTCAGGAGCACCTCCATGAGCTTCTGAAACTTAATGAGTGCTTTCTTAAGCCCAAATGGCATCCTCGTGATTTCACAGTTCCTGCGCTTAAATGTATTACTGTGGTCCCTTGGGATATCTGGTGGTATATACCTAATCTAGAAGTATATACCAAATCTGGTGATATATACCGAATCTGGTAGTATACACCTAATCTGGTGGTATATATCTAATCTGGTGGTATATACCTAATCTGATGTTATGCACTAATTCCGTAGTATCCAGGCCCGCCATACGATTGCATGCAAATTCATTGGAGTTCATCATTGCAATAGACAGGCGATTACGCAGAATATTTCTATTAGTCTGACATCTTGTCAATTGTATATTCTAGCTTTAAGATTGGAAGATCAATCCATCCTTGTTGTGCATTTTAATCCAACGTTGCTTTTTCCTCTGATAAGAGGGGTTTGTAAGTCCAAATAAATTTTACACTTATTTTCTTTCACCCCTCTCAGGAGCTCGTCTATGTGCTTCTGAAACGTGATGGGTGCGTTAAACGCCCAAACGGTTTAAACAAGTTTTTACCACTTTTTGCTACCACGCCGTCCTGGGTTTCGGCATCAGTGAAATGCTCTATAACGTAAATTTAAAAAAAAATAGAGAAAGAAACGGAACACTTTATTCAGGAAGCACACTCTATTTTTTACGTATACAAATATCTGTTTGTTTATGTCTATTTGTATATAGTTCTATATGATAATTCTCTAGGCATTTGGTGTTCAGAAGAATGTATACATGAAAGTAAGTATATATCGGTGGTGCATACAGAATAATTAACAGTCATCTCTCAAATTTGTAAAACATTTTATTTACTGCAGTTTTCGATGTACTTTACAAACATAATTTACATATTTTAAATAATTTAAGCTCTAAGAATTATTATAATAAATTAATAATGATAATCTTCATTTAAAGCATATTATCTCCTAGGGACGTACGGAGTTTGTTGATAGGATTGCTTGAATACTGGATGCAAATATTGTTGAGTGTAGGGAACACTGTATGGGGTGAACTGTTGTTGAGGGTACACTTGTTGGTAAGTTGGCTTGTGGGTAGAACGCATTTGTTTGAAGGTCACCATACGTCCAGGATTCTTAGCTGAGAGGACTGTAGCTACTCCGAAAAAAAGGAGAATCTGTGAGGAAAATACAAATATTATTGAATTAAATTAATTGAATTAAATATAAATAAATTTAATTGTCAAAATTTTAAACACTATAAATAAATTTATACTAATTTTTTTTTATTACAAATCTATTGTGAAATTTTCTTTAAACTTTGTATCCTAAAATTTATTACTTCATTTTGATAACTTTATTATATATTAACAAAACAATATTATGTTTATCTTATTTAGTGAACTTGACACAATCAGACGAAAATGAGGTAATTGGGTGTAATCAGAGCGGTTTCACAATGTTTGTGGCGTGGTTTCAAGTCGGTTTCATCAATGAATGAACCATCCCAAATTGGTATAAAGACCTCAGCAAATATTTACAGTCTGACATTGTAAACTTTATTATTCCTCCTCCGTTATAAAATTAAAAGAACTTAAACATAATGCATCGGGATTTTAACTTTAGAAAATATTAAAAAAAAGAAAAAAGAATTATGTCTGTTATATTTTTCTAGAAACACAGTTTATCTTTTTCTAGAAACTGAGTTTGAAGATTTTTTTCAACCCGATAGAAGGATTAATTTCCCTCTGAATTGACAGCAGTCTTCGGTAACGAAGGAACTTGCAGTGCAATCAGACATTAAGAGAATATACACCATTTATGAATTAAAACTTTTTTTTTTATTTTCATGTTGAAAATCGGAAAAAAATTACTTGAGCAGAAAAATTTTCATGTAGAACAAGATGGTCAGTCCTTTAAATTATTTATATAAATTGTCTTTTGAAAAAAAAAAAAAAAAGAAAAAAATACAGTGAAGTACTTTTAGCCCAACGTTTAGTTAAACTAAAATTTGATTTAAAAAAAAATAATAATTGTCTTATTTCATAGCTCTCAATAATTGTTAAGTTCACAACATAAATTCTTTTTGCAGTTGTTAAAATTTAAATTTTGAAAATATTGAACTTTTCATCACTAGTGCTATTGCTACTCACCATTAATTTCTTGATCATGGCTGATGTTCTTCCCCTTCCTCTCTAGACATAAACTATTTAATAATGAGACTATAAGCTATTTATATAGGTTGAATAACGCAGATAGTACATCGGAAAGAGGATATTTCTCTTCTTGAGGATAACGAAAATGGACGATATCACGTACATCCGCTATGGAAGGAGGTCTCGAACCAAATATCTTAATGGCACTGGATCGTTCTATGACTCCAGTTCCAGCTATAAATTATTATTGTAATTTCGGTTGTGACAGTTTTTCCAAAATAAATCAAAATTTGACTTTTTTTCGTGTTCTATGCACAAATAAGGTGCATTTTCTTTTTGAATAAAGCAGCATATCACATACACTGTCGATTTTCCTCACTGGTTATCACTTTGAGATACATCGATTTGTCCCTTCCAAAACTTTTCCTAAAATACCAATAATTTTCTTATATATAACACTACATTAATGTTTTTGCTGATACAGTAAAGAGTAAAGGTATTGCTATTTATTTCGTTATATGCAGTTTCTACTTTTCCTTTTTGATTTCTGTTAAAAAAAAATAGATTCCTATTCCAAAAGAGGCGAAAGGTATATGTGAATGATGAAAAAATATTGTTGCTGTATAAATAAAACAATATAATATTACTAACTTATCTGTAGCTCTACAGCCCCGGGTGGACCTTGGTTTTTCCAACAATACTACACCACTCTTCTCTACACAATGCCCTCGATTTCCAGATCCTCACACCAAGGGTCCGTAGGTCTCCTTCAACATCTTGCAGCCTTCTTCTTCTTGGATGTCCTCTCTTCCTGGTACCAAACATTGACCCCAGCAGTAGCTTTTTTGGAGCTCTGCTGTCTTCCATTCTCAGTACATGGCCCAACCATTCAATTCTTCTCGCTTTTATGAACTGCACTATATCACAGGAACCGTAAATTTCATACAACTCTCTGCTTTTTCGAATTCTCCACCCTCAACCACCACAGGTCCATATATTTTTCTGAGAATTTTTCTTTCAAAAATAATAATATAATATAAATACAATAATATAATAATAATCAAACATAAATAATAATAATATCTATGAATATTAATATATTTTGCATAAGTATTGCCAGATAAGAAATATAACAGAAGTTAAACATTAATTAATATTGATTTTAATTAACTCAGCGCGTTAGTAGATAATTATTATAAAGCCTAATGAATATTGATAAAAAAATAAGGAATTATACTTTATCTCTTTTACCATTCAAGTTGTGAGGAACTTTCTAGTAGAGGTCAACATTCTTCATGTTTCTCTGTCATGAACCTTGTGTTCATTGTCATCTTGTGTGTTATGACACCTAGTGCCAGTCCGTAGGCTTTAGTCCATACCGCCGTGACTATTTATAAATAAATTTAAGTATGCTATATCTTGGTTTGGTTATAACAGAATTGTAAGTTCTTAAATTTATATATCAAAGATCTTGAAGGATTTGAAGAAGAATGTCCTAGTATCTTTATTGATATTCAATGCTTCCTTGACCTGTTTTGTCTGTTATCAGCCTCTGAGTGAGAATTTTTTTTATTTTTAAAATATTATATACTTTTAGTAAAAAAAAAAAAAAAAACCCAAAAAAACCTTCATTTACATGTTTTAATTTCAATTGAGTGTGGAGATAAATAGGCAACATTGAAGTTTTCCAAGGAAATTGTGATAGCACTTACAGCCTGAAAAATATTATATACTGTTTCAATGAACAATAAAAAATCATACATGATAGGGTTAATTTCTGAAGGGGAAGAAGTCAATTAAAAAAAATACATCAGCACGTATTCCTTCTGTATATAAAAAATAAATATTGATTGTTAAGGTTTCACTCAATGAAATCTACAATATCCATTTTTCAAATTTGATATTGTAAAGTCAAAAGCAAGGCACTAGTAATTGAATTAAATATATGTTTTCAAAAAAAATTTTAAATGAAAATGAAAAGGTTCGATAAAATTAACATGTTATTGATCTATCATTTGATAGTGAAATAAAAAATTAAAAAATCGAGAGTTATCGAAAATGATTATTGAATCACGTCTCAGTATAAAACTGCAGAGTTTATTAGCAAATATTGGATTTTTTTTATTGTATGAAACATTTTTTGGAATATTATTATATCGAAATCAATTACTTTCTTTAGTGTTGATTCTAAAATAAATTTGAAATCCACCAAATAATATGTTATTAAAAATAAAAATTTCAATAGGGAGTGAGCATTATGGGTGTATATCAATGCACAATCATTCAAAATTTGAAAAATCTCTTGAGCCTGTTGGCTAAAGAAAGAGAAACATGGAAAATGTTTTAGGCTTGCCCCCTTGACTGTCAATGGTCATTTCTTTCTATTTATTTTTTATTATTTTTTTTTTTTCTGCTTAACTGTGTTTCAGTTTTCTTTAGGAGATAAATTTTCAAACTGCATAGCTTAATCCTGCTGAACGTGTATACCCTTATATTCTTTATTGTTTGCCTCTTATCTGTATGATTGTATTGTTTGTTTCCTAAGGAGAGTAATTTTGAATAAACACAAAAATCAATCAGTTTATATTACATGACTAATTCAATTCATTTTCTGTCAGTTGATGATACTAATTTCACTTGAGATTTTTCCCTTTTTGTTTTATTGCTTATTCTAAGACTCCATGCTTACTTAAATAATGATATCTACTAATAACTACTTTCTATTATTTACAAATACAAAAACGGTTCATGTAAATTTTAAAATTATTTGAGACATTTATAGACCACGCTATTCACATAAACCTTTTTCAAGGTATAACTTACCTATTATTCCGAGAAACCAATACTAGAAAAAGATCCCTCCGAGCTAGATCGGTCAAATCCATGTTAATTTTTTTTATTTCGTATTAACAGAAACAAAGTCAAAAAGAGCTCTCTCATTAGAAACTGTTTCCAAGTGATAGTGTAATTTATTATAAAGAGTTAAGCTCTTATCTGCTCCTATTCTTCTAATATAAAAATATCAAACTTTGCGTAACGCCCTCGTGTTCTCCAAAAACGTATCGCTTATTACCAATTAGATTGCCGGTAAAACATGTTCCTTTTATTAATTATATTCCTAAGGACGAATGGGCATTTAGCAATACAAAATCTTAGCTGTAGATACTAAAATAAACGCTTATGATTAAGGATTTACCGCCAGCTAAGAAAAAACTGTCTCATTGCAAGTACATAATATGATAAGGAGACGCAGTAGCTCAATGGGAAAGCCGCTTGACTACCATGCTCTCGGCACGAGTTCGAGTCAGACTGAAAGCAGAAAATTCATTTTCTGTTATTTCGGCCGTGGATCGAATTCGAGGCACAAACTCCCTCATGGGGCACAAACTGGGGAAAAACCTGGGGGTTGAGCATGAATTCTGGTCAAATCTCCTCCTTTCACAACCGTTGGCTCAGAGACAGTAAAGTACTGAAACCGGGACCCTTAATGAGTTGTAATTGGTACAGTTTTTTTTTTTTTTTTTTTTTTTTTTTTTTTTTAAAGTACATAATAAGAATGCAGTAGTATTCATACAGCAAATTTAATTTAAATATTCTTTTTCCAAAAAAAATAATTTTTGAAGATTGAGTTATTTGATTCAATTAACGAGAGATTGATTTATAATATGATATTGAATTAAAAAATTAAAAAATCGAGAGTTATTGAAATTGATTATACATAATACATAATACATTTTATTTTCTTGTATGCAATATTTTTTAAATATTTCTGTTCTAGTATACATTCCATACTTATATTTTACAAATTAAACTTAAAACACAAAACCAATAAAACTTCAAACAGCACAATATAATGTATGAATAAAAATAGTACTTTTAATACAGTGCTCGCTTGCACGTCAACACACGCATTGAAAAAATTGTGCTGACGCTGGTACAGTCGCGTGTTATCTATAACCAAGTCTGGTCCTAACGCATAGTTGGAACCGTGAGGAACGGGTGGAACGTAGTAACCACCTCGTTCACGCATATTCATGACCTCACGGAGATCATAGGAACAAAAATCGTATTTCATCGCCGCAAGTGCATGAATATTCTGATTACAGAGTGGGGGAGATCCCATTCCTGCCCTCTGATAGTAGATTTGCCCTTACTAAGTAGTTTCGAGTTCAAATAATAACAATATAATCTACAGCGCTGAAAATCATCATGATGGGGTCATATTCCATATGCGATATCTCCTTAAAGACAGTATAATCCACGTCTGAGAAAGAGAAAGACGTCCCCGAACGAGTCAATGAAAAACTCAAACTCAAGATATGTCGATGACAGCGAGTAGATCCATGCTACCTGAAGTATTACACTTTATAATTTGATTTTGAAATAAAAAATTAATCTCAACTGCATTAAAGTATTACATCTGCTTCACATGACTATGTTTGTGTCTGATCTTAAACATAAACTATTTTATACATATCTTCTTTCAATGTAGTCATTTAATGCATAATAATTATTCACTTACTTTACCTGTTATATTTCTACTTAATTTTCTTATTCAATAAACGTTTAGATCACGAAAAATAGTTTCTCAGGATTTCCAATTTCCTCAATGGAAGAAGGGCCTATATCACTAGCTATATGGTTGTGGATATCAGCTCGTATGGTCGTGGATATGGTCTGTAACTGTGAGTTATCGAGGCCAAACTCCAATGACTAATTATTTACTCTATAATATTCTATATTCTATACTCTATCAACGGGATCTCAGGGTTCAACAGTATTTTCTTGCATCTTTAATCTGCTATTGTAATACGATTAAAGAACTAGAAAACTGTTTTTATAACGTTTCCAGTGCGTACAGTTTCTTGCGTTATTTTATTCTAACTATTTTAGAAATTACTTCCTCGATACTGGATTCGGTCTGCTCTTGGCATGTATTGCTGATAAAAATCAAACTTAAACTTTTCTTGACCAATATTCTTATTTTTTGCATTAAAGGACAATAATTAATAGTAATATTACAAATTCATTCTTTATTTACAAACAAAACAAAAATAATAACATAAAACAATATATATAATATATTTTAAAAACTTTGGTTGATTGGTTAATTTTAGAACCAAACATTCACTGGTTGTCAAATTTTAATTGACAGGTGTGAATAAATATAAAAAAGTAAAAAAAAAAATTTAAATACTTCAAACACCGATAAAATATATGTAAATAGAGGGCCGAATTTGTTTTAAGTACATCTTGATATGGTGCTTTTAACGGTTCAAACTTCAGTGGCCTTTGAGTAGTGAAACCTTTTGAATGCCCTTCTCTGTTATGGAGGCCTTGGGGCTTTCAGAAGTTTTATTCACTTTGAAAACAGTAAGTTTTTTTCAGGGAGGTTTATTTATGTTTATTTTATTTTTGGAAAGAAAAACATATAAACTCGTAAAACTACTTACTCCCCTTTTAAAGTGACACTAGGATCGCACCACTAACTGTTTAAAGTAATTGTTCTGTTTTTCATTTGTTTTCAATTTTACATTCTTTCCTTGTTACTTTTGCTAGTATAACACGGAAAATTACTTTAGGCTGGGCAACAAGTTTAGATTAGAACATAAGGATTTCAGCTTAAAAATAATTTAGACAAAAGATCATCTTGAAATGAAACCCTAAGTTTATGCATCAAATTCAAACAAGTGAAAAATCTGTGATAAACAATTTAGATTCCGTCACACGTGAAGATAGCAGGCAATGAAGCAGCAAGTCGGGCTGCCAAGAAAGCAAAGAAGCAGCATTATCTTCAATTGATATTACAAATATTTACACCTCATTAGAAATTTGCCACATGTTAAAATATTGAGTGAAAATGACCTGGGTCCAGCTTAGGGAAGACAGTTCCAACCGAAACGACTGAAGAAAATAAACTTTCATAACCAGACTTAAAATCGGTCATAAACACGATTTACTAAATGCTGGCATAATTTCCGAAAAAAAAAAAAAAAAAAAAAAAAAAAAAAAAATCTGCTATACTCAAAGTTAACCAAAAATGGGCATTATAGTCCATTAATCCGTATGTATAGTAAAACAAACGTTAACAATCTAGATACATTTTTGTACAAAAAAGAAAAAAAAATATGAGAAAATATAATAAAAAATAAAAGTTGCATTCAGAATAAAATATGTTTGAATGAATATTTTAAAAACCAAACGAGGTGCAGAGACTGCAGTAAATATTTAATTTCTCACTTTTTGAGTTGACCTAGAAAAAAAAGTGATTCGTTAATAGAAAAAAACACATAAAACTTACCAATTATTCTTAATTTTAAATACATAATTTAGGAAGTTTTCAACAAGGTATGTTTATGAATAATTTCACAAATTTTATTTTAAAATTTATTTATATAACTGTACAAATATAAAACTTAGTTCATCTACAAAAATAATAATAAACAGTTCAGGATGATTGTCACGAACACCAGATTGAACACCAATTTCAGTAAACACTGTTCGAAGATTTTACCAAGGATTTTCGGTGATAGTGGAAACATTTCGAACAATTGTAGAGCCAACCGGTTTCTTTTCTCACCAAATGCAAGTTTCAGTTTTTTTTTTTTTTTTTATATTAAGAAGTTTATAACAAAGCTATGGTGATACACGTGGTTTCTATTAACTCCTAGAATGTACTAGAATATTCAAATCTATTGTAATACTCTATTGTAATACAATAAGAAATAAGAGGAGAACCTGTAAAGAAGATAAATTTATTATTATTCATGGTAGTTAATAATAATAAACGTATGCATAACATATAACTAATATATTAATTTAATATTACAATATGTATAATATGATTTCATATATGTATGTATGTACTAGTATAATACATAGCTAAAATCGCATCTAATATGAAAGAAATAATTTAAAATTAATTATTAATACGTTAATCATAAACAGTACTGCAAAAATATATTAAACATTATTTCATAACAGGGCTATGAAATATCTTGGCTGTTTTTAGGTTTCCGTTACTGTATTTTATTTAAAAGATAAATTCTATATTAAAAGTTATTCTGGCTTTCTTATATTGTCTCTATTTGAAAAATTGTCGTTTGTTATAAAGGAAGATGTTGGTGATTAAGTTTCTTTTCACAAATGATATACGATCAAAGAAAGCCCCATTGCCATATCTTTGTTTTCCTTAGATTAAATGATCGTCAGTACTTTATCAGTCATAACTATAACAACTATCATAGATACGATCAATATATATTATATATGTTATGTATATTCTATCATAAAAATAGGAAAAGTACATAGGAAAGTAGACCTACAAAATCGTGAATTTTAAAATAGACCCGAAACAGTTCTAAACCAAGCTACTCAAAAATTGTGTTCTTGAATGCCTTATTTATTTATATACAAGCACATATAAAGTAAATATGTATAAACTTTTTACATTTCAGGTTTGATTCATACCTCAACTATTCATTGAAATGTGTGAAATAGGATTTTTTAAAAGTAAAAATTACATTATTTCTTATAAGGTGGTTTAGCAGGAATATTTTGATTTTGGTGTCTAATACGCTGTTTATACGCTTTAGGTTGCAATATATTTTGTTTGGAGAGGTGATCTTATAGGCAAATATGTCTTGCAGATGTTCCATCCATCAATTGCGCTTAATCAAATATTTCTTTTTTTTAATTTTCTGCCCTCGTTTCGCACTTAATTCAGACTTTATACTGTAACATAAAATTAGGAAAGATCCTTTACAATCCATAACTTCGATCAGAATTTTCGATTAGAATTCTTCATACATCAATTTGTCTATTAATTCATCATACATTTACAAGACACAATGTTAGTCCAATGAAATTTCGGATTAAATAAAAAAATGCTCTAGTGACAGATGCTGTTTTAACTAACCTTTTTAATATTTGAAATGGATGGGAATAAAAATAAAGTGGAAGTGGTTTATGATTTCATAATTGAAAGAAAACTGAACAATGGCTAAGAAGATGTACAGAACACTACCAATAAAGAAAAAAAATAGGGATACTAAATAAAGAATACTAAATATTTAAAATTTCGCTAGTTTTTGTTCGACATTTCATTGTCGAATGTAATGTTTGCATGCAAATTTCTTAACATGCAAAGAGTTGGCTTTAAAATTATATATATCTTTATAATTTAATGGCGTTGTGAGTGAAGAATATTTTTTTATTTATTCAAATCAGTATTACACATTAATTTATAAAATAAGATTTATAACTTAATTTAGTTTATATACAACTATATGCCAAGGTTTTTGAACGCTCTTTGTAATGGTAAAAAACATTTCGAACAAATATAGAGTAAATCGATCTATTTTCTCACCAAATGCAAGTTGAAGTTTATTAGTGTTTACTGTATTGTTTCCTGATGATGTTTTGGTAAATTGTTTGCAAAACCTTCTGTTGGCTAGAAAGAACATTCACATCATTGAGAAGTTTAGCATTATCCAGAACACCAACATTGATAAGAGGTGGCAGCAGCGCAACAGCAACAAATAGGAGGAATACCTGAAAATAAGATAAATCTATTAACATTCATAATCTACATATATAAAAATCAATGTATGTGTGCCTGTCCTTTATAGGCTTTGAAACGTAAGAGATAATGCTCCATGTGAGGCGGCATTTTTCCCACATATTCAGGGAAAGATTATAGACCTATTGGTATATTGATTGGTATAGGTGACAAGTTATTGACTAATATGAAAGAATCGTGAATTAATAAAAATCGTTTCGACAAATCATTGTATTTCTAAGAGCTGAATCACTCCCATGTTGTTTATTGGAAAAGAACGAGAAACTAGATGATTAAAAATATGAACGACATATATAAATTATGAATGGTAAATTTAAGGGCGATTCGCCATATTACATGATATGCCATTCGAATAAAACGAGTGTCATTAATTTCCAGTACGAGTCGCCTTTGAAATGACCACCAAGGCACAGGGTCAATCACTACAAGTTTGTGGACTAAATTTGGAAAATCCATGGTTTCCTCATGCACAGTTATATATGGCCTGCTCATGCGTTGGAAAACTGTCTGATTCATTTGTATACGGAACAGATGGAAAAACGAAAAATATTGCATTACCGTAAGCACTTCAATAAAATGATTTGAAGTAAAAAATTTAATTCTTTGAATTTTTTTATTAATGAAATGAAAAAAAAAAAATTACACAACATAATTCAAACAATACTACAAAAACTGTTGTACTGAGTTTTTATACAATTTTGTAGAGCGCGTAGAAACGGATGTCGGGTGTGTGTCTATGCAAGAGTGAAAAAAAAAAAAAAAAAAATTCAGTGGTGCGCTTCATAAATTATATCAATTTATCAGGAAAATTCTCTAGGTGTAAACAATATGAAATACACATGTAGTATTTTTTACATTAAAATTTTGATCCGAGCAACAAGATTAAGAAAAAAACTAATAATAATAACAATAGATCATGGTTGAGTCTATATATAATCGGCTACAAGACATTTTTTATTTAAAGCAATATAGCACTTATAGGAACCTATAGGAACCTATAGGTACTAGCGACAAATGTTAAATAACAAAAAACCCTCAGAACTAACACCAACAGAGCTACAGTGTATGAAAATGAATGTGAAAAAAACGTCAAACTGATAAATGTGTAGACCTCAAGCCAAAAGAAATATTTGTGTAATATATATACCTCAAGCCTATATCAAGCCTATATATATGTATGTATATATTGCAGAGATATAATATTATTTATATGTATAAATATAAATAACATTATATCTCTGCAATCCATTAGGTTTTCACAATTCACAGTTCATGTCTTTCACAATAATGTCTCATGACCAGCAAGTTTATTTCTCTCCTTTAAATATTTAAGCAAGATTTAACATACTCACCCAGTACGTTTTCAGGTTTATATTCATATTGCTTCTGTGGTGTTGCTCGGGATTCACTGCCGACTGTTGCATCTTTTCATATCTGCAACTATATATATACACATCTTTCTTTTTTATCATTCAGACTGTGCGATACGGCCTGACTTCAGGGTAAATGGCATTGGGACGTGACATATTAAATAATCTCAGTTAATCTTTACGTCTTGGAACATTGTAAACACACGTTTAGGGATTGATCGAAACATATAAAAAAAAAAAATTAGATATACTTAAATATATTTAGTTACAGTACTACAAAACTTCTATTTATTTATTTATATAAAAAATGAAAACGAAATTGTTACGCCTTGTGTAAACCTATTCTTTCTGTATTGTCAGCAAGTTCTTGAAAAGGGGGTCAGATAACAGAAGGTCGGAAGTTAGTCAAATTTAAATGAAATATATAAATTTAAATTTAAAAATATATTATAATATTATAATATATATATATATATACATATATATATATATATAAAACATGAAATCTGATGAAAAAAAAAAAAAAAAAAAAAATACTCAATCAGTTTTCTTTACTTCGGATGAAAGTCACTCTAAATACTAAACAAGAAAAAGTTAAAGAGACTTATTACTTGAAATGCATAAAAATTACATTTTTAAAAATAATGTACCGTGTGTAGTGACATAACAAATGCATCTTCTTTTTCGTTATATTCTTCCTTATAATTTAGCGTGGAGGTGCCTCAGTCAAATACTGCTATGCCCCACGGTCCCAATGATGCAGAGAGTTTTTCTACTAATTTTCTGGAAGGAATTTCAAATCGGTGGCCATCCTGTATTCTAAAACATACATTAGCAAAAAAAAAAATTGATTACTATGATTGAAACTAAAAATGGTCCTGAAGACAGGATAAATGGTAAATAAGCGTAGTTCAAAGCAGAAAATATAATCTGTAGATATTATATATACTCAATTTCTCCCTTACCGAGAAAAACAATAGATTGTGTAAATCTGGATCTATAGTCTACTGCTTTAATACCCATTGCTTCGGATAAGGAGACCTTCGTTAAATTTTTGATTCGAATAACACCAACAGAGCAAGAGCGTGTCAAAAAAGCTCTTGCGCTCAAAACGTGTAGGCAAAACGTCTTTTTTTTTTTTTTTTTTTTTTTTTTTTTTTTTTTTTTTTTTTTTTTTTTTTTTTTTTATCATTCAAACCAATATAGCTCCAAAACGGTAAATCCTAGAGACAAATGTTATATAACAAAACATAACCTCCTTGAAATTTCTAAAAAGAAAACAAAAAACACAATTTCTCCTGGTCGGGAAAAATAATAGACCATGGATACATCTATTCATCGACGAGAATAGATCTCTTGTTAATCATTACGCTTGTCGTCCAGTACAATTTTTTTCATTCGTTATCCCTTTGATTATTTCTATAATCTTTATTAACAGTAGATAAAAAGTTATCAACAACCGAGTTAGTAACCATTTATTATCAATAACAGGTTCAAATAGTTCTTATAAACTTGGTTAATTTGATTCTCAAGTGAAAGTAATGACGCCAATCGCAAAGATCTCAAGAATCCATAATTGAATGAATTAATGAATAGTTAATTAACAATATTTAAAAATTGAATTAAGATTATAGTAAACTTATAGTTTATAAATTCTTTTTTTATAAAAGAGCTAACCATTCAAGAATGGTGTCAAAAATGAAGAATCAAAATAAATATATATAAATATTGTATTATTCCTTAACCTCCCTCTGGATATGAAGATGATGTAGTTAAAACTTGTTACAGACGGGTTCAGTAGTTTTATCATAGTAAACTATATTACGGAATGGTGCTAGTTACATATCAGTAGATTTTAAAACTTTACGGGGATCCACATGTCACACCACATGTTTAAATATTTTTTAATAATGCTCTTTATAATGCTGTAACATTGTGACCTCGCATGTACGTGTAGACTGGCTCTCTCTACCTATCGGTCAATTTTCAAACTTTAAAATGATTCACATATTATCGATTTTATAACAATTTAATTGAAAATCTGTGAATTTCATTATTGATAAACCTTCTTGAAACTATGAAAATGATGTAGTAAAAAATTGGTACAGATTGGTTCAATATTTTTCGTGGTTAAAATAGTACATGTCGACTTTATATATATTTATACTAATGTAAGTTCTAAATCCTGTTTTGAAAACTATTTTAAGATATAACTTATATTGTTGGATCTTTATGATCTGTTAACTACATAACAACGACTAGCCGAAAGAATAATAACAAGAAAAACCCAAGATAAATACGACCTTGTTTTGAAGATAAGATTGTCCATGAAAACTGCTTTATCTGTTGAGTTCTTTATCGGAGAGGGCCCGAGATGGGTTCCTGACCTGGAGGCTTACTCCCAGTCATGATGGATGGCTCGCCATTCGTTTAAGTGCTTTCAGTTCTTTCACAATCAACTTCTTCAGAAATATTCATTGGAAACTTTTCGTTAAAACCGCAAGTTTTCTCCTAAACACTTAACTATCAAGTTTCTAAACTATTTATGACACTTAGGGGTAAAAATCGATTTATTAAGTGCGGCAACTTTCAATGTGTTTATGGATAACTTTTTTTTTGTATTCTTGAAATACTTTTTATATTTCTTTTTATTTACAATTTATTGAAATTTACAACTGTATAAATATACATTTAGTAAATGTGGTAAAAACGCTAACAATAACATGGCAAAACTTGAAAAGTACTACTCATCAGTAGCACTTAAAAAAAATCTACATAAGAAGATCTGTAGGCCATCTTCTTTTTAGACGCCTCGGAGGATTATCGGAAATAGAGAGGGAAGCAAGTTGAGAAAATAGTGGATTTGAGTGGTTATGGAGCTTACTATGAAAGGATTGGTATCTGGTTTGGGCTAAATCAGGAACATATGAAACATTAAGATCTTTATTGATAAGTTTATTGGTGACAAAGTAAGGAGCATTGAGGATTTTGGATTGTAAGGATAAGATACGGGATAAATTGGATGGTTTAGTAGAGCCCCAAAGCTCAACTCCGTAAGTCCATATTAGTCTAATCACTGTCATGTAAATGAGTCTTTTGTAATTAATTGGGAGCTTTGAACGTTTGTCCAGTAAATGTTGAAGTAGTCTGTAACGACGTGCTGTTTCTTGTCGTTTTACTCTTGTATGAGGATTCCAAGTAAGGATTTGTCCAAGTAGAGACCTTGGTAGCAGATCTGTTCAACTGGGATTAGTGGAATATCATTAAAGGATACTGTAGGACAGGAGCTCGTAGGTTTAGGACGAAGGGTAAAGGTTATTTGGTGAGATTTGTTCGGATTTATTTTGATTCTTCATTTTTGACACCATTCTTGAATGTTTAGGATATGGGATTGTCTTGAAATATTAAATTTTAAATATCGAATGATCCCATGGTCCCTTGTCGTTATTTGACAATTATTATTTAAAAGGGCAAGCTATTTTTCAGTTTTGATCAATAACCTCGGAAACTACTGAGCCAATCTGTAGCCACATATTTTTTTTTTGGGTTCTAGAAAGGTTTAGCAGTAATAAAATCTACCGATTTTTAATTAGTTTGTAATTAATGGTGTAATTGTGGGGAGCGCCATTCTAAATGTGAGGTTACAAAGGTACGGACTTGAAGTTATATGGGACTTGAAATTTATAATAAAATTTATTTATATTCAATTAAATTATTAAAAAAATATTTAAATATTGGATGCAACTTGGACGTCCCGGTGAAGTTTGAAACTCGATCGGTATGTGGTTGGCCAATAATAAAATTAAAGTAACCAAAATTTAAATGTACAAAGTTGAGTTGCGGAAACTAGGTTTTCAAGGATTCAATATTTATTTATTGATCTTATTATCTTTTAAATACTCTCTTAAAAATCAAATTACACTTTCTCTTACGTGATAATTTTTTTAACTATTATTCTTATTTATATTATGGGGATAACTGATTTTAGAAGTCCTTAGACTGGAATTGTCTTTTAACAATCAGGTCTTTTTCTAGTGAGGTTTTAAACAATATTTAATGTATTATTATACCCATAAACAACCTATAAAATAATTGAGACTCTAACGATCGTCTCGTCTTGTTCAAAGTAAGTACAAAATATATTTATAAGAAAATCTAACAATTTAAAAAATGAAAATGAAATGTACTTACCTATTTACAGACGATTAGTTATCGAAGATATAGAGAAATAGATATTTTTATGAAGAAGTTAGGGAAGGAACGTCACCAATACGGAGAGGAACGGCATCACAAAAGAATTTAGTCCGAATGATAGAGGATTTTTCAAAGCTTTACAATGAGGCATAATACATTAGTTAGAAGTATACCTCCTTAACAGCGGTATGCAATATTTATTTTTAATAGTTTGTTTCTTGTGTTTGTTCCTCTAGTCATTTGAGTTTTCTTCGTAACATTTTTCTTATCGAGGAAAGTTCGATTACCGAACAGGGGAACGTATAAAACTTCTTATATTATATTACTTATAAAGGTATTGATGTAAGATGTACAATAATTACAAAAGGTTCAGACAATTTCAGATATGAGTATTTTTTTTTATTAACATTTTTTCTGTTGCTCTCTTACTTGTCTTAGTAATAAAATCTGTAACAACCAATTTTTCAATAAAACTACGTCAGGCTAAAGTAAAGGCTGTGTTTACATGTAGAATAATATTCCAAGGAATTAATTCGAATTTGAAATAAAAAGGTATAGAGGTATGGAACTAGGTCAACAGGAAACTCCTTTATTAGTATTTCAGTTGTTTTTCTTTCTCTTCACTGTAGGTTCAGATTACCGAGTAGTTCGGACCACCAAGCGATCAGCGAGAATTCACTAGACGGAACTTCAAACTAGCATCATAGCATAAATAGTTTACAACTTACAACTTAGCTGTAGTTATCTGCATTAAAAATAAACGTTAATTTGATTAATACTAAACCGGGTTACAATACTATTTAAATTTCGGAAGAACACAATGGTCAGGGCTTTAAAAACGATTTATTTTTCCCTTCTCTTTTCTTTTTAGCGATCAGCAATCAAAAAGACTGTTACACTCTTCTCTCTTCCGTCCATCCCCCACACCCATCCTTCGTTCAATCCTCCACATGATCGTGGAGTCGTTTGCTGTATCTATCTCTGTCAATGTAGTTTCCGTCAGTGATTCCAAGTCTCTTAAGATCTTTCTTCATCTGCTCATCATAACCACTCAGGATTTTGAGGATGTATATCCAATCGAATATTTGCTTATTCAACCTTTCGGAATTCATCTTGACCATGAACTCGAAGAAACTTAGCCGTCTTTTCTTCATAATTGTTGCTCTGTTCTTTATTGGATCTGAGTCTGTAGCTTCCTTGTGGTATTTATGGACTATAAGTCCTTATAAATAATCGTTTTTCGATCTTCAATAGCTTTCCCAGGCATGGGAGATTTGTTCTTTCCACGCCTTACAAAATCACTGGCCTTACCTTACCATTGCAATGTCCTTTTATCGTGTTGGTTACAAATTTCTTTTTACTATAGATATATTTTGTGAGACAATTTAGTGTTTATGAGTTGAAGCTCTTGTCTTAAATAGTAGGTTCATCCGATTCGTTAACTCTCCTTAATTCTTAAATTGTTTTCCTTTGCTTTTTTTCAATACTATTTTATCTTATCTTATTTTTTTAGCGCTAGTGAACTCCACTTTTGTTTAATACTGCTTTAGCGAATGGGGTAAAAAGGCATGCATGGACTGAGCCGTGGGTCGAATACGGGAAACAATGCCTCAATAGATTGAGAACTAGCTCCGCTGCCTTCGTTGGAGATAAAGGCAGGAGTTAAGGACCAACTTGATTGAACTGGGAACTTGCACGACGTATGACTTTGTTTACCGTCTCTCCTCTAATGAGATTCTCATAAATTTCTTGCCCTTTCTCTCTCCTTCCAATCTCTTAATAGCCTCCGTCCCATTGGCTTTCTCGGTGAGTCTTCTAATCTCGTAAGATACGGATCGCTATTAGCCATAAAATAAGATTTTGATCGCGTATCTTTATGAGGCCATTTATCAATAAGCTAGATTCCTATGGCCCCTGAATTTCCGACAAATCAGCAGAAAAAAAGCGCAGTAGTGGACAGTAAACTTCCAGGCACTAATGCACTCTGAAAAATATATTATTAATAAAACAGGATTGTGTATTACCAGCCACCCGCATCGCGGTTTCGTCCGCTTTCATAAATAAAGAACTTGTGCTAGATACTTTTAACTAGTTTCCTTGTATATCGATAAATAAACTTGTGTTGAACTAAGGTATCGAGTTATATTTCTTTAATTTAAATCCACTGATTAGGCGTTTGAAATTTACGTATAAGTTTGATTGGAGTTGTAGTTTTTAATATTAATGTGTGAGTTGGTTATACGGATGGACAGGGCTGTTAAGAAACTTTTACGGAAAATGAACTGCATTATCAGAGCTTAAAACTAATGGCCCATAAATCATATTTTTACAAACAATACCAAAAGCAAAGGATCAATTTTTATTGGGCAGAAATATTTTTGATTTCATCTGGTTGTATTTTAATTACCAAACATTGAATAATATGAAAGTGCGGCAAAACTCGTTTCTGCCACTTAACATTGAACATTTAAATTTTATTCTATTGTAAATTTTATTATTTACTAAACCTTTCTAGAACATTGGAGATGTTAAAATTTGGTAAAATGGGTTTAGTATTTTTACCATTGTAAACTCAATTACGGGATGTTGTTAGCCACATGACTAGGCATACTTCACTGGCACTATGAAGACGATTAGTTTAAGATTTGGTCCAGATTAGTTCTGTAGTTTTCTTGATTAGTGATCATATACAAAGAATATTCTTTTATAGAATAGTATAAGATTAAAGTAAAATATTAGATAGACATATTTAAAATCATTTTTAGTAAATAATAAAAACGCTGGAGACTGAATTTGTTATTTACATTTGCAAATCTCCTCTGCATAATCTTGTTATTTATATTTTCTGAATTCAATTTAGCCAGTGTTGGTACGTTTTTTTTGAATTGTTTAGAATACAATTTCGTGTTTTATGATTGTTCGAAGAAGCATTCGTTGCTACATCAACAATGGAGATACATTTTTCAATCAGGCAGGATTAAATCTTTGATTCCAGTTATTTATTTTTGGACATCAGATAAATATAGGATAGCTCAGGGCTGGATATTTTTGTTTAGTTCGTTTATCCGTTTGGTCTCCGGGGTCAGCCATGTTTTATCTCTTTTTTTATTGATTTCCTCTTGAAGTTTAAATCTGTAATGCAAGCTGTTCATTCGACACGTGGTATATGAACTGGTATATCGAACGTGGAGTTGGTTTAATAATAGAAGAAAAATAGTAGAAGAGGTGCATTTGTTGCCTGGATAGATGTGAATCATGTAAATTTATTTTGAGGGATCTATAAAATGAAAAAAAAAAAAAAATAGAAATTTTAAATATAACAAAATATTATAACATTATCTCGACGGTTCGGCCATAACATGAAAGGTCATCTTCAGGGCTCTAAATTAAAATGTATTTATTTATTTAGAAAATGTATATATGTATTATTTTCTAAAATAGTATTTCTTTTTTATATTCCCTAATTCTGAGGTTGATGTTTTATTTTTTAGCCATGCTTATGGCCGTCAATGTTATTTTCATCCATAACATATCAATATGATTAGCTAATATAAAGCTGAAATATATATTTAAAAAAAAAACTAACACATCTCTTTGCTATGTTTTATTAATTTGTCATAGTTGTTCACTGAACGTGATGATGTAATTGTTCCTAGACTAATAGTTTTTTCGAGGATGTCCAATAACGTTTTTCATCCCCTAAAAGATTCTAGTTGACCCTCTAATGAGGTATAAGTTAGACCATTACTGTATCAGTGATAATCTAACTCGTTTCATCAATAATTGATTCCAGTAAATTAGCTATAATATCAGCTTCAGTATTAATGTGGGATTCCATTTTTTAAATTGTTAGCTATTTAATTTTCGATTTTGTGCTTGAAAATTTTTGCAATTATAGTTTATTGCGGTGTGCCGATTTTTAGCCAACTTTGTAGGCCTTCTTCAGATTTAATATTCAATATATGTCTCTGTTAAAATAGGAAGTTGATAACGTATAACAGAATATCAGAATTTTTTTTTATTTATTTCGCTATTCCGTTTGTTGCGAATCAGATTGTTTTGTTTTTTTGTATTTTAGGGTCAATAATAAAGTTTTTAGGAATAATAAATTTATAGTAAACTGTATTACTGCTATATACCGTTTCTGTATTACTACAAACTTCAAAATCTGTTCCTAATATACAATTCGTCGTGTTCGTGGTAGTTTCTTAGACATTTGTGTTGTAGTGAGGCCATTTTGAGATTTAAGTTTCTAAGCTACATTAATTAGTGGTTAGGTCGGTTAATCTGTTAAAAATTGACCGTTAATTAAGGGTTTGAAATAAAAAATTATTTTTAAATACAAAAATGTCACATCTTTAGTTTTCAACTGAAATAAAAATAATTGAATCATAAAGATGAACAATCCTCATCATTGAACTGTTCTTGAACAGATTTTTATTCTCTCTCTCTCTTCTCTCCTTCTCTCTCTCTCTCTCTCTCACACACACACACACTTTCTCTCTAAATGTTCGAATAATTAGATATATTCATTATATGGGTTAAACCTTATGTCTAAATCGAACTAAAAACTACAAATTAAAAATTCTTGATATGTTCTGTTTTTTTCTTCAATGGATTTTCTTCCATGTTTTCATTTTTCAGCGCTTAATAAAGCGTCATTGATTATGATTTGCTTTCAAGGACGTTTTAAGACCAAAATAAACAGTTGTAGTTGCGTAAAGTTACTTTGAGAATTGAATAAACTATTATTTTCTACTTTTTATTTTAGCTATTGCATACTCAAAATACTTAAATTTCTCTAAATGTCCCTTTTTTATCTTCCACCGAAGTCATCATTGTTTCTGCTGCTGAACTAATATTTTATTTTATTGATTGTTTCTTCTTTCGCTGTTCCTCTCGAGAACCTCTTAGCTTAGGGGAAAGTTTCGCCAGGACTACGTATCCCCTGTGTTACTCGCTCAGTTCCTATCGATGCATGGCGGAGATTTGTGCCTCAGGCACAAACTGTCTATGTAGTCGAGGTAGGATATTATAGGGCTTCCTCGAAGTCTCCTATCATTTAGGGCTCATCAGAAGATCTCTGTGTTCGTCTATTCAAAAACATGATCGGTCCATTTAATTTGTGGGGTCTCGACAACTTCCTTAACCTGGTTGACCACCGATTATTCTCTTATCCTCTCATTTTGGATGCAGTCCTTACTATTTCCCTGTGAAGGAACTCTTCTGCCGCCGTTCGACTTATGCTCGTCTATCTCTCTGCGATCCAGCTCTCAGAGCACCAAAATACGTGTAGATATGAAGCTTCACATTTCTGCACACTTCTCTTTTACCACAGTGTTGCAAATGTAGTATACAATCTATCACTACCTTCTGCAGTTTCTTCACTTAGTCGACTATCATCAGGATTATCTCGTCCACATGCAGAAGGAACTGTTCTGCTTATAATGTTCTCCAAGTTCTTCTCTCGCAGATCTCTACAGTCTCATCCAAAAACAATAGAAAAAGCATAAACAGTTATTTATCGAAGTTTTATTTAATTTAATATTCTCTTCATTATCATAAAACAATAAAATTACCCAACCAAACAGGGATATATTACCGCCCTAGGTGGAACTTATTTCCAACAAATCGTTATTTTATTTATATTTTGAAGAAACCTCGTTTTTTTTTTTTTGGAACCGAATATAATTTCTACTAGTGAAAAAATACCAATTTAAATTTCTTTAAATTCTATTTCATTTTTCTGACCAATCAGTTTTAATAATTCTTGAATACTATGGGTTCCAATTATGAAGAATTTCTTTGAATATAAATGTTTAACCTTCATTTGTAGTTGAACCTTCACAGTTTCCTAAAAGGTATACGGGACCCAACGACAAGGAAATGAGGTTAGTAGAAGGAGAAAATGGAGAAGCAATAAGGATGAGCGATGACGCCCTGGATTCTTGAGATGACTGATAAGGCAATTAAGGGATTTTTCCCCCCGGCAGGGACATTTATTAGTTTTGGGGAAAAGTGGGGAGGGGGGAAGGTTCATTAGTCGGCCATAGGCTTTTATGATATTTCATAGGTCGTCAGCATCCGCCGACCTATGAAATATCTTAAAAATGGTCTTGGTAGCGAATATAGGTCTACTCGATACTCAAATTTTAATGTCGGGTAGAAATATTTATCAGGATATCATGAATATGTTAAAAATTTAAAAATACAACACCGAATTAAAGTAAAGTGACTAAAGCGAGGAAGAGAAACAAAGTACTTCAGTTTGATGGATATAACTTTCCATCCAATTAAAGTTTAGGATTGGTAAAGGATCGCTAATTGCGCTTAACTGTTTACGTTCGCAGATTTCAACAGTTTTGTTTTCGGAACCTCTTTGTGCTAAAACCGGAACTTTTCTGCCGGAATCGGATATTTTCAACTATGTCCTGGAGTGAAGTGCGGTGATCTGAAGAAAAATTCATTAAAACTTTCTCACTTTCATTTCCTCCATTTTATTCATTTGTTGTCAGATGTTTCCCGTTTCTAACCGTGCTCGATTTTACCCACGCATTGACTGTATATGCATTTATTATTTGATATTATTCCTTTAATTACTGCTATAATGCTTTTATGAAGAATAAACGTTTAATTTAATAATAAAGATTTTGAGCTTATAGATCGTTTATGGGTCATACCTTTCCATATGAACATTTGTAAATTTTATCTAAAAACTATTGTTAAATGAAATTCGAATAAATTGAAGATAGAGATTTAATGAGATTTTAAAATTTAGATGGATAAAAATATGAAAAATTTCAGATAAGCACTTATATCTTTATTAAGTAATGTTTACTTCGAATTTAGTGACACGCTCAAGGAAAAGGCCAATATTACATAAATAAATTCCGAGTCCAAGATAATTCTTAAACTGATAAAGTACTAATTTCAATATTAACGAATAACGAACAAACATGTTTGGAAATTAAGATATTACAAAAAAAAAAAAAAAAAAATCCAATCAAATCGTTTAAAACGGAATAGGAGGGGAAGAAATTCATTAACGTCCCCTCCTTTCCCTTCCCACGTTTTATAAATGTTTAAAAGTTCGGCCGGTATCGAAGGAGCACTGAATCCAATTTTAAAATTAGGATTTATGGAAATAAAGCGGAGGTAGTTCTTAGAAGGCGCCAATTTTCTTTTCCTTTTTCTCTTTTCTTTTCTTTTTTTTTTTTTTTTTTTGTTTCCGTCCTTAAATCAACTGTAAAAGTAATTGGCTGGAGGCCAGGACTGAAAATTGTTTGCTATCATAACACCTCCCCGGACCTAATTAATATCTCTAGTTTTTCTTAGTATTATGTTTCGGTGACCAGAAAGATAAAGACAAAGGAAAATATAAAGAGGCATCGAACGCCTACTTGTCCAAGCGTGTAAAGTTTTATCGAGATTATAATATTTTTTTATGACTTTTTATAAAGTCATATATCATTTCCAGTGGAAGTCAGCCTATCACACACGTTGTTTTTTATCGTGGTCTTCCTGACCGTTTTTTGGTTCGTTGTCTACTTAACTTATTTAATTCCTGCATATAAATTTTAAGTTTTTTTTCTCTTAGAATGTATTCTTTAATGTATTTTGATCAAGATGTCGTTTAGAAAGCCCGAGGTAAACTCGTTTATTAAAAAAATATGGTTCCTGTGTTTTGGGATGAACGCAAAATAGTAAACATAGCTTTCATTCAACTTTCTATTTTCAAGTTTCGATTTAAACCTTATTCAGGTTTTGAAATACTTCTTCTTCCTCGTCTTTCTCTAATTTTTCTTCATTCACTACTGACCGAAGTCGTCCTTGGTCTACATCAATATCTGTTACCACACGGATTCCTGCCTGATGCATGTCCACCATAACATTGTTCTTCCTCGCGGTCCTGGCTTCCTGACCGTTTTTGGTTCGTTGTCAACGTAACTTATGTAATTTCTGCATATAAATTTTAAGGTCTTTCCTCTTAGAACTTATTCTTTAATGTGTTTTGATCAAGATGTCGTTTGACGTTTGTGTTGCTCTTTGTAGTTTAACAATAAAGGACAAGAAATTTCTTCGTCCTACTTTTATGTTCTTATGAAATTTTCATTTTGAATCGTGATATTTTCAGATACCACAAGTTATGCTAGCTTACTGATTATAATAGATACGGAGTAATAATTAATCTTTACCGTAATTATTCATGTTTTCTTTTTTGCGGTTTTGGGTATTACCTTAAACGTCTTTCATCTAATTATTTGATAATTATATTTTAATTCAGAAGACATTTCAGGCTAATTTAGTCTATTATTATTTGTCTTTTCTTGCGAGTGACAGAATTCGCTGACAAAGGTCGGTTTGGACATTAACTTCTGCTGTAAAAACCGCACACCTGTAATTATTTTATGTACGTATTTTTTTGAAGCTCGTTAAGCTATTGTTGTTTATCGTGCATTGCAATAATGCAATTATGTTATTACAATTGTTACCTCTGGTAATAGCACTAGGTTCGATTTGAACCTAATTTAGGGCTTGAAACGGTAAGGTAAAGGCTATTAATAATATTTTTGTAGATTCTACGCTGATGAGTTTCAAAATAAAATTTTGCTTGAACCTTCTACCAAACAATATTCGTTTATCTAATTTTTGTTGATCACAGTACAATAGTATTGTTACTACAGTTGTTCGAATCAGTCTAATCTTATCTAGTGCTTGAAATGGCTTGATACATTTATTTACTGTCTTCTTTGTCATCTTCTTCGTCTAATAGATCTGGCCACCATTCGCCTGTTCTTCCACTAACTAATAATTGCTAACTATACCATTCTTGCGTTGTTGTAATTTATTGCTTAGAATATTTTGCATTTTGAAATAATTAATTTGTTTTATATAAGCCAAATATAATAAATTTTCGCCTTATTGTTAAAACTCATTATCTTGCAACGAAAATATTACACATAAAACTAATGTATTTAAGTGTGTATTTTTGAAATCGCATTAAGGTATTGTTGTTAATCATGTATTACCATATCATTATTTGTACTATTGTTACCTATAGTGCTAGCACTACGTATATTTTTGATCTTTCTCAACATCCAATTCGCCTGCCATCTTTTTTTGAAAAATAATCAATATTATGGGACTTTCTGTCTCCTAGGAATAACAACAATGTATAATTGTCTTGCCGTGTTACTCACAATTCAGTGGATCTGTAATTAAGGCACAAAGGGACTGTCGCTAGTAATTCTACAGTGTGGTTAGGTCAAACTATCAATTAATTAATACACCACTCTTGCGTAGTTGCAATTTGTTGCTCAAAATATTTTGCACTTTGAAGTGGTTCCTTTCTTTTTAACCAAGCAAAGATCAGAGACTTGTTAATAAAAATGATTAAGCTATTGTAAATAATTATTTACTATAATAGCATTGTTTTTAATAATGTTACATTTATTCCTACCTAGCACCAACTACAATTTAAACATTATTCAGGGCACAAAATTGTTAGATATGTTCATTTATTGTCTAGAAAAAAAAAAAAAAAAAAAAAAAAAAAAAAAAAAAAAAAAAAAAAAAAAAAAAAAAAAAAAAAAAAAAAAAAAAAAAAAAAAAAAAAAAACCCTATAAATTCTCTTGGAAAACGATTTCCTTTCACTAACATCTTCACATCTTAATGCATTTTGTCCTCTTTCACCTGTACTTCTTTAACCCTTGATTGGTCAGTTTCAAGAAAATTTTCTGGTGTTTTAGCAATAGGCATCTTTCTTAATCCCTTTATTTTCAAAAATACTTTACAAAGGATAAGAGAAATAAATTATTTACTCAAAATAATGAAATATAAGGAAAGTACGTAAATAATTATCAACACATACCAAGTTGAAAATAATAATTACGGGGAAGGCCGCGTAGATGACAAACGAAATAATTTACTCAAAAAGCACAGTAATTCGAAATACCAGAAGGGGGCATTTAATGTAATTATAACAAACCCTCATTACATTAATTTTGCTAATGTAGACACAAAAATACAAAACTAAAAATAAAGCAACTAACAGAGCTACTGAGACTATCCAACTAGCTTCCCTTTGCAGACTCTAGGCAAATACAAATACACAGTAGCGATGTTAAGAGTAGAGGACTATTGTCATTCGCGCGACTACTCGAGGGTTAATGTGGTTAAATCAAACCTATAATTCCTGAATATACCACTCGTACTTTTCTGCTCAAAATATTTGCACACTAAACCATTCCCTTTTATCAGATAAACTAAATCTAACAAATCATCAGGTTGATTAAAGGTTTCGTTTTCGTTTTCGTATTATATTGATGTTTATTTTAAATGAAGCGGTCTCGGAATGATACTTGAAAAAAGGCGCTCTCATGTTCACCATTCTTCGTAGACAATATTTTCTTGGTTCATTCTTGTACTAAAAAAATATTTATTGTTATGACTCTTATAATGAATATATTTATAATCTCTTTAAACGTGATTCATCGTTCCATTAGCAGTCCACAGGATCCCGTTTTTTCCGATCTTTATACACCTCACAGAACTGGAGCATTTATACATTTCTTACTAGTTCGCTTTACCATTGTTTAAAATTCCTTCTTACTGCTCATGATCGCTAGAAAAAAAAAATTCTAATTTTTCTTCAGGATCTTGTTTAGATTTACTTTTAACAACAAGATATTTAACCTTATTTAAGCTCATTTATAGCTTTTCGATTTGGGTTCACTATTTGTGAATAAGATGGGATTAGGTTAATTTGCCGATTAGATTTTGTTTTTTTTAGATGGATTTACAATTTACATACTCATGTATGATATAACGCTTCCATCAGACCATTTCATATGCATCAAAACTGTATTTTTTTTTTAAAGTTTCCAACACAGTTTAAAATCGATAGTTATTGCTTTCCGCCATCTTGAATAATTTATCTAATAACTTCCCCAAATCACCATCTTTTTCCAAGATTTAGAACCATCGGAGAAGGGAGCTCGAACGTACGTCCCATTGCTCGATACTGACCCGGCGAATGTTACTTAAATAGCAATAATCCCGTAACAAGGAAGACTCTTTCATCTTCTACTTAGAACGTTAATCTCTTGATATCTATGTGCTATCGTACACCTGTCGCTATCAACTTTGGTAAAATGGCGTAGCACAGTCAAAGACTGTAAAGCCATGAGCACAATGGACGGACAAATAATAAGGAGTATGCCGTTCGCCTGTTAAGGAATTGCACCATACCCTTGAATATATAAATCCAACAGAAAAAAATAAATCAATATACATATATATATATATATATATATATATATATATATATATATATATATATATATACATTTTTCTGCCTTTTATCTTCCTTATACGAGTGGTTTATTGAAATGTGGTATCGTCCCATGCATGCAAGCATATTGTGTGCTTTGCTTAGTACAAATACAAAGTTCAATGAGTTACATTATGGTCAGTTATATCATAGAAAACAAAAATAAAAATAAAACAACATTAAGAAAACTAAATAAATAAATTTAAAAAAATATGAGTGGACCCCTTTTTGAATATCTAGGTGAATGGATAAGTCAGAATTTAGGAGAGGGAAAAACCATCCAATCCAGAATACAAAAAATGGAAACTGCCTTTCAGCTGACCAAGAATAACAAAACTTAGACATTGTTGAACCGTTATAAGGCCAGAAGCACTTTACACAGCAGAAAAATGGTAACAGGATTACTGAGTGAATTAAAAAAGAAAGAAAGAAAACTTTTGAGGAAAATATTACGACCAAAACTTGGTTTCAAATAAAACTCTGTACGAGAAAATTGGACAGCTTTCAAATGCTATAAGAAATGTATGGAGTTTTGACTGTCACATATTTAGAACAAATGGAAATAGACTCACTAATCAAGTATTCGACTTTTTCAAAAACCGAAAGACAAAATGTAACTGGTTCAAACAAGTTCAAATTGATTTTAATGAATTCAATGTTACAGAGAATATAATAAAGAACACTGTAAAATTAATAATATTGTTAAAAGATGAAAATAAAAGATTATAAGAACAACCTAACGTTAGAGAGGTACTATCGTATCGAAGGAGAGAAGAAAGGAAACAACGGACACTCTGGCTTACTCGCGTTGTCGTGCCTGATTTTAGCGTTAATGGATATTGATATTTTATTTTAAACATTCTTTGTTAGCTGGAATGCCATTTCCATTTCTCTTGCTCTTGTTTTATTTCCTTCTTTACCTAAAGCATTGGGCTAAATGACTTCCCCTAAATATTCGAAATTAGAAACTTTCTTTATATATACACACACACATATATTGTTGTATGTTTTATTTTTATAATATAGAAAAAACTATTTATCGATACGACGAATATTTGAAAGAAAAATATGGATTTAAAAATATCGATATTTTCGATATATCATGTATCGATACCTATCTCTATAAATGTAATGATTGTAATGAGTTTTTGATATTGAATATGTTATTTAGCCTAGAAAATTATTCATTATGCTTAAAATTAGTCATAAACACGTTTAAATTTATTGAGTTACATATTTTTGACCCTATACTGTTTCGTTGTATTCTTTATACTTTTGGAACCTGTAGAAAATATATTAAATTATTGTTCCATTCCTTATAAATATAATGCCTACCGGATTCGAATACCCACCACAAACAGAGCAAACAGACAGGAGCGGTTCAGTTGCCGCTATATCAAAGAGGAAGGTTATGAGGGATCCCGCGTTGGAATCCGCGGCATTTCCAATAGTCCTGGAGCCTACCTGTGCTGCCACTGGAATCCGTCTGATCCGTTCGACTTCATAAAGCCTCCGCCAAGATATACCTCTCCCCCTGGCTTAGTCTCTTCTGTTTCCTTTATGGAGTCTGTCTATGGCCAGGAATGTGGCATTGGAGTCTTCGCTGTGGTTCCGCTCATCAAATTGTCCGAACGTACCAACGTGGGGAATGGAAGAAGAAGAATGTGTGTCAAAGGAAGAAGAATGAGGATGGTCTTGACTTGATTGGATTGGACTGTTTCGATTCGTCAGTATTTTTGTATATTCTATGTAACCGCTAATAAACATTTTATAAATATGTAATGCATAATAAAACAACGATCACAGGTAAAAAAAATTATAATTTTGAATAAAATATTTAAAGGGAATGATATTAGCCCACATAGGTTTTTTATACCTTATTTCAGGTAATTAAATGTAATAAAGACTTCCTCATTACTTGAAATTATACCTCACATCACAAATGATACTCTAAAATAAAAATCTCTAAATACCATAGTAAAATATACTGACAGCGGAAAATTATACCCATTGTTTTTTCCTTAAGGTGTTTAAAGGTGTTACTGTTTAACGAGGGAATATGAAAGGAATTCGTACTATTAAAAAAAACAAAAAAACTATTTCTCCCCGACTGGGAATAACAATAGATCACGGATATGTCGATCTATAATCTTTTGTCTTTCACAATTTAAATTTTAAAATTAAAATTATTATGTTTCTTAAATTAATAATTAAATGACATTAACAATTAATGATTATTCGAAATAAACAATTTTGAGAGAAAATAGGCGTTTAAAACTGGGCTGCGATTATCGTTTCATTCAATCCAATATAGCTTCTAGACGAGAGGTCCTAGCGACAAATGTTATATTACCAAAAATATTCTGTATTAAATTTCTGACGGGGAAACTGAAGTAAAATTTTCGATCCGTGCAACAACAGAACTAGAGCGTTTCAAAATGTTACATTTTTGAATGTGAAAAAAACGTTACAGCAAAAATGTAGTCCCCCAGGCCAAAAGACTATTTTAACAAATTAAAAATACGAAATTTAAAATTAATGTTATTACACTTTACACGAATTCGTTCGAAATCACATCACATAGACCTAGTCCCCATCGAAACACAATGAACGCTTGGAAAAATGGGAAGTAGAGGTTATAAACCTTATATATATTTTTTTTGAATATTTTTCTCCTAGCCCAGATAAAGGCTTGTAGAAAGATACGGCGGAACAATGAATTTAAATTTATATTTTAATTGATTCAATGAATGCACACTCTAACTACCCTTCATCTTCATTATTGCCACAGTCAAGTTTTCATTTATAAAATACCTGTCCGTCGTGCAGATGTGGATAATTCAAAATCATACTTCAGCAGGTCACTTTTTATCGTTTTCCAAAATCCCGTGATTACTCTAAATATACTATTTACTACTTAATAGATCCTATAAGGCATCATTAAGAAGCACAACATGACTGATTTTTCACAACACAGATATTAAAACTCATGCTTTGAAGTTTAAACCAATGAAATACAAACATAATACTGAAAAATAGTCTCCAGGTACATGGCCAAATATGGATCGATTCCTTTTCAATCTTTCCCGGTTTGGTCATTTCATACCTAAAGTTTGATCCCCATGTAATATTGCGAGAAACAATAAATTATTCGAGTCTTCAAAAGAATAAAAAGAAATTCTTTTATGTTTGTTTGAATTAGCAAACTAAACGGTAACCTCATTACAGGGCCTCTGTCGGAAAGAGCGCTGACTCATCATAAAGTTACCCAACACCTTCATAATTCTATCTCGCTCATCAAGAATTTGGGAGCAACGGAGAGGTGTCAGCACTCTTCTAAGGAAACGCTTGCCTTATTACGGGGCCACAAACACAAAGGGCTCGAATCACAAAAACATCCCGGGCCAGATAAAGGTGTAAGTATACAGTGTGTATATAGTGTATATATACTGGATCCAAGCCGTTTTTATGACCGGCCCGCTCTCGGGATTATACAGTCAAATGCTCTGAGGATAATTCGCAGATAAACCACACTGTATCCTTTCTGTGCCCTCAGCCATCCCTTAGAGGAATAAAAAAAAGGGTTGGAAAACTCTGTAGGGTGGCAATTGCCTATTTAGCGCCACTTGAGAGTTTTAACTTCTCCCTTTCAGCGGAGGCAACTTAACCCTAACACCTAGGCTGTTGGTCGGAATTTCAGCCGTCATTGTGTTCAGTTTAGGAGTCAAAATTGTTGGTGAAAAAGTTTTTTTGCCTCTTGAGCGGAGCTACCTTTGATGGTTCTCTGCCCAAGCTGTGTAGCTCATTCGTAATGAATGTTCACTTTTGTTTTTTATCTCGTTATATTTAATTTTTGTTTAGTATGAAGATACTACTATTCAGTTTCTTTTAGAATCTTAACTTATTAAAATAAAGTTATAGTGAGATGTTCAGTCTCACTCTGTCCACGGTTTTTTTTTTTTTGTTTAAGAGTCTAAAACCAAAAACCTCTGGAATTTGTTTAACTTCTTTAACATATCCTTATTGGTTCTAGTGCCTTAGAAAAATCTACTTTGTTAGCGAAATAAAAGGATATTCTTACCAAGAGACAGAAAGCTTTTGTCCATTCTTTATTATAATCGTAGCTGATGTTCTATGAAATTTTTTATTCATTTGTTGTTGTTTCTGAAGAAATCGAATCAATATTCTCTTTTCTCCTCTAATGTTGTATAATGAACAAACTTTGTTCGGTTATACTCTTTAGACACATTATCCTATGTATTAGAAAAACCAAAATCTTTTAATATATTATGAACTTAAGATAGATATTCTGTTCTAATATCCGAAATGTTCTGTTCTTATTCTATAACATGAAACGGATGTTACGGCTTAGATATTAAAAATTTTTGTATTTTTGGTATTCTAATTATACCTTATTTGCTATGTGATTGTTCCATAATTCGTTTCTGAAACAAAGAGATCAGGAATTTCAAAAATTCCTTCAACCATTTCTTTTTGGGATTAACTGTCTTTAAAAACTATTTTAATCTTCTCATTAAGACATTTAAAACTCTTGCCCATTCCGTTTTAAAATTCTACCTCATTTGCTATGAAATTTTTCAAAGATACGTTTCTGTTATTGGAAATGGCAACTAATAAGCCATCCTATATTATATCGTATATTATATATTTATATATAAAGAGATCAGGAATTTTGTAAATTCATTCGACCTTTCTTTTTTGCGATTTCCTGTCCTTAAAACAGGTCATTATCTGACGTGAAGGATATGGATGTTCTCACTAAAACATAAAAACTCTTACCCTTTCTGTATCAAAAATTGTACTATGAAATTTTTCATTGATAAGGCAAACAATATTCTCATTTTCTCTATTTTAATGAACGTTAGATGTTCTGTTTTGTAACCTGAAGACTACTAAAGGTTCGATTTTATTTCATTTGTGACCAAAAATAAAGAGATCAGGAATTTTGTTAATTCATTCGACCTTTCTTTTTTGCGATTCAGGTCTTTAAAACTCTCATTATCTGATGTGAACGATATGGATGTTCTCACTTAGAAATGAAAGACTCTTACATATTCTGTATCAAAAATTATACTATGAAATTTTTCATGGATAAGGCAAACAACATTCTTATTTCTTTACCATATTGAACGTTAGATGTTCTGTTTTGTCACGCGTAAACCCTAAGGTTCGATTCTATTTCTTTTGTGACCAAAAATAAAGAGATCAGGAATTTTGTTAATTCATTCGACCTTTCTTTTTTGCGATTTCCTGTCCTTAAAACTCTCATTATCTGATGTGATGGATATGGATGTTCTCACTAAGAAATAAAAACTCTTACACATTCTGTATCAAAAATCGTACAATGAAATTTTTTCATGGATAAGGCAAACAACACTCTTATTTTCTCTATAATATTGAACGTTAGATGTTCAGTTTTGTCACGTGTAAACCACTAAGGTTCGATTCTATTTCTTTTGTGTCAAAAACATAGAGATCAGGAATTTCGTAAAGTCATTCGACTTTTCTTTGTTGCTATTTCCGTTCTTTAAAACGCCCATTATCTGATGTGAACGATATGAATGTTCTCACTAAGAAATAAAAACTCTTACCCTTTCTGTATCAAAAATTGTACTATGAAATTTTTCATTGATAAGGCAAACAATATTCTTACTTTCTCAATTTTAATGAACGTTAGATGTTCTGTTTTGTCACGCGTAAACCCTAAGGTTCGATTCTATTTCTTTTGTGTCAAAAAAGAAAGAGATCAGGAATTTTGTAAATTCATTCGCTTTTCTTTGTTGCTATTTCCGTTCTTTAAAACGCCCATTATCTGATGTGAACGATATGAATGTTCTCACTAAGAAATAAAAAACACTTATCCATTCTGTATCAAAAATTGTACAATGAAATTTTTTCATGGATAAGACAACCAATATTCTCATTTTCTTAATAATATTGAACGTTAGATGTTCAGTTTTGTCACGTGTAAACCACTAAGGTTCGATTCTATTTCTTTTGTGTCAAAAAACATAGAGATCAGGAATTTCGTAAAGTCATTCGACTTTTCCTTTTTGCTATTTCCGGTCTTTAAAACTCTCATTATCTGATGTGATGGATATGGATGTTCTCACTAAGAAATAAAAACTCTTACACATTCTGTATCAAAAATCGTACAATGAAATTTTTCATGGATAAGGCAAACAACATTCTTATTTTCTCTATTTTAATGAACGTTAGATGTTCAGTTTTGTCAAGTGTAAACCACTAAGGTTCGATTCTATTTCCTTTTTGTGTCAAAAAACATAGAGATCAGGAATTTTGTAAAGTCATTCCACTTTTCCTTTTTGCTATTTCCGTTCTTTAAAACGCTCATTATCTGATGTGAACGATATGGATTTTCTCACTAAGAAATAAAAAATCGTCGTACACATTCTGTATCAAAAATTGTACTATGAAATTGTTTCATGGATAAGACAACCAATATTCTCATTTTCTTTATTATATTGAACTTAGATGTTCTGTTTTATCACGTGTAAACCCTAAGGTTCGATTCTATTTCTTTTGTGTCAAAAAAGAAAGAGATCAGGAATTTCGTAAATTCATTTGACCTTTCCTTTTTGCGATTTCCGGGCTGTAAAACTCTCATTATCTGATGTGATGGATATGGATGTTCTCACTAAGAAATAAAAACTCTTACACATTCTGTATCAAAAATTGTACAATGAAATTTTTTCATGGATAAGGCAAACAATATTCTTACTTTCTCAATTTTAATGAACGTTAGATGTTCTGTTTTGTCACGCGTAAACCCTAAGGTTCGATTCTATTTCCTTTGTGTCAAAAAACATAGAGATCAGGAATTTTGTAAAGTCATTCACTTTTCCTTTTTGCTATTTCCGTTCTTTAAAACGCTCATTATCTGATGTGAACGATATGGATTTCTCACTAAGAAATAAAAAAAATTAAAAATCGTACACATTCTGTATCAAAAATTGTACTATGCAATTTTTTCATGGATAAGACAACCAATATTCTCATTTTCTTTATTATATTGAACTTAGATGTTCTGTTTTATCACGTGTAAACAACTAAGGTTCGATTTTTTTTTCTTTTGTGTCAAAAAAGAAAGAGATCAGGAATTTCGTAAATTCATTTGACCTTTCCTTTTTGCGATTTCCGGGCTGTAAAACTCTCATTATCTGATGTGATGGATATGGATGTTCTCACTAAGAAATAAAAACTCTTACACATTCTGTATCAAAAATTGTACAATGAAATTTTTTCATGGATAAGACAACCAATATTCTCATTTTTCTCTATTTTAATGAACGTTAGATGTTCAGTTTTGTCAAGTGTAAACCACTAAGGTTCGATTCTATTTCCTTTGTGTCAAAAAACATAGAGATCAGGAATTTTGTAAAGTCATTCCACTTTTCCTTTTTGCTATTTCCGTTCTTTAAAAACGCCCATTATCTGATGTGAACGATATGAATGTTCTCACTAAGAAATAAAAAACACTTATCCATTCTGTATCAAAAATTGTACAATGAAATTTTTTCATGGATAAGACAACCAATATTCTCATTTTCTTTATAATATTGAACGTTAGATGTTCAGTTTTATCATGTGTAAACAACTAAGGTTCGATTCTATTTCTTTTGTGTCAAAAAACATAGAGATCAGGAATTTCGTAAATTCATTTGACCTTTCCTTTTTGCGATTTCCGGGCTGTAAAACTCTCATTATCTGATGTGATGGATATGGATGTTCTCACTAAGAAATAAAAACTCTTACACATTCTGTATCAAAAATTGTACAATGAAATTTTTTCATGGATAAGGCAAACAACTTCTTATTTTCTCTATTTTAATGAACGTTAGATGTTCAGTTTTTGTCAAGTGTAAACCACTAAGGTTCGATTCTATTTCCTTTGTGTCAAAAAACATAGAGATCAGGAATTTCGTAAAGTCATTCGACTTTTCTTTGTTGCTATTTCCGTTCTTTAAAACGCCCATTATCTGATGTGAACGATATGAATGTTCTCACTAAGAAATAAAAAACACTTATCCATTCTGTATCAAAAATTGTACAATGAAATTTTTTCATGGATAAGACAACCAATATTCTCATTTTCTTTATAATATTGAACGTTAGATGTTCAGTTTTGTCACGCGTAAACCACTAAGGTTCGATTCTATTTCTTTTGTGTCAAAAAACATAGAGATCAGGAATTTCGTAAAGTCATTCGACTTTTCCTTTTTGCGATTTCCGGGCTGTAAAACTCTCATTATCTGATGTGATGGATATGGATGTTCTCACTAAGAAATAAAAAACTCTTACACAATCTGTATCAAAAATTGTACTATGAAATTTTTCATGGATAAGGCAAACAACATTCTTATTTTCTCTATTTTAATGAACGTTAGATGTTCAGTTTTGTCAAGTGTAAACCACTAAGGTTCGATTCTATTTCCTTTGTGTCAAAAAACATAGAGATCAGGAATTTTGTAAAGTCATTCCACTTTTCCTTTTTGCTATTTCCGTTCTTTAAAAGCTCATTATCTGATGTGATGGATATGGATGTTCTCACTAAGAAATAAAAACTCTTACACATTCTGTATCAAAAATTGTACAATGAAATTTTTTCATGGATAAGACAACCAATATTCTCATTTTCTTAATAATATTGAACGTTAGATGTTCAGTTTTGTCACGTGTAAACCACTAAGGTTCGATTTTTTTTCTTTTGTGTCCAAAAACATAGAGATCAGGAATTTTGTAAAGTCATTCGACTTTTCCTTTTTGCGATTTCCGGGCTGTAAAACTCTCATTATCTGATGTGATGGATATGGATGTTCTCACTAAGAAATAAAAACTCTTACACATTCTGTATCAAAAATTGTACAATGAAATTTTTTCATGGATAAGGCAAACAACATTCTTATTTTCTCTATTTTAATGAACGTTAGATGTTCAGTTTTGTCAAGTGTAAACCACTAAGGTTCGATTCTATTTCCTTTGTGTCAAAAAACATAGAGATCAGGAATTTTGTAAAGTCATTCCACTTTTCCTTTTTGCTATTTCCGTTCTTTAAAACGCTCATTATCTGATGTGAACGATATGGATGTTCTCACTAAGAAATAAAAAAAACTCTTATCCATTCTGTATCAAAAATTGTACTATGCAATTTTTTCATGGATAAGACAACCAATATTCTCATTTTCTTTATTATATTGAACTTAGATGTTCTGTTTTATCATGTGTAAACAACTAAGGTTCGATTTTTTTTTTCTTTTGTGTCAAAAAACATAGAGATCAGGAATTTCGTAAATTCATTTGACCTTTCCTTTTTGCGATTTCCGGGCTGTAAAACTCTCATTATCTGATGTGATGGATATGGATGTTCTCACTAAGAAATAAAAACTCTTACACATTCTGTATCAAAAATTGTACAATGAAATTTTTCATAGATAGGGCAACCAATATTCTCATTTCTTTATTATATTGAACTTAGATGTTCTGTTTTATCACGTGTAAAAAACTAAGGTTCGATTTTTTTTTCTTTTGTGTCAAAAAACATAGAGATCAGGAATTTCGTAAAGTCATTCGACCTTTCCTTTTTGCGATTTCCGGTCTTTAAAACTCTCATTATCTGATGTGATGGATATGGATGTTCTCACTAAGAAATAAAAAACTCTTATCCATTCTGTATCAAAAATTGTACTATGAAATTGTTTCATGGATAAGGCAAACAATATTCTTACTTTCTCAATTTTAATGAACGTTAGATGTTCAGTTTTGTCACGCGTAAACCACTAAGGTTCGATTCTATTTCTTTTGTGTCAAAAAACATAGAGATCAGGAATTTCGTAAATTCATTTGACCTTTCCTTTTTGCGATTTCCGGGCTGTAAAACTCTCATTATCTGATGTGATGGATATGGATGTTCTCACTAAGAAATAAAAACTCTTACACATTCTGTATCAAAAATTGTACAATGAAATTTTTTCATGGATAAGGCAAACAACATTCTTATTTTCTTCTATTTTAATGAACGTTAGATGTTCTGTTTTATCACGTGTAAACAACTAAGGTTTGATTTTTTTTCTTTTGTGTCCAAAAACAAAGAGATCAGGAATTTCGTAAATTTATTCGACTTTTCCTTTTTGCTATTTCCGGTCTTTAAAACTCTCATTATCTGATGTGATGGATATGGATGTTCTCACTAAGAAATAAAAACTCTTACACATTCTGTATCAAAAATTGTACAATGAAATTTTTTCATGGATAAAACAACCAATATTCTCATTTCCTTAATAATATTGAACTTAGATGTTCTGTTTTATCACGTGTAAACCACTAAGGTTCGATTCTATTTCTTTTGTGTCAAAAAACATAGAGATCAGGAATTTCGTAAAGTCATTCGACTTTTCCTTTTTGCTATTTCTGTTCTTTAAAACGCCCATTATCTGATGTGAACGATAAGGATGTTCTCACTAAGAAATAAAAAACTCTTATCCATTCTGTATCAAAAATTGTACTATGAAATTGTTTCATGGATAAGACAACCAATATTCTCATTTTCTTTATTATATTGAACTTAGATGTTCTGTTTTATCACGTGTAAACCACTAAGGTTCGATTCTATTTCTTTTGTGTCAAAAAACATAGAGATCAGGAATTTCGTAAAGTCATTCGACTTTTCCTTTTTGCTATTTCCGTTCTTTAAAACGCCCATTATCTGATGTGAACGATATGGATGTTCTCACTAAGAAATAAAAAACTCTTATCCATTCTGTATCAAAAATTGTACTATGAAATTGTTTCATGGATAAGACAACCAATATTCTCATTTTCTTTATTATATTGAACTTAGATGTTCTGTTTTATCACGTGTAAACCACTAAGGTTCGATTCTATATTTCTTTTGTGTCAAAAAACATAGAGATCAGGAATTTCGTAAAGTCATTCGACTTTTCCTTTTTGCTATTTCTGTTCTTTAAAACGCCCATTATCTGATGTGAACGATATGGATGTTCTCACTAAGAAATAAAAAACTCTTATCCATTCTGTATCAAAAATTGTACTATGAAATTGTTTCATGGATAAGACAACCAATATTCTCATTTTCTTAATAATATTGAACGTTAGATGTTCAGTTTTGTCACGTGTAAACCACTAAGGTTCGATTCTATTTCTTTTGTGTCAAAAAAACATAGAGATCAGGAATTTCGTAAAGTCATTCGACTTTTCCTTTTTGCTATTTCTGTTCTTTAAAACGCCCATTATCTGATGTGAACCATAAGGATGTTCTCACTAAGAAATAAAAAAACTCTTATCCATTCTGTATCAAAAATTGTACTATGAAATTGTTTCATGGATAAGACAACCAATATTCTCATTTTCTTTATTATATTGAACTTAGAGTGTTCAGTTTTATCACGTGTAAACCACTAAGGTTCGATTCTATTTCTTTTGTGTCAAAAAACATAGAGATCAGGAATTTCGTAAAGTCATTCGACTTTTCCTTTTTGCTATTTCCGTTCTTTAAAACGCCCATTATCTGATGTGAACGATATGGATGTTCTCACTAAGAAATAAAAACTCTTACACATTCTGTATCAAAAATCGTACAATGAAATTTTTTCATGGATAAGACAACCAATATTCTCATTTTCTTTATTATATTGAACTTAGATGTTCTGTTTTATCACGTGTAAACTACTAAGGTTCGATTTTATTTCTTTTGCGTCCAAAACCAAAGAGATCAGGAATTTCGTGAATTTATTCGACCTTTCCTTTTTGCGATTTCCGGTCTTTAAAACTCTCATTATCTGATGTGATGGATATGGATGTTCTCACTAAGAAATAAAAAACTCTTACCCATTATAATACTTATACTTGTACTACCCATTGTAATACTTATAAAAAACAATGAAGGATCTTGGGTTCAATACTTGATAAGAAAGCTACGTTTTTAGGGATGAAGAAGTGATGATTAGTATTTGTTTTCAAATAACAAATTTTTGCTAAACTTTGAAGTTTATCGACATGTGTACTGATAAATTGTGTATCATAGTCGGCATCTAATTAACACATTATTCGGTCCTATATGTATTGCTTGCTCACGTATGTATATAGTATAAAGAAGTAGTTTTGAAGTAACTATTTTTTTTATTTGACGGCCATATTCGATTGAATACTCACATTATTATTCTCTAATTTTCTTCTAAAAAAGAAATCTGTACAATTAACCATTCTTAGAATAGAGTTTATGATTTATTATTAAGCATGAGACTGTTTATCCATTGATTCACAAATATTTGAATGCATTCAGAAATAGTCATCTTATTTTGTTTTCGCATCTTCGTAATATAATGTTGTTCCGACACCTTAAAAGTACTTAGGGTTACATTTCTCTTGTACCGTAGAAAGAAACAGATCTAAAAATTCATTCACCAATCTTTCCTTTTTTAGGATATCTAGTCTTTGGAAAACCGTTTCATTCTGTATTCAACTCGTATCTCATTTAATATAAAATTGTAGGGGATGAATATTTCTTCCTTCTTGAATATTATATAATAATGTAGATAAAACTATACGCCTAAGAGGCATAGTAACGTTCTGAAAAGTTAATAAAGATCAGCGATTTTCAATACCAGTCGTCAAATTCTAGGTGTGCTATCCACAGTCTGATTTATGTTATCGTTCGAATAATATCGTTCCGGCAATATCAATGTCAGTAACAATATAATTTCTTATAAGGCGTAGAGTGTGCTTCTAAAATATATTTCTACACGATTTTAGAGTATAGGGTGTTGCTAAACCTCATGTCTAATTGAAATTTGTAGTGTTTCTATCAACTTTTCAAGGTTCCTCAAGATCTAATTAAAGAAATTGAATTAAAAAAAAAAACAAAACTGTTTTTATTTTTTTTATTTTCTGTTTATTGGATAGAAGGGCTCAAAGAAAATTCAACTGGACGAAGATGAAATCGGTAGTAGGGAGAAATGTTACCGTTTGGAAAACCAGACAATTCATACTGTTGGAAAAACTCCATCTAAACTTTTTGTGAACAAAATGGCTCGGCATCAATGTAGTTTTCAGGATGTGAAAATCTAAAAGTGTCTAAGAATTTCAGCCATTATTGAAATTAATGTATATTTGTTGTTTTGCAAGGTTATTAGTAAGCGTACTTAACTTCCAATTCTTAATTCCAACTTAATTCCATAATTCTTTAATTGTGATTTGAAACGAATATTGGCAATATTACCTGTCATTAGAAATTTTCTTGGAGTGGTGAAATTATACAAATAATTTTTTTATTCCCTTTTTAAATAAAAATATCAAGAGCTATTGTCCCCATCCACATGGAAATGGGTGCCCATGATAATACGAACTAGGCTGTTTTTTATTATATACGTTCGAGAGGCTTATAGTGTTACCAACAATGTTAAAATTGAGGGTGTTGTCTGCAGGGTTATTCAAAATTTTCTCCAATGGATTCAGTTATTATTTAATGAAATTTTGAATCCCGCGAGCAAAAGGTACAGTTTACATTGCGCAGGCGCGGGACAATAACCACAACCTACGCCTCCTTGATCCCTATGCCTCCTGACGTAATAAACTTTTTTCTTGCTTCCCAATTTTTAGGACGGGTTTGTAGCACTGTAGTTTTTTATTCGTAGTATCTTATCTCTTCTTTTTTGTTTTTAATTTAAAATTCTTTTTATCCTCAGATATATTTTTCTGTAAAATATTTTTTTCTCTTTTATTGTAGATATTTAGCCTGATTAAACTCTTAATTATCAAGGCGACGATTGTAGTTCTGTTAATAAAAAACAGAAATTATGATATTTGTTGTCTTTCTTACAAAATCATAGATCATTGGAGGAAAGCGTCCGTCAGTTTAAACTAAAGGGTGAAAATATCATATTGATGGATATTATAATACACAATTAAATATCCCAACCTTATTTCCAATATATTTAATTAAATATTTACGAATAATGTTTACTTCCAATTTTAAATTTAACCCTCCTCCCCTGCCCATTTATCCTATGACACAATTGCTACTCCTGGGCCGTGCACGACCCATGGCCTTGAAATTCACCTTGCCATTTAAAAATCAATCATTTAGGGTATAAATAAAAAGTACAAGACTTATAATTATAGAAACATAATATTTATTTATGAAAAGGCGAACAATATTAAAAAAAAAAAAGTAATTAATTGAAGTAACAAGTTATATAAAAATAATCACGAACAGATAAATATTACTTGACAATTAAATTATAGTATATTATAAAGTTCCATTAAACTATGTACATAATGTATTATAATACAATATAGGTTTTCTTCTATTCCAATCTTGTTTCTAAATTATTTATTCGCGCTTTTTTCAAAACAAGATGGGCTATCCCATTTTGTGCTCACCACAAATGGATTGTTGGTAAAGCTGACAATTCGAATTACTTTTTCGATCCTTCCTCCAAGGGCAGGCACTGCACCTAGCACGTTTTGAGGTAGAAGATTTTTTGGGCTCTGGCTCAACAATGTCTTTTTGAAGAAAATGGCTTATTGTCAACGTGGAGTTGTAAAATTCTATGAATCCTGGTTTGTGGAAGGCTTCATCTACAGCATCTAATTAGTGCATCGCGGACAGAAGTACAACACATTTATTTTTTTTCTGGGGGGGGGGGGGGGGGGGGGGGGGGGGATGTAACACATGATGGTTTTTTTGTGTCATCATAAAAATATTTTGATGATCCAACAGCTTGGCCTCTTGGATCGACCATAGATGGAGAAAGCTCTCTCTTGGTTTTTCTTAGGGTCCCGACCAATGTATGTCTTCTCCAGAGTGAAGAAGTATAAAATGAATATATATCTCCCTGGTCAGAAATATATTCGTCATCGTCGGCTACATCGTCATCGTTCACGATAAATTCGTATAAATAACGGGATACATTCGTCGTCAGGTTCACTGCTTACTGCTAAACCATGTTCTTCCGTAATAAACAAGCGACTTTCGGCCATATTTGCTGCAAAGCAAAGCGAAATAATTAGACCAGACATACGAAAACAGTTAATAATATTCATGACATATAAGCTACCCCTGGGTCATACGCGACCCACACATAGAGATTTCTAGATAAAATCTGAATATAAGTTAGAAAAGGCAACAGATTACTTACCTTATCGCTAGGACGGCTCCTGGAAGACATGCTGGGAGGGTATTTGGGCACCTCGCACCTTAACTTCTCACTCAGGAGAGTGCAGGTGTCGACAAAACAGCACTGGGTCGCTCACGACCCAGTGGGTAGGAGTGGAGGGTGAAACTATTCATTAGTACATTAGTGGGCTCTACGGTCCTTTAAGAACCATGACCACCATTGCTTACTTTCACTCTTTGTTTTGGTCTCCAAGGTACCTCCAGTTTTAAGTACCTATCTCCTTCTATGTTCTATTCACCAAATAAGTTCATTAATTTAAGGTTTGTCCTAAAATCAATTTTACGCAGTACTTTTCTCTCACATGCCTGAAGCATCCTTTTATTTTTATCTTCTGGGACCATGGAATTTAAACTGTTACTGTTTAAACTGTATATAAAATAAAATTTGTGTTTATTAATAGAAATAAATTATTTTCTTATGGTAGATAAGATAAATTTGTATTTTCAGATTATCATATTGTTTATTTTATGAAAATGTAGGCTTTGTTATTGGTCTGTACTTATATATTAATCAACAATACTTTAATCATTTGATCTAAACAGTTTTCCTACTACGGATTTTGTTGCTTTTCCAACGAAAGAAAATAATTCTATCATTTCTTATGTGAATATTCGTAAATATATGACTAAGCGACTTGTGCATTACCATTTAAAGAAACAAGTTTCAAGCACATAGCATTTACTATCCAGGCCTTAATCCGTGTCCATACTATGTCGAATCTTGTCGTCCGAAATTGTCGATTGTCCGACGACACGGTCGACTTTAGTTTAATCCACACTAGGAATATTCCTCCTCCCCTCCCCCTTGATAGTTTCTCCACCTTGTCGTGGTAAGGGGGGCATCAGCGTTTCGTAGGGTCTTAAGGGGTATACCATCGTGAACTCAGTTCCCGGAAGAACCACCCAAGCTGGATAGGCCTTCGATGAGAGACGTGACTAAGAGAGAAACCAAAGTACCTTAGGTACTTAAGGCCCGTTCACCAAGGCTAAGATAATGTAGATTACCAACCTTAATTGACAAAATAATATACCAAATCTCCTATGTTTAAGCATTATAGAATAAATTATTAAGAAATCGATAATAATTTTAGGTTTAGGTTTTTTTAAGTCATCAACTTATGACTAATCTTTGTTAATATATATATATACACACACACACACTGACAGTGGAAAATTCCACGCGATTTTTCATTTTCTCGACTAAAATTTTCATTTTTCATTTTTCATTTTTTCAACTCCAAATGAATAAAATCAAGCAGTATTTAAAAAGAATTACCAAGCAATTTCAAATTTACTAAATTTTCAATTAATTGGGTTTACATCTGTTCCATGCGTTTTAACGTCTTGCATTTGCATGGGATTTTCCTTTTTTTAAAAAATCATACTAATATAAATTTCATAATTAAATTTTGTTTTTTCAAATACTGCTTGTTTTTATTTAATTACCATTTTTAATAATCTTAATACGATTCATTTGCCCAGGTTAGTGGGTATATGAAAGTAAACGCATGAGAAGAATAAACGTTTTAGCCGAGAAAATGTAAAAACTAATACTTGAAATTTTTAACCAGTGAGTATATATATTCATATTTGTGAAAAAACAAAACAGAATAGATAATTTTAGATATTATTATAAAGAAGTTCATAATTTATAACCTTCTATTTGGTTCATTCCTAAAAAACAAAATTTAGCTAGGTAATATAAATCTTTCGTATTTTTTCGAAAAGCCTGCTCTGATTTATCTGGAAAAAAATAAAATAAAATAAAGAAAATTAAACTATTTGCTGCAAATAATAATAAAATCACAAGTTTGCATTCCAATTTGCTTTTTCTTTTTTAGTTTATTTAATATATTTTTTATATTTTTTATATATATTTTTTAAGGCGACAGTAAACAAGGGATATTAAAACTAACAGTAATATACAACAATCATATATTTCTATAATAAGTAAAGATAGTACTAGTTTTAACAATCATAGTGGTAAGAAACTCAAAACGAGTGACAATTAGTTTTATTTTAAATAGATTTTTTCTCTTACATTTACACATTTTGATTTCATATTAGTAGCTACACATATTTTAAAATTTTTATATATAGAGTTTTTTTTTTTTAATGTTTTTATTTTTAATATTTTTTTCTTTAATTTTTTTTCTTTACCATAAAACTACATTACGTTAAAATTAAAAACCACACTTTCAATGTCTGTACGGTTCACTGCCGGCGTGAGTGAGCAGGGTAATCCTATGTACAAGATCAGCCGACCGCGTCCCTGAAACCAATAAAACATTTTCATTATTTTAAATACAATACATAACACACTTTTGTTTACATGTGAGAATAATATTTTTTTAAAAATATGCATTGTTAAATTATAAACAGTGATTATTATTTCTTAGCTAAGGTACATGAAAGTAGTGGATTTTGTAAACTTTTCTGGTCGCTGGAACTTCAATCGCAATACCGTCTCATCGAAAACAACTATTAACTAATCGCAAATACAAATAAAATTATTTATATACTCAAATAAATTATCAACATCTCAGTTTCTTTTTTTTTTTTAAATATTCAGTATCTATTACTCTATACTTAAGGTAGGATGGAGGTGCTGAAATCCATTGAAGTCTTTGCAGCTTACGATGTAACTGTCAATCGTATGGTTTGTTACAATAAGATTATTCAAGACAATTTTAAGACAAAACCAGGAGGGTAAGGAAGGTATTGACTTTTAGTACCCATGAGGTCTTTAATTCTTTTCTTTTCATTGCTTATTGCACAATATTGAATACCGTGCTATGTGATTTATAGGTTGGGGTTGCCGATTTTTGTATTGTATGATTTTTTTAAAATTGCCTTTTACGGTAAACTAGAATAATTCAGAATAGTAAAACTCTACATTAAATTAAATTTATATAATTATTTAAATAAAAATTTAGTATGAACTTACCCAGTTTCTTATGAACTTATCCATAGATGTTTTTAAACCAAGATTAATTGAAAATAAGTAAGTCGCGAATTCTTTAGTAGGTTCCAGCATTTCCCTCCTACCTTGAATATACGGTTACGATTTGTAACCGTTAAGGTTAACCCTCAGTAGATTAATACTGATTAATGTACGTTGAACTAAAAATATTGTCTTTCTCAATATTTTTTTTTTTTGTTAAGAGTACTGAAGATTTCGTCGACGGATTATGAAATTAATATTGTTTATGGAAGACTCATTTCCTTCCGTTACAATATTATTTTGGTATTTACCACTTGTTGACAACCTAATCCAAAAATATGAGACCGCATTATGACAATGAATGGAAAAATAATGGCCAATGAATATTTTAGTAGGCGTCGGGAAGAGGGGGGTTTGGGGTTTATGTCGGTGTTGGATGAATTCTGAGCCCTCATCCTCGGCCTGCATAACAACTACCTCGACAAGACCTGGAATAATGAAAATTAATAATAACAAGTCCAGTAAAATTAGTGTCATTTATAATTAGTATTACAATTATTATTAATTTAAGTTCAATTAGAGGAATTTATAATTTTTAGTTATTAAATCACACATATAAGTACAGCAGACTCTTTAATCTGGACTAAGTAAAACCAAGGTTTTCGGATTACGGAATAATTTGAATCAAGAAAGGGGGCAAAGGAACGGTAAAAGGAACGGTAAATTTTAAAATTCAATAATAACATTTAATAATTCAAAATTTGAAAATGTTTACTCTTATGTAATATTAATTATTATATAAACAACTAAATTCGGAGTGGGGAGATTCTTCTGGGCTACTTTAAAACGGTCTGTACTGAGTTACGCCAAATTTAGGCCGAATATCCTCCTTTCACAACCGTTGTCCAAGTACCAGTACATCCTTACCTAAGTACTGAACCCAAGACCCTTCATGGTTTGTTAGTGCTACAGGTTTTATTATATCTTTATTGCGATTTTAGATCACTGTGTATTTTTAACGACTCAAAACAACCACGTCTGTTCCTCGGCAACTTAGAAAGTATTTAATATAAATCGCTGCACGTCAAAGCGTTGTATAACATTCTGTTTGAGACATAAACATTACTTTTTTAATTCTTGAATTATTAAATAATGGCATTTAAAAATTATTTTACAATAAGAACAGAGAGTACCTATCCTTAAAGTAAATCCAATCAGTGAAAAGTCAATTCAACAAGTTGGCAATATTTTCCCTTTCTATTGCCACCAGGGCCCCAGTGATGGGCATGCAGGATTCACTATTTTGTTCACTATTCCTCCTAAACTCAACGGTGCAAGTGGACTTTCCTGACCTTCCATGTTTGGTGGCTCTTTCATGTTTCTAAGATGGCAGAAAGTGTTTATCCATTGCTTGGTGCAATTTGACAACAAATTATTTTTGGGACATAGTTCAAATAGACTAAGGTCGTAGTCAGTTTCATCTATTCTCATCCTCCATATGAGGATCAGGTTTTCCTGATCACCCTGAAAGCCTTTGCTTTCTCTTCTCCAGGGATCATTGGCAACATATTTGCATATGCTATTATGTCATTGGTTGGGTCTATCATCACAACAGATCTCCCATCTCTCCTCATTTTATTTATATTGGCATTTGTGCTTGCAGTGATGTCTATTTTTATTCCTCTGACTGTTTCCAAGTCAATTATGCCATATTCGTCATTGCAACCAATTCTTAAAACAAAACAATCTTCATTGGCTTCGGAAGATCTGTGCAAGTTTTTGTACCTATAAGTATCTTCTACATTCCTGCTATCTATCACTGAGAAACCAGAAGAAGATGAGGCATTTGGAGACGGTCCTTCCTTCGATAGAGACATGTTTGGAGTTGTATTACAAAGAAGCATGCATAAGTAGTGTTTCCTTATCTTATGCTCTTCGGTCCTCCAAGACATGATTTCCCATTCCGATTCCGGTATGTTTAATTGTGGAATCATATCTAAATTGTATAACATCTGGTTCTCAAGGAGTTCTTTGTAATAATTCATTCTTCAGTTGTCTCCAAATCGACTTTTAAACAATACAGCGTGTTATTACTTATTTTGCCTGAAAACAGATTTATCAGTTCCTCTATGATTAAGAAAGTATTAAGTAGAATTCGCTGTAAGACAATGCGTTATATAACATTCAGTTTGCGACAACTTCATTATTTACAATTCGCATTTCACAATTACTTTACTGTAAGAAAAACGTATTTATGATAAATTAATTAAAAGAAAACTTAATTATAACATTTTGGGAAGAACGTTGAATTTTTAATCTGCAAATTAAATACCTTATATGAATAATTTGTTTTACATAGGCATTGACAAAAATGTTTTTAAAAAAATGCGATTTAACTTCCTTTAAGCTATACCTGTTAAATAAATAAAAAGTAATCAAAATAAAAAGTATTTTTAGATTTATGGTGATTCTAAAAGTTTCTAAAAATACTACTATAACTAAGCAATGAAAAACTTTGCTTCGTACTGAATAAAAAACGAGCTTAATGGTGGTAATATTTTCTTAAAGTTATGCATCAGAGTGAACTCATTATTTCCTGGAGATATTTTCCAGAAGTGTGGGTGTGTATCTTGGTCTTGTATTTAATCAATACCTCTACGTTCTTAGGTTTATGATATAAAAAATATTTTATTGTTTTTTAAAGTATTTAATAATGTAATTGAAATAGCGTTGCGTTGTAGGCTCAATCAGTTAATTTTTTTTTTATGTTGAATTTTGTAACCCGGCAGTGAAAAGTTTCTATTTATTATTCATTAAAACAAACATAAAATAATAAAAAATGAAATAATTTTAATCACTATTTTATTGCGAAATATGATTTTTTTTTTAATTTGTTGTTAAAAAATATATAATGTTCTATTTATCCACAATTATATTTTAATTTTTCCATTATAACTATTATATCCAAGCGCTTTTAGCAAACGTGCCGTCCTGAAGATAAGCTTATTATGGACTCCATCTCTATTATAAATTATATAACAGTCATTGAATAATCATGCTAATATTCCTTAAAATAAATAATACTGTATAAGTAAACTGAAACAAATTAAAAGAAAAAAGTACATATATTTTTTTTTAGTAAAGTAATCATTAAAATAAAATAAAAAAAATATTGTTTCTGCTTTTATTAACTAATGATATAAAGAGTGAAAAAATAAATAAAACTAGAAATACAAATAGTAATAAAAAACGAAGTAGAACATAGAATCTGTAATTTAATGTTTAAACATAATTTAACCATCAAACCTACTTTATCATATAACACAACCTAATCTATTAATTATTATAGTCTATTACCCTATATCTATTACCCATAAAGTCGTCCATATTACTTATTGCTCTCTTTGAGGCAGATTGTAATATTTTCTCAATAAAAGATTTATTAATAATAAAAAAAAATGTATGTTCTCTACAGATTGTTTTGATCTATATTCCTAAGCATTAAACATCATTTTTTTTTTTTCAATTTGATAATAATCAATTAATTAAAAAAGTATATGGGTTAATGGTATTCTTATTCGAATGTACGTATTAACGTGTGATTTGTGTTTTGTTTTCTTAATTTATAGCACAAGTCAGAAAAAAAAAAAAAATGAACAGATCATTAATGGAAAACCGGCAAACTAAATTTGATCTAATGAAATCACCAATAGAATCTGTATAAATAAATCACAAAATATAAAACAAATAAACGATTTCAATTTTAAAATTTTATTGAAGGATGTCTTTGTCGACATTTTATTTTGTGATACTTTAGACAGCGTAGACTGGAATAATTTTTAGTCTACAAATCCAAAATACTGATTCGGAACAAAATATAATGCCTAATACGTTTTTCTGGTCCAAGTCTTAAGAAATCAACCTTCTCGGAACGATAAGTAGTTCAGTTTTCTGTAGCACTTTTTTTTCACGATATTTGTTTTCCCCTTCTTTCGCTTTTCAAGGACTGATTTTCATTAAAATGTAAATGACTTCATCTAATTTCTAGGCTGTTTCACTGATACAGATTCTATAAGTTGGTTGTGAAATTTCTTACTGTTACCCTTAAACCTACAGTTGTAATTCCCATGCTGCGTTCAATAAAAAGGGGAAAATCTACTAAAACGCTTTATAGTCCAATGGGAACCATCTGATACTGTTTTATACGATTAACATTGGTTATCATGAATATTTTGGAGTTAAAAAGCGACATAGATTTGTCTTTGCACACAACATACATGAGCATTAACTGTTAAATACAAAATTATAGAAATTTAGGTTAAAGTGTAAACCCCAATGTTGGTAAATGATGGTTTCATGGTATATTTGTTCTCTCGGATTTCAAACTTAAGTATGAACAAATTTTTTTTTTTTTTCTCTCTTTATGATGAGTCATAATCTTAAAGAAAACATATCGTTTTTCAGGGATTTTCTGGTGTGGGCCAATATGAAGGTTTAGGAAAAATAATTCCTTAAATTCTGTACCATTTGGGAAAAAATAGATAAGTGTATTTTTATCTTCATTAAGATAAACATTTTGAGCAACCCAAATTAGAGTCATGATGTATAAGTAGGCAAGTTGTAACTAATTCTACTCGATCTTAATAAATATATATACATATGGATGTGCTATCTTCATTTCATCTTTTTCTTTCGAGCGTAAATATTTATTTATTATTTTCTTTTTAAAAACAATCATTAGGTTTATTTAAATAAATTTAATTGCTCTTTTCTTTTTTTGCAAATTCATTTAACATGTGTGTTAAAGTTATCAGCTTCTTTTACAAGTGTAGTATAATTTGAATGTGTTCAAGGGAGCAGAAGTGGAAATACTGCTTAAACTTTTCCGTGACGAGTCATAAAAGTTTTGAAAAATATTTCAACGAAATGATTTCCCTCACTGGGGATAGAATTATTTCCCCACAGGATGTGACTTATTAAAAGAAAACTGACTAGATATACTTTTTTACATTTATTTTCACCCGCAAACTTTCCGGTTTCCAAATTAAATGAAATTAAGTTAGAGGGACTTTTTTTGCCGCCCTTTTGTATTGGACAGTTGTGGTTGGGTCATTTTAAAGTAATTTTATTTGAAACAAAAAAAAAAAAAATCAATTTTGAGAGAACCACAAAGTTAAACTTCGTTTCCAACTTATTGTCAATACGCTTAGTTTTATAATTATCGAAGTAGTTTCAAATGCTCGAAAAAAAGTTAGATTACGAACAAACTTGTTTTTCTGCTCCACTAGGTGGGTTACCTTTTTTGTTTTTTTATTTTATACAATTTCGAAGCTAGTTTAACTTAGTAGTTTGTGTTGAATCGTTTCTGTATTTTGACAGATTTAAATATAAGTTATATGTATAGACGAATACAGTTATGAATCAGTATGAATATATTGTGACTTTAACACTAAATAACTCGAATTCGTTAGAGGGCCGTAATCGGTGTATGTTAATTAATTAATATCTGTTTGAAAATTCTGATTTTTGGTAGAAAAAAATAAATTTCTTCACAATCAATTAATTATTATTTACAGGCTGTAATAATTTATTTTTTAAAATATTAATATTAAATTATCATTTATATATTGATTTCTTAAAGTTGTTTGGTTTTTTTAAACATTTAAACACCCTTTGAGATAAAAAATAAAATAATGAAAAAATAAAAATTCCAATCATCATTTTTAATCGAATTAACAGTGTGAAATAAAGATATATATGCAATAAATAAAAAAACTATCAGGTGCAGCAGAGTTACACTTTTCTTCAAGAAACTGTACTTATATAACGCGAATTCGCTTACTTTTTTTTTTTTTCTTCTTAGCCATTTCAAATTATAATTCAACTAAAATTTACTAAATTAAAATTCAATCTCTCAAAGTATTAGGGTCTACTCCCATAGAAATCCTGATGACTTTTTTCGAATAGACATAATTTAAATATAGTATGCCATACAACTGTGACTAGGTTCTTTTTTTTTTCAAATTTAAATCACGTTATGTTTTATTTTTTTTTTTTTTTTTTTTTTTTAACAGTTTATTACAGATTTGAATTGAATATTTTATCAATTTAATTACAACAGGCAATGTAATATTTTGGTTCAATGCGCATTTTAAATTAACATAAATAAGCATCACAGGCGCTTGTGGTACAGAGTGAGCGATCAGTTTTTTTTTTTTCAGATATGCCGTAATGACATCACGAAACGGCTATTTGTTTTGGAAAAAAAAACGGTTCCTAAAAAAAAAAAAAAAAAGAAAAAAAGAAAAAGAAAAACGATTTTGCGATAGTGCAGTCGTTTCGTGATCAAGCGAGGCACGATCTGCCTAATTCGTTCTTCTATATAACAAATAAAATAGATGCAAAAGTACCAATTATAATAATAAATTCAAGAAAAAATAAGTTGATTTGAATAATTCCATTTCATTTATTCAAGAGTTAGTAAATGGTTTTGATCCCTTTCCATTAATTAAAAAACGTAATTTTTATCAATCAATACCATATAACCATATATTATTTAAATTTTTATTTAAATAAAAAATATATTCATCAAGCTTATGTAACAGTTATTTATAGCAGTAACAAAAAAAAAAAAAAAAAAAAGAAGATAAATATTGGTGTATGAGTTAATAAATTGGTAAGATATTCAAATAACGAAAAATCTTACTTCATATAAAAAATATTTTTACTTCTTAAAAATAAAAAAGATATAAATTATTAAGAGTTAATATAGTTCTGTAATTAAGAAAATGTATTACTTATATTAATATGTATATAAGGCTGTATTTAATATATATATTTTCCATATATATGGACTATCTAATTGATTTTTCCAATTCATTTTTCCTAGGAAATCATGTCCCATTTCCATGGATATAAAAATGTATGAATATTTATTCTTTACATTTGCTATATCTAAAATATTGTTATATTTCTTTTTAATTTTTTCCTTTCTAATAATCAGTCCCTATCAAACCAACGTAATATTTAAGTTATTCATATATATATATATATATATATATATATATATATATATATATATATATATATATATATATATATATATATATATATATATATATATATATATATATATATATATTTAAGCCATTGTGAGGTCAATTTTGTTGGTCATATTTCTTTGTTCATAGCAAACTATATATTTTTTATATTTGTTTATGGAGTCTCATACCCATTTCGATTCGTTTCTCTTCAACTTCGTTGAACCACTACCTATTTTTTATCTCCTGGATTATCAGTCTTTCGGGCAAACATGAAATGTGTATAGTTATATTATAAATATAATTTTAAAAATGAAATGTACTGAAAAAAAAAATGAAATTACAATTGTAATTACATTTTGTAATTTTGTAGCAAATATTGTGAAAAATGTTTAAAATTAATTTATTATTGAAACTTCTAATGATGTATGTATTTTATTTTTTTATTTATTTTTTTTTTTATAGTACATCTAACGCCGAAATCAGACTATATTTATTTTTTGTAAACGAATTTCAGTTTTCATGTTCGGTTTTTTTTTTACCCTCCCCTTTGCTACAAATGAAAAATTGTCGAGTGGCCATACTCGCATGAATAGATAAGCTGGAAAAGGGCCAGAGTTTCCAATTACCAAGTGATAATGACTCGGGAGATAAACCGAGAACGGGGGAAAAGAGAGGGAGCGATAAAACATACAAACCTGGTATTCTTTTTAGAAAAAAAAAAAAAATGTTGCTACTAGATTGCATCTCAGATTTGTTAAATATTTATGTTTATCGTATATAACAATATTATATTGATTATAAAGGTAAATATATAATTCAATGGTATATTTCGGCTTCCAATACAAATAGGGTAACAAGTAGATCTGAGATCTGCCTATGATGTAGTCACTATTTCACGGAATAGCGGTACCGCTCTTGTGAACTTTTGATTTTTCCAATTTATTTTTTATTGGGAAATCGTGTCCTATTTCCTTGGGTATAAAAATGTATGAATATTTATTCTTTACATTTGCTATTTCTAAAATATTGTTATATTTCTTTTTAATTTTTTCCTTTCAGACCTTCTATTTAAGTTCTACCAATTGCTATTTTCTTTTCGTCCTTGACAAGCCATTAATTCACAGTTACGCTAATTTACTTATTATATTATTGAGCAGTTATAAATATGAATAAATAAATTCAAATTTATACAAATAATTGTGTATGTATTATTTTATGTGATTGTTTATTGTTTTTTTTTTTAGATTCACTCCATATGGTAATTGTTGAGGGTAATAAAATGGAAAATAATAAAAATCATAATAAAGGCACAACAAACTGTTCTCGTAGTCGACGCGTTATCCATTGAATCGAAGCGGTATCGTTCAGATAGTGTAATGGTGTAATCTATTGTTATTTATACTACTGGGTTGGTTCCAAGTTCAATATCAGGTGCTGATGACCTAAAATTGCCGTTTGATACGCTGAGGAATGTTCAGTAGGACACTACAAGGTTTGTTATTACGTTTTTAAGCAACTGATATGGAATCTGAAGGTGACTGGACTTGTTCCATATCTCTATTCATAATCCACAGAATCGAAACCAAAAATAAAAAATATAATAATATAAAATATATATATATATATATATATATATATATATATATATATATATATATATATATATATATATATATATATTATTAGATCCGATTTGCATGAGCTCTAAATCATTAAATTTCTCGAGCTTAGGAAGAAACATGACCGTTGCAATAAAAAAAAAAAAAACCTACCACATGTACTACCATTTAAGCCCGAAAAAATATTCAGGGCATTAATATAATAAATATTATGATATAATATGTAATACGTTTTTATAAAACATTAAGGAATCCTGTCGTTTTATGATGATATTTCCTTAGTTTTTTCTTTCGTAATTCGTAACATTTTCTCATCAACTTCTACCAGCCTTCCAATGAGCCCTAACTCTTTCGTTTTGTTTTGTTTTTTAACACACTCAATCCATTCAAGTTATATATAAGCAACGATGGACCGACTTTACGAAATGTGAAATATTTAAACAAATTAGATAACAGAAAATATGACCGATCCGAATTATTTTTTACCCGTACATATAGCTTCGTTATTTTTAATTGAAATTAAAACCTTCATGAATTTTAAGACAATTATTGAAAATCGGTATGAGGAATGATTCCTTCTCCATTTGAGATTTTTTGATTGGAATTTTGATTACGGTTTCAGAATCGTTGTTTAAGATGTAAGTATTCAGATTGAGGGGGTCTGTTGTCATAATGAATTGTTAAATTGCCAAAAGGTTGTGATTAGTATATCATTTACTAAATCATTTTCGCACCTAATAATTTAAGACTGTCTGTTCCAAACAATAAATCGAATTTAGGATGGAAGTCAAAAATGCCAAATTTCAGGGGAGTTTTGGTGTTGGGAAATAATTTAGATGAATCTACATTAGCGTTAAAATTTTGTATAGAAGAACCGTGCGCGCTAGTAAGTTTAAATGGTTCGTGAGTAATGTTATTAAAAAAATATTTATTTGCTACCAAGGACGGATACAAGCGATTTTTGTGCACGCAGTGTCTATTAGAATTTTTAAGTTTGACTTTGGTGGAATTATATGGAAAGAGCACTCTAAACGGGGTTAAATTAAATAGGTCTATTACGTCCATGGTTCCTGTGCTAGGCTGGGATCTAAAAAATTACTTTGATCACTATCCAGATTATAAACTTACGGACTCGTTGTTCCGAGTTTAGATTATGAAGTTCTTCAATTTCTAGGTTTGGGTTTTTCCGAACTGGGGTATTGAGAAAGATTTAAATTTTACACTTTGATCAGGTTGGTCTATGATATTGGGAATTACTTGACTATAATTACTATTGACAGCACGCATAGGGGTTGACTGATTAGGTTGTTGGGGTCTATATTGATGATATTTGGTGTGGTATATTGAGTAGGTTGTTGGGGTCTATATGATCTATATATATATATACTGATTTGAGATTACCAATTTTTAGCAGGTTGAATTGCTTTGTATGGTTTACTGGGAAATAGTTTTTATAAATTGTTGGCGATTTTTGTGTATTGGTTTGTTATGGTTTTGGTGGGGCGATAAGTGTCGATGACAAATTGAAAATCGTCGTTAGCATGTTATTGCCTGATTAGGTCTATCGGATTTTTGGTTCTCATGAAAGAGCCAAGCGGTTCTTTCAGTCCTTTTAACAAAACTCTTAGTGCTAATTTTTCGCTATATATTTCGTGAGGACTAACGCCTCCATCGGCATTTCGCTCCTTAAATAACTAATTTGCAACTGTAATGTTTTTGTATTTTATTTATAAAATTCGAAAGGGTTTCGTTGCCTTGTTTCATTCCCGCCATTTCAATATTTAGAGTGTACGCGTCGCGTTTGTCGGCGTTACCCTTGTTTTAACGCATTTTGAAATATCGTCCACCAGGTATTGATAATATTTACTATTAACCATGTCGGCGGCAGCTCCTTTAATTTTAGCACGAATTGATCCGCATTTCAATTAAATAATCGTTTTGGAAATCGGCAGTATTTTCGTGATTATAAAATTTGTTTATTAATTTATCAGAAATTTCTAGAAATCGCGTTAGTAGTGACATAGGGTCACCATGGAAATCAGGTATCATCTCTAGATACTCTTTCTTTAATGTGGGAGGTGCCATTTTTATAAAATATTTAATATAACAAACAAAAAATAAAATGAGATAGTATGCAATGAAATTAAAATAATATGAAATGAAAATTAAATTTATCCTTAATATACAGTAACTTAATATCTTAACTTAATATTAAATAAAAAAATTATATTTAAATAACCAAAAATATTTCTTTATAGTTATAGTAATGAAATCATAACCTTTTCTTTAAAAATAGAATAGATTTTATTCAAAATTATTAAATTGAAAAATAAAAAAGTTTAATATTGAGATAATATCTCTTAAATAAAAAAAAATCACTTACACTAAGATGACTTCGATAGTCAGATCCATGCCAGTTTAACGTCTCGTCTTCCTCTGAATGGACTCGTCAGCAAACAGTTGATACTGATCCTTGATATGCCCTCAAGTTTGACGATGTCCTACCGACTGCGCCAGTTATCTTCAATTTAAAAGTAAAGACTTTTTTAAAAAAGAAGTTTATTCAATAAAAGTTACAATATCAGAAAGAAGAGTGGCGTGGAGACGGCTCTGGATGTACTGAGGAGAGAATTACAAAATTTCTTGAGGTTTTATAAAGGGTTACAATGGCTTCTTCTAGGAAGCTTATGCTAACATTACAGTTCACAGGAGAGCAAGTTCCCACGAGGGGTTTCTAAGAAATAGATTACAATGGTTAGGAGTCAAAGCTTTTTTAAAATTAAAAATATCTAAGGAAAAATATATAGTGTAACTTATATATATATATATATATATTATTATTAGATCCGATTTGCATGAGCTCTAAATCATTAAATTTCTCGAGCTTAGGAAGAAACATGACCGTTGCAACAAAAGAAACAAAACCTGTAGTCACATGTACTACCATTTAAGCCCGAAAAAATATTCAGGGCATTAATATAATAAATATTATGATATAATATGTAATACGTTTTTATAAAACATTAAGGAATCCTGTCGTTTATGGTGATATTTCCTTAGTTTTTTCTTTCGTAATTCGTAACATTTTCTCATCAACTTCTACCAGCCTTCCAATGGAGCCTAACCTCTTTCGTTTTTTTTTTTTGTTTTTTAACACACTCAATCCATTCAAGTTATATATAAGCAACGATGGACCGACTTTACGAAATGTGAAATATTTAAACAAATTAGATAACAGAAAATAATGAAAGTTATATTTAGCTTGTATACTATATAATGACTGGCTATCTTGGAGGCTGTTTATATAGAATCTTGATTCTTCTTGAGTCAGCTTTTTCCATTTTCAATTTATCCAACAGCTGTACCCGTACAAATAGAGTTCCTTCCATATTTACTATTAAGTCTTACAATTAATTGTTACGCGATACCATTTTCCATTGCTTGATAAGCGTCTTACAATTTTCCTCCTAATCCTTTTCATTAGCTCTGTTGCGTTGCTGAGCATCCAGGGCTCACACGCATATTTGCCAGCTGGTGGAATTAAGTGCTTATGGAACATAATCTCAGTATTTATAGACATAGCTGGCAAGCCCTTTTTTCAATTTCATTTTCTACTCCTAAAACTTCAACCTATTTTTATTTTTAGGGTTGGATGAAAATCTTCCTTAAGGCGAAGTGGACCAAAGTCTACAAAAGTGTGAGATTCTTACTCAATAAAAACCACTTCCGTATTCTTCTTCACTAGCTCACGGAACTGCTGTCAGGTATTTTATTTCACGGGACGGTCTGACAATGTGCTTACTTCGTATTTTTCGTAGCTGATTATTATGCAGGCCTTGTCTTTCTAGCTCCTGTTTACGAAACTTTCTGCAAATGCAAGCTGCGTAATCTGATACAGCATTCCAGATTTCCACAGCAGTAATAGTCTGATCAACCTAGTAATAATAAAAAAAAAAAAATTAAAAATTAAATCGTAAAAAAAGTTCAAATCAGACTAAATATGGGGTTCAAAAAAGTATAATAAAACTTTAAACGGAATTTCCTGAAAAGCAACCCTTTTTGGATTGTGCCTTTTAGATTCTGGAAGTGCGGTATATGTGCAAGTAGATAGATAGATAGAAAATAATGAAAATAAATTATATTCTGAGATGGGACACATGAGAGTGTCTTGAGGATCCGAGGACAAACCTTATGGAGCAATTCATGATTCGCTTTAATCTTTTTTCAAGAGTCTTCGACAGCCCACCATAAATCACACATCCATAGTCAAATTGGGGAAAGATGAGGGAGGATATTAGGAGTTTACGAGTGGATAGAGGAAGTAAATGCCGGGAACGGTTAAATAATTTCAGGATGCCAATTGATCGTCGGGAAATTACTACCTATATACCTATACGGGGAAGTACGTACCTCTATATGCCGCTTTCTTATTTCAAATCTACAGTTTCTGTTTTTCTTTGGTTAGAAAATCAAAGAACGCTAGAATGTAGAAACATAGAATAATAATAATAGAAAGGGACGCTCCACTCATATAGTTTGATTAACTTTTTTCCACGAACAGCTAGTTCATAAATGTACATAAACAAACAAAAACAACAACAACAAGATAACTATAATATAATAATTCAGCTTACCTTGTCAGAAAAGCATGGCTCCACAATATGTTAATCCCTAGACGAGGGTTAGGTTTGGGAAGATATTAGTCGAGACAGGCATCAAAAGACGGGGGTGAGGGTGTAAATTTTTTAAATAATTATTCGGAATACCTCTTCCATTGGCGAAATCACCCCACACTATCACAAATGCTTTATAATTCAATATAGGACCCCACGAACAATTTACTCCGTATTATTAAAAATTTATACACACATTTGTTGATATACATATATAACAGTTAATATCCACATAAGACAAAGGAAGAATCAACATAATTTTTTTAAAAATCCGTTAAGTTGGACAAGTCGAGCGACGTTAGGCCATCTCCGTATCTCCTATTGTCTAGGTTAAATGACCCTCATATACATATCTTAAATTCAATTCCCAATAAATATAATAATAAAAATAACATTCAATAATCATTGATAAATACATTCTTCTTAAAATATACAAGTTTAAAATACGTTTCTATTTCAACGTTAATATATATAATAATAATAATGTATATTTACAATATATATATACTTTCATTTTAATTGTATTTTTTAATTTTTTTTTTTCTCTCAGGAAACAGCTAAACACTTATAATGGTTTTTATATTTATAAAATATCATTGAAATAGCACTCAATAACTCAGATACAGCCTTTAATAGAGACATGATGTCTCTATGTTGAAGTTATGGCCATTTAAAGGGAGCAAACCTACAATTAAATCGAAAACTATATTTACTTAGCCCATTTTAGTAATTGTTAATTTTTTTTTTAATATATATTCTTTATAATTTTATACGGGATCTCTGTTTTCACGGGATCGTGTTTTTTCTGATGAACAGGAATTTCAGAGAGTGATAACTTGTAACGATCCAAATAAAATAGTAAAAAAATAAAGGCATGAAAAAGGCTCTGGACGCGGATGTAGGCATTAGATTTTTTTATTTATTTTTTTTTTTGGTTATTTTTTTTAAAAAAAGAAGGTGAGGTGTTGGAATATGTTTGTATCTGCTACTACTGGTGCGGTTACGTCGTGAGTACCAAGAAGACGACACACAATACCAAGCAGGAGAGGTGGGAACTGCGGTGATGGGCCTGTCCACCATGCTGCATTGCCGCTGGAAACTCTGAAAAAGATATTAATAAATTAATAAATATATAACTATAATTGAGAAAACAACTATTGAAATTTAATGAAATTAAAAAATATATTTATTGCTTTTTACTCCATTTTATTATAATTAATTCGATTGAAATTTGGTTTTGAACTATGTTCATACAGTTTTCACCTAAGGATAATCTAGTAGAAAAAATATCAAAAAAAAAGAAGAAAAAAAAAGATATCTGGAAATTGGACTTATGTGAAAAAAACATAATAATAAATGACCTTCTGTTGTATTTAAGAATACATCGTAAGGCCTGGTCAATATTTATAAATCGGGATTTAGGAAGACTAAAAGTTTATTTAAGGTACCGGGGCACACCTAATTTAATAAAGAGGAGAATATATTCCAATATATATTTTAACTGTATATACTTAATTCAAATAAAGAAAAATATAAAATTCATTACTCAATGAAAAACTTATTAACATATAAAAATATTTTATCTTATAAATAAACTTCGTTTCGTTGCTCAGTTAAGAAATAATTCATTTTATTATTTAAAATCTCCTATAAGTTTCATCACCAAATTAATGATAATAGACAAATAGCTATTTAAACGTAGAAACTATTGTTTCAATAACTAAATCCACACATTTATACTTCTTACAAAAAGGAATATGACTTAACAAGGTAGAAAAAAGAAAACCAACCTAACTTACTGGAAATTCTATTCTCATCTGGATAATGTACATCATTAGGATTGGATAATCTAAGAAAGGATCTAAAAAGAATCTAGAATTCTAGAAAGAATCTAATGGAAAAAAATGAGGTCTAAAAGATTGCTACTGGTTCGAGTCCGTCTGAGGGCAGAAAATGTGTATTTTGTCATTTCGGCCGTCGATTGAATTTGCTATTGGGGGACCTTCCTGGGGCACACCCAGCCTCAAAAATTGTGGGTACCCTTAATTTGGGGGAAAACCTGTCGATTGAGCGCGAATACTGGCAAAAGCCACTCCTTTCACTGTTGGTCCAGAAACAGTACATCCTTACCGAAGTATTTTTTTTCTATGCATATATAGTGGCTATAACAATGTATTCACTGTTTATGATTTCTGATTGACCAATTTATATAAGGTTTTATGTGTTTCAGCTATTTCTCGAAATATAATTTAGAAAAAAAATATATGTATTTGTTATTTTTATTTGGCAGTAAATTTGATCGGACTCCCTTAGAGGTGGGGAGGGGTTAGTTTATTCTCCTAGGCTGTGATAAAACTGGATCACTGTTCTGCTCTGTTAGTTCCTTCAAGGGCTCTTGTCTCCGTCGCAATTTCACGCCCTAAAAAACAAAAGCAATTGCCAAGTCTTCAGAAAAGGATCGGCAAAGCCCAAAAGGAAAAATTAGTGAATAATTATGCTTTACGGGCAGAAATCTGGACAGAGATTCCTTAATTCGGAGGGCAAAAGCGGTAAAAATTTATGTAACTTATAAAATTAGAAAAAAATTGAATTTTATTAACAGACGATCTAAATACCTCTTTCTTAGATTATCCAAATCTTGATAATAACCATTTGGTTCATACGTTTCTTTTACATCTCCAATATTACTAGGAAGATCTTCATAACCAATAACTAGTTTTAAAAATAGTTTCCCTCCTACTAATGTATGCGATTTTTAAATATTAATACAGTGAATCATATACAATTATAAATAAACTACTTTTATAAGTCTAACTTTTATGGCCTGTTAGGAATCATGAAAGCCTAAAAACGCTTTTCGCTAAACTGAAAAGTTTTGAACGTTTATAATTTCAAAGTCTGACAGGCGCGCCATATCAACTTTCTTTTCAGAAATGAAGTTATAAAGGTTAGGCTATTGTGGGCGTTAGTGTGGGATTGACTTAATACAAAGCCACGGAACTTAAAGGTAATGGTACAATTGGATAAGTTCTAATAAATATTTCCAGGAAATATCATTCTATAATTGGTTCTATTGATATTATTATTGTATATAATCAAGTTAATAAATTAATTAAAAGAAATATTTTACAAAAATAAGTGATTGCTAAGAAGCTTCTGAAATTGCGGTTTGCTATTTGCAGGCAGTTTAAATTTATTAGACAAGCCTAGACAACTGATTCAGAATAGGAAAAATTGTTGGAATATTGGCTTCCTAATTATTCACACAAATATGGTATTATATGACTTTAGGGTGTTTTTTTTTGATCTTATATAATTGATAATATTTATAATGCTATAAGATGGTCTCAAGACTACTTCCAATGAGCAGTTTCTTTAGAAGTCTTTGAAATATTGTATTAATTTTCTCCCATTTACTTGATATATTTCTTCTTTTTCGGCAGTTCCGACGATATCCATATGACCCAAAAGCCACTGATTCAACATGTAGAGACATATCTTAATCGATGCATAAATACATAAATGCAGTTCACGAAAACACACCATCTCTACTGAAAAATAATAATGATTTTAAATATTACGTTCGTTTTTTTTTCTCATTGGCAGGAATGTTCCACCCGTGTGAAGAAAATAATAAAATTGAGAACCGATGAGAAGTTGCAAGACTTTGGTCAATTTAACAAAAACGTCATGTGACAATCCAAAGGGTTGAATAGTAATAACATTTTTCCACTATTGAAATAAACGAAATTTTATTATAAAACTCCTTACTTAAAATTGAAATTATAACTGAAAAACATTTCTTAGGTTTTACTAATAATATTTTTAAGGTATCAGAATAAGACATGACCATCCCGAAATTCCAATAGCATGTTGTCATTTGCCGAACGACAAAAAAAAAGAAAAATAATCTAATAAATAAATATTACTTCTCTATTCATTTAACCCAAAAATTATTGTCTTTAAAAGAGGTTTTTTTTTAATAATAATTTTTTTTATTTAAACATATTCGCTGATTTTTTTTTTGTTTTTAGATATATTCAGCCCGGCTTGCCTTCCAAATGTTAGTAAATTTTGTATATAGAGTATGAATGTAGTAATGATTTTTTCTTTTCTTTCTAAATTTTTATTTATTTTATTTATCAGTTTCAACTTAAAAACCGTTAAATATTTCAACATATTATCCTTAATGACAAAAAACTAATAAAATCGTTAAATTCCGCCATCTTAAGACAGCATCTTTAAGGACGAAAACTAATTCTAATTGTGGCAGGAGAGTGGCCAACGATGTCCTTCGGCCTCGAAAAATCTGAAAAACAGTGTCCTTATAAGCAAAACAATGGTAGAATTTATCCTTCTACCATCTGAAAACCGTTAAATATTTTAAAACAGTATCCTCAAGGACAACAACGGCGGAAGTTATCCTTCGGATTACTTAAAAACCGTTAAAACGGCATCCTTAAGGTCGGAAAAACTAATAAAATCGTTAAATTCCGCCATCTTAAAACAGCATTCTTAAGGACTAAAACTAATTCAGATTGTGGAAGGAAAGTGTGGCCAAGGATGTCCTTCGGCCTCAAAAAATCGTCAGATCCTGGCAGATCTGTAAAACAGTGTCCTTATTGCAGGATAGTGTTCTTATTACCTATTGTATATTATCATTTATTATAATCTATTTTATTTTTTGTATATTTTATTGTATTGCTTTTATATTTTAACCGTGAGTAAATACTCTGTCGGCATGTGATCAATTATTATTATATATGTTGAAATATAATATCTCTACTGATATTTACATATGTGGTCCTTCAAGAGTAACAAAACAATCATCCTCATATTTATTTATAATACTTTTTTTTTTCTATACGCCTTACGCTTTCGGTGCTCCTACGCGGCTTGTATTTTTTTTGACGCTGATATGATTACGGCTACCTAGCAGATTGACCTGCTTACGCACTTTTATCAATGTATCTCACCTTACATACATTGGATAGTTCAAGGATCGAAGGCTTGCTGTCTCATTAAGAATAACCTCATGTTTTTACAAAAGAGCTGGAATCCACCTGGGTGATGCCATTAAAATGCGCTCAAGAGCCTTGGGCCGGGTAACGGGAGGGGCAGAAAGAGAAAATAATTGTATATGTCAGTTAGGAGTTGCTACCTCTGTTTTAGACTAGTTAGAAAACTTTGTCAAACAAGTTTCGTTATAAAATTTGAATTTTAATCCAACAGGGCTCCGGGCCGGTAGCGAGTTGAGTTATAACGCACAACTCTCGGAAATCTAATAACTCGGCCAACCTCACCACCGTTGACGGCCTCAACGGTATGAATGGGCTTCGGATTTAAGTTTCATAAATTTATGAGAAATTTCGTGAGTGATTCAACTGCTCGCAATGAATCCTAAGGGAGCTTTGATACTGGATCCTTCCCAACAGTTTTCGTATCAACTTATATTTTTATTAAATGGTTTTCTTTAGAACAATTTTTTTTTCTTCTAAGAAATATTAATTTTTTTATATTAAGTACTATTGAAATTGGTGGAAGAAGGAGTTAACTCACTTTTATTAAAATGTTCAGAAGCAGCATTTTCGCGTAACTTTTTGGAGCTTTTCCGGACGTTAGTATTTTCTTTATAAAATTGTTCTGTTCTATCTTTCTTCTATTCTTCTTATATATCTTGAGAAGATATACTAAACCCCACATTATATATGATAAAAATATGGCGTGAAGTTTTGTAGTTGGTATGCAACATGCTCTGATCTTGGAAATCCTGAGAAACTTGACCGTTCCTTGCGGAATACTTAATTTAAAAAAAATCAAATGAATCGAATCAAATATTTTCAAAATGAATAGTTTCTACCGCTTAATAAAATAAAAAAAAATTTAACGACTGCTTACCGTTTAGGACATGTACCATGATGCTCTTTGCTTGTGCGTTGGAAGGATTGCACTGATAACGGCCCGAGTCTTTAGGATTGGCATTCTGGATCAGTAGGAAACTGGTAGTGGTGTCGCCTTTCTCGGTTATAACGCTGACTCCTCCTCTTGCCGAGTCGTAGCTGATGATCTGAAAAAAAAATTAATAACATTAAAAAAAGAAAAAAAAGAAGGTGTGGGGGTATGTATTATATATATGTTTATAATTTTTACTTCTTAAGTTTGCTTTTTACTTAAATCTGGCCGTCCCTGATGACACGTGTAAAACAAATGGAGCACGTTTCTCGGAACTGGTCAGTGGATGTGGAAGGAATTTAAAATTTAATAAAATAATCCGTCTGAAACTTTTTTGTTTTTTTCCCCGATTCCTGAAGCGAAAAATTAACCTTAGTAACTAATTGCTGAAGGATGGTAATTTATACTTTTTTGTTTTCCCTTAAAAAAATCAAAACATTTACCGAATTTCTTCTGTGAAAGCAACCAGACATACAATCCGAAACTGAAAACCATATCCAGCCAATCAAAAGGCACTTTTTTTTCTTAATTTCGTAACCTGGAATAATTATTAGATAGCTTAGTATCTGAGACGTGGTTTTCCTCTTCCTCTCTCACCTCCTGGTCTGCCATAAAGTATAACCTCTTTGCTATCCTGGTCTGGTCCATCCTTTTTGCATGGCCCAACCATCGTCTTGTTCTGATGTAGTACTTTCATCAGAGTGTTAGCAATAGGTAGTTTTTCTGCAAGTTCGTTATAATAATCGTATTATCGTATCATTATTACGCAAATTTACTTGACATATGTTATGCAATAGTTGTACCTTTCAGTGTTATAATACATGAGAAAAAAAATTAACTTTTCCCTCACTAGGGGAAACAATAGATCATGCATATGCCTATCTGTAATCTACAAAATAAATAGGGGTTTCATACGAGACTTTTTTTATTTAAACCAATATACATCATATACAGTAGGTCCAGGCGACATATGTTATATGACAAAAAATATTCTCCATATAATTTATAATTAAAGAAACTGTTGTTAAAGTTTCAATCCGAGCAACACTAACACAGTGCGTGTCAAAATGTTACATTTTTGAGAGTGAAAAAACGTTACAATACGAGGCTTTACGTTACAAACGGAAAAGCTACCAAAGACCACCATCTCTAAAAGACCATCCGTGTCTAAATATCTACTTTCAAGGTACTTTTTTATTCCTTTTTTATTTATTATATTTTTTTTTTTGAATCGGCCAAGCAAGGCCCATGCACATCATTTTTTCTTCTCCTCTATTAATGCTTCATTCTCTCTGACTGTTTATCCTCTCTTCCGTCCATCGTTCTCTCCTCAACAAAAACTCGGAAGATTTTAAATCGGTTCCTGAATGTATCTGTCCAGACAGTTCCCTTCAGTGGCGATAAGTCTTTTAAGTCCTTCCTTCATCTGCTTAGTTATGTTGTATATCGTATAAAATATTCAACCGTTTGGGATCCATCCCGACCAGGTACTTTTAAAAACTTAGTTGTATTTTCCTCGTAATTGCTTTGTATTTTGATATATTTCTTTATTTTATCTCAGCCTTTATCTTTTTGTTATTTTATTTTTCAATCAAAAGAAAAGTAATTACTATATAATTATTTCCTCAAAATATATAAGTATTTCTTAAAATATTCCTATTGGTTTATATCAACTATTAATATCGGCATTTAATTAAAGTGCCTAAGAGAGGCGGGCAAACAACATCGCCAGCTGGCTATAAAGGTCCTAATAAATCATTTATAGGGACATAAAGGAGGGGGTGGAGGGGGGAAGGAAGGGGGAGGCAGCTGCCGACAGTGGCCCATCACAATTGGGTCCATTTATATTTAATGCCGACTTTCTGTATTTATAGAGGACCATATGATACATTGTGTTCTTATGCCGGGGAACCATCAATCTTTATCCACTCCTTTCTCTGGCCTAATATCGACCCCGGGGAACTGGGTAAGGAGAGATTACTATGGGATCCCATCTATCCGATGGGACATTTTTTTCATTATTGGAATGAAAGACATTTTATTATAAATATAAAAATGGAAAAAAATTACTTAATGAACTCTTGACCTCATGATCCATTTAAAAAAAAAAAACTATTGATATTTACAACTGTATACGTTGTATACAAAAAGTAAATTTTTGGAAAACGATTACAAAATGTCAATAACATGTAAATAACTACTCAATAATAGCATATCGATTAATGTTCTATAATAGAAGATCTTCTCAGACTCCTCGGAAAATTATATGGAAACGAGTTGTAAACAAAGTTGGAAGATAAGTGGATTTGAGTGGGAATGGAGTTTACTATGAGAGGGCAGGCATCTAGTTTAAGCCAAACTAGCAACATATGAAACACTACGATCTTCATGGATAAATTTGTTAGTGGCATAACAAGGAGCATTTAGGATTTTAAGAAGGGTTTTGGATTGTAAGGATTAGATATAAGAAGATTTGAAATGTTTAGTTGAGGCCTAAAGCTCAACTCCGTATATCCTGACCGGTTCAGTTACTGACAAGTAAGTAAGTCTTTTGCAATTTATTGGGAGCTTTGAACGCTTGTTTAGTAAATGTTGGAGTAGTTGAAACGACGAGCTGAGTCTTGTCCTTTAATTGTAGTATATGTTTAATCCAAAGTAAAATTAGAACTGAAAAATATATCTAGTTTTAGCTATTAATATTTTTCAAATCTCAAAATAAAACCGCTCTGAAACACCAATAGCGGTCTAGACAGATAAATAGAAAATTAATTCACTTTGCCCATGGCGAAAATTGATTTTCTGTCCATTTTGCCCGAAAATTACCGGTTTTCAAATCGATGAGGTTTCTAAATTATTAAAATTTTTAAAATTACACAAATAGCAGTGCTGTTTTTACGATTACTTCTGATATTATTTTGAAATATATCCACATAAAGCCGTATAATTAGCAGATAGCCGTTTTTATTTTCTAGTTCCAATTCTCATTCCTTTTCTTCATATTATGTTTACATTACATACATACTGCAGAAAATTTAAATAAACTTCTGTTATACTGTCCAAGTTGCGTGAGGAAGTTATAATTTAAAAAGTTTTGCGTAACACACAAGTTATAATGAGCTGTGTGTATTAGGGGCATGCGTTCCACCTTGTACAGATGTCTAAATAATGAAAAAGAAATTTATTTTTCCATATAATTAGAAAATTATATTATATAAATTAGTATAAATGAAAGCATCGTATGTGACTAATGGTCATATTAGAATTTTATAACATTTATAAATTAGAGATAAAAGTAAATGACTACCTAAGGATCGATTTGACATTTGTAGTTAGGTAATAAACTATAACAAACATTTTGAAAAAAAAAAAGCTCTATCCTTTCCAGGACGGGATACACGCACACTAAGAGAGGCGATATCCCAAGAGGGGCAGACATTTTGGGATCATATCCCTACAAGTAAACTTAAGATAATCAAGAAGAGCGTAAAACTACTGAGCAGTTCCTGCCGTACTAAGCGCAGAGAAGAATTGGCCATTCAATAATAACACACCTTCAACTTATAACCAGAAAGGCTCCTCCCAAATGTGAAATGTATGGCAATGGTTTTCAGTATCTTATATGTTTAACGAGTGTCCTCACTACACCAAAAGGTTGACTGAATCGATAATACCCCCAGATATCTCAATAGCGCTGGGAAACGATGAAAAAATGCATCATTCTCAACATTGCCAGAATATACTTCGGATAACTTAAAAAAAAGTGAAATCCTGGAATATCTCAAAAAAATATCCTTAAGGACAAAAACTAAAAGGACAACAATGGCGGAATATCCGCCGGATAACTAAAAAAAAAACCGTTAAATCCTGAAAAATTTCAATATATTACTGTTAAAGACGAAAACTAATATATATATAAGGCCCAGAGATGTCCTTCCATCATCTTAAAAGAGTATCCTTAAGAACGAAAACTAATAAAATCGTTAGTTTTCCAAGTAAAATCTTAGTTTCTTGGCTTTAAAGTCCCTCAAGAACCTCGGCCTCTATTACAACAATAATAACTTCCTGCCAATCAGCTCTGGAGCTTGTCTCCTCCACCTTGTTACTTCCAAAGAGTTCATTATATCATTGATGATGTAAATCCACGTGATCCGTGGTCAACCTCTTTACCGTCTTCCTCTAACTTGCCATATACAGACTTTTTAGGAATTTCGCATGTACCACATATCTGATTTAAAACTTCTTAATAAATTTAACCAGCTCTTCATTCGGGAACATGAGTCGAATTTTTTGGATCTTCTTCACTCTCCACCGTCCAGCTTCACATACCGGTCCGCATATCCGTCTGAGTACTTACCGTACTCAAACCTGCTGTAATATTTCACTTTCCTTGGTCAGTTACTGCTTTATGTCTCACAGGAATTTAGCTCGGTTGCTCAATTTTCTGACCTTTAGTGGCTTCTATAGTCCGAAGTAACACACTGACATATAATATATAACATATTGACCAAACTTCAGAATAAGTTCACCCAAACTAAACACATAAATAGGTATTTTTACTAGGCAGTATCCACTCCCCCTGAATGAAGGATGGTGGACTGATAACGCACAAAAATATAAAAATAAAAAAGCCAGAATTTTCCTATACAGAGAAAAGAAGAAGAGAATAATTTGATGATGATGATTTTAAAGTTAAAACAGGTTTGATGTAATTAATTTGATAATTAAATCTTTTCTTTTGAGAGAAGAGCTCTTGCAAAATATTCTAAAGCTGATTCTTTGATCTCTGCTATTAGAGAACTCTCCGTCTACACCCTTTAGCATGATCCAATGAGATAGGATTCCCCCTACTCTGTGACCCCTCAAAGAAAGTATCTAATAGAAGACGAATTAGTTTAAAAAATTAAAAAAATAAATAATTTTATGACTACTGATAACAAGTACATATTTAGGAACCTCTAAAAGCGAAGTCTACCTCGGGCAATCGATAACGCCATCGGCTCTCTATCACTCTAAATGATGGGGTAACGACAGAGAAATTGTAGCATCATCAACTTCTGATAAGGTAGACCAATCATTGGGTCATCAGAGTAATGCGCTTCGATGTCTTACGTCGGTAAGGTCTTTCAAAGCGATTACCTTTATAATGTTGATGGATACACCGAAGAACAGACCAGCAAATGGAATCTTGGAAGGAAAAGTTTCATTATAACTCTTAAAAATAATTAAAAGATGGATATAAAAATTATTGCACACAGCGATGTTATTGTCGTATAATGTCGAAAATAATTATTAAAAATCTATCTGGCAATATTTATTTTTGCATTGCCAATGGCTTCCTAGTTTATACAAAAGTGTATTCATAACTTATATCACAACAATATATTGTTGTAAATATTGTATTGATCCTTCTATACCATCATGCATACATGAATTGAAATATAATATAAATTTCGTATGTTTTCCTTAATTCGTTTATTTAGGTAACAAAATGTAACAAAGATATTTTGTTTGTTAATAATAATATTATAATAATAATAAATTATATTATATTATAGTAATTATATATATATATATATATATATATATATATATATATATATATATATATATATATATATATATATATAGTAAACTCAAAAATTTGGGTCTTATCCTTTTCTTCCTCAAATGTTTGATCCTCATCTTCATTGGATTGAGTTAGTTATATTGCAGGTTATAGGAACAATTGAACGGTCCTGAAAAACGCAATTTCCTGTTCACGTTGTCCATATCATGTAAACTCAAAAATTTATCCTTTTCTTCCTCAAATATTTGAACGTCATAATTATATTACGTTTGATATTCGTACAGGTTCCTTACAAAATTCATGAACAAATATGAATCATGGTATAGAATCCGAATTTATATTGAAAGGAACAATAGTACGTTCCTGCATTATGGAAATCCTTTTGATGTTGTCTCTATCATGCGACCTCGACACTTTGGACCGGTCCTTTTCCGGGTTCAAATGCTTGATCTTCATAATTGTACTATGTTTTCCATTCGTGCAGGTTCCTCATAAAATTCATGAACACATATGAATCATGGCATTGATTCCGAAGCGATAGTTGGCTATTTCCTTTTTTCGGCGTCGATATCATTTTCGCGCAACGCATGTTTCAGGAAATAAGGTGGTTTAGTTATCCACCTGTGAAAAAAAGTTGGGGCCTTCCCTTTTCAGGTTTAAGTTTTTGATCATCATATTTATCACATTGATCTACATCTTCATTAGACTCAGTTCCATTGCATTGATAAATAAATTCAACCGACACATTGCAGAGAACCTCAGGAGGAGTTGAAATAGGTATTGTATCATCAAACGGAACAGGAAACTACTGTCAATAGTCGGTGATTTATTTTTTATGGTATCGATATGATTCTACCTTAGAAGCCAAGAGGTATTTTGTTTTACCTTGACTCTTGATCTTTAATAAAATCACTGTCTCGTAATAATGTTTAATGAGATCCAAGCCGTTTAGTTATAGTTTTTCACCCGTGAAAAAGTATTGGCCTACCCTTACCTAGCCCCTAAACATTTAATATTATCATCATCCCTATTGGACTTTTTATATAGAAAAAAAGTTTCTATATTACGTCTTTTCCACTGTCCGTTCACACAGGTGGGACCGTATAGCCTTTTCCATCAACCATTGAAGTGGTACAGTTCTCAGAACCATAAATCAAAACTGGGCGAATGAAGGTTTTGTATATGATGACCTTAGTGCGCTGAGAGACATGCCTGCAAGAAAGGTGCGAGCGGAGTCTATAATAAAAGCAATTCGCTGAGATCATCATTCTCTAGATGTTGTCGCCCGCTACTTTTGAGCCAAGGTTTACTATTTCTGATATATGTTCAAACATGAGCAACTTTAGTACCAATCTTTCATGGGGAGGGGGAGTTGATATAAATAATTTTAATAATCATTAAGTTGAACATTTTTAACGTGCATATATTTAAAATTTAAAGAACTTTGTACATATTAAATTTGAAACCTTGGTTTTAATAAAAAAAATAATGATAAAAGTATTAGTATGAAGGGTTCTGCCGAAGATAATATAAGTTTTATTGATCCATAAACTGAAATGGGTTAACCAAACGATTAGGCGCACTAAACTGTTTTAGCTGCAGCATTAAAATGAAAACCTTTTTAATTAGTAATTATTGTTTATTTGACTGTTAAAAAAAAAAAAAAATCATATCATCTTCGGGGATATTTTATATTTAATTATTGCCAAATAACAAATTTATTTCATTTCATGCTAACAACTAAAACATAATTTTCACAATCCACATCACTATGTTTTATTAATTATATATTGCTCTACTAACTTATTTTTTTTTAAACTCTTAATACTACAATATTGAAAAGTTGAAATAATGGAGGAAACTGGGCATTTTTTTTGTTATTTATATACAACATTAACTAGAACATCATTATTTTATATATTTGTCCAAAAAAAAAAAAAAAAAAAAAAAAAATATATATATATATATATATATATATATATATATATAAGTTAGCTGAGTGTAAGACATAAATAATAACTTATAGGATAAGAACCTTAGTAGGATAAGTAATACCATCTCTGTAAACAAACCTAATGTATATATATCTGTTCAGAGGCTATAATAAAGTTAGTTATTGTTCTATACTTGTGCCGTTCACTCTGTCACCTCAAACCCCCACCTTTTTTTTTAGTGTTAGCGTTCAGTCTAATCATAACTGGTGCCGAAACCCGGGAGAATTTCTGAAATTTGTTACTTCAAGTTTTCAAGTAACCGACTTACGGGTAACTCAAAAATACGATGGTGGACACGGACGAGAGAGCTAAATTCGAGTACCAGCTGGCCCAGGCGGCGGTAGAAAGGGCAAAACTAGAAACACAACTGTCGAAGGCTTCCGAGTTACAGCAGTTGGAGCTCGTGAAGATAAGGACACAGAACTCGGCATTTATACACGAGGTCATTAGTCAATTAGAACCTTTTTCAGGTGTGATAGGGGATCTTGAGCATTTCATTAAAGGAGGCGACCAGATCCAGAGTTTAATAATGTCCCGCAAGGAAAATGGTACGCTGTTAGACTCCGACGTAAAACTCCTGGAAGCTTCTCTGGTTGGCCGCATTTCACGGCGAGTATTAAATGCCATTCAAGGAGATCTGACGCATCCCTGGGATACTCTGAAGGTGAGGCTAAAAAAATTATACGGCGGGGGAAGATGGACCCCGGAAGAAGATGTCTTTTATCTGCTCAAAGAACGAAGGATTCACGGCCAATCAGAAGGAGAATTCGCGGAGAAGCTGATGGTCCTGTATAACAGACTGACGGAGAAGATGGTTGAGTCGTTTGGACAAGCAGAAGGAGCTCATAAATTAGAATTTCTGCGAGGGGTCCTAAAAGTGCAATTGAATCACTACATAGACCGCCCAGGTTCGCTTCCGAGAGACCGTGACTTCGTCGAGTGTGCCCATGACCTCATCGATGCGAAGGAACGAAACATAACCCGCCTCGGCAAACCGGAAGCAGATTGGATAGAAGTCAAATCATCAAGGAGGAGACACAGGAGCCCACCACGAGTAACTTCTAATAATCGCAGCTTCGGAAAACGACCAAGTAGAAACTCTGACGATAGCAGGCGGAGACCAGAGCGGCGGTGCTACGAATGCAACCGAACAGGACACGTCGCTGCCCAATGCAATCTCACAAGATGCTTCGAATGCGACAAGCGAGGACACATAGCGAAAGAATGTCCAAGGCGCCGAAATCAACCACTTAGGAACGGGCAAAGGGACGAACCGATGGAGGTGAACAACCAGGACTGGAGCGGTAGACAATCTGGCAGGAGGAGCAGCAGGCACTATACCAGCGGGGAATCTTCGGAAGAGGAGAGCGTCCGTTCTGAGCGTAGCGGCCTGACTACGAGGAGACACGAGGTGAGTGGTGGGAATACCTGGAAGGGTTGTCCTGCCGAGGCCGAAGTAACACCGGGGCGTTCACGTGCGGATTGAGGGTACGGTAAGGGGCGGGGTGACCGAGCGGGGGATTTATTAATCAATAACGGTGTGAAGAGGGGAAGGCAAGCTCGGTTGCCCGTGGCGAGATTAGAGGAATCGGGGGTGAAGTTCTTAATAGACACGGGTAGCACAAACTCGCTAATAAGTAGAGGAGGGGCGGAGAAACTAGGTATCTGGGGCGAGCATAAACCATGTGAATGTGCAGTATCGACGGTTAGCGGTAAATGTCAGACTCTAGGGGAAACATTTTTGAACCTCTGCGAACTAACGGGGCGAGATTTGCGGATAAAAATCCATGTAATAGAGAAGTTGACGGCCGGATATGATTTAATCGTGGGCTGCGATATATTACAGCGAGTTGGCATGAGAATGAAAATCAACCGGAAAAATTGGCGTTGTGGGATGGGGAAACGTATATATAAGGCTACAACGGTGAGTAAAAACGGAGCGGGTATTAACATTGGGGTAGTCGAATGTAGAAAAGAAACAGTAGTAGGGTTAGTGGAACAATATGACGGACTATTTTATAGGGAAAATGAGGTTCTACCGACTACGGGAAGAACAGTACATAGAATAAACTTAAAAGGCGAAACTCCCATTTATGTTAAAGATAGGAGATACCCGCAAGCCATGAGGGATATCATCAGAGAGCAATTAGGGGATCTTCTCAAACAAGGTATTATCAGACCCAGTAATTCCCCATTCAATAGCCCATTATGGGTGGTCGAGAAAAAACAGGGACAGGGCGCGAAGCAATATCGGGTAGTGGTTGACTATCGCAAGCTTAACGAAGCAACAAAGGACGAGCGGTACCCACTTCCCAGGGTCGAGGACATACTAGATCGCCTCGCGGGAGCAACTGTCTTTAGTACTCTTGATCTGAAGAGCGGTTATCATCAGGTTAGAATGGCCGAAGAGGATATTGGGAAGACCGCGTTTTCATGGGAAAGGGGGCATTTCGAGTTCGTTCGAATGCCTTTCGGTCTAAAAGGGGCTCCATTAACGTTCCAACGCCTTATGGATGAACTGCAACGAGGACTTGGTGAGGAATTTTCACAAGTATACATGGACGATTTAATAGTTTTTAGTAAGAACGAGGACGATCATATCCAACATTTGAGACGGGTCCTGAACAGGATACGTGAATTCGGACTTAAATTATCTAGGGAGAAGTCAAAGTTCGGGCTGCGGGAAATTCGGTTTTTGGGTCATATAGTATCACGGGAAGGCGTGCGACCTGATACGGAGCGTGTAAAAGCCATCCAAGAAGCCCCGATGCCTAAAAAACGCACGTGGAATTAGAAGATTTCTGGGCATGGTGAATTATTACCGGAAATTCATTCCTCATATAGCGGAAATGACGCACCCTCTAACCGAAATATTGAAAAAGGGAAAACGGTTCGAACTAGGACCCGATCAACTGTCGAGTATTAGGAAATGTCGAGAGGTTTTGACCACCCAGCCACTCCTAGCGTTCCCTGATTTTCGTAAAACATTCAGGGTAACAACAGATGCAAGCGAGGTAGCTATTGGGGCGGTGCTGTCTCAAAACTTCGAAGAAGGCGAAAAGCCAATAGCATACGCGGGAAGGAAGCTAAACGACGCTGAACGGAGGTACAGCGCGATTGAAAGGGAACTCTTAGCGGTAGTCTGGGCAGTCGAGTATTTTCGCCCGTACATCTACGGCAGGAGATTCGAACTGTTTACGGATCATAAACCGTTGACACATCTGGGAACATTAAAAGAATCATCCGCGAGAGTGTCACGATGGAAGGAGCGGCTTGCAGCCTATAATTTCCAAACGATTCACAAAAAAGGGGTCGAAAATGCGGTCGCCGATTGGTTATCTAGGGATCTGGTTGTGAACGCGACCGAGGAAGAGACAACACCCGCGGAACCTTTCGCGTTGAGATATTTAAGGGAGTGGGCGGAGAGCGGACCCGACATCCCCCTAGTTAATAGCGAATCAGAGGGCAACACGACTCCGTCAGAACGACCCTCGGAACTGCCCGAGATTGACGAAATTATTAACGATAAAAAATTACAAATTATTTTTAGATCTAAGCAGGACCCGGGGTTACAAACGCAGTCAAGCATCTACGAGGGCCTATTGACGATCGTGGTTCGTACACCCGCAGCGGTAAGCGAGGAAGAACTTGAGAGAATTTTCGCAGAATTCAGCCACCCCACAAGAAGCTGTCACGTGTATGTTGGGAATAGGATACTAGCCGACAAAGTAAAGAGGCTTTATAGACAGGAAAAAATTGGGATGGGTTATCCCCTGACTCGGTGTTTGCGTCAGGTAGAGACTATCACAGACCCAGCGGCACAACAAACAATCGTATCCGAACACCATACAGGTAAGACAAACCACAGGGGAATTGAGGAGACCTTGCGCGCGATCAAATCTCTTTATTATTGGAAAGCTATGGGCCGTACGGTGCGCGATTGTATCACTAATTGCGAAGTTTGTCAACAAGCGAAGTATGACCGCCAACCTTTGGTAGCAACACAAACTTCTACACCAACCGCGACGGAGCCCTTGCGGACCGTGCAAATTGACATATATTCCAACGAAGGGCAATCATGGCTGACAGCGGTAGATGCTTTTAGCAAACTCGCGATGGCCCATCCTATCGAAGCGAAGACACCCGGGGCGGTATGGGAAGGCGTTCTGCAATGGTGCGCCACATATGGAGTACCGGATGAAATCATTTCAGACTGTGGGCGCGAATTTGATAACGCCTTGATCCGCGAAGAGAGTAAACTACTGGGTTTTACTTGGCGATTAAACACCCCTCATCACATCAAGGGTAGGGGTGCTGTGGAACGCCTGCACAACACGTTGGGGGAACATCTTCGGCTACTCAAGATAGGTCGTAACCTTACCACATACGACGCTATGCCGCGAGCGATAATTGCATACAACAATACCATTCACTCCGCAACTGGGCTATCTCCCGTGGAAATAGTTTTTGGGCAGAGACGAAGGGACAGAGGGGACCTCATCACAGCTAACAATAGTAGATTAAGAGCGGATTTATACCAAGAGAGATCGCAACGGCAACAGACGTGGTCGAAGATCCGGGAAAAGCTAATCCGGGAGAAGCAAACTCGGGTGAACAGGGCAAATCTTCGGTCTCGAGTTTATAAGAAAGAACCGCTTTCGCTAGGAACCATCGTCTATAGGCGATTAAGAACAGCGAGAAATAAAACGGCCGCCAGGTATGAGGGTCCTTATAGAGTCACCACAATTCGGGAACATAACTTGTTTACTATTAGAGATGTAAATTATCCATTCCGTTCCCGCACGGTCCATCTAGAGGAACTCCGGGTACCCCACAGAGTGTCAGAACTCGAGCAGGGTGGTAGCGCTCAGAATGATACGTAGTATCAGTCAAGAAATTATTTTTGTTTTGTTTTCTTACAGGTTTAAATATTAATTATGTTAGTAATTTTTTTTTTTATGTATGCATCACATGTATTTTTTTTTTTTTAAATCTTTTCCATTTTGTATATAATATTATCGTTAGGTTAAGTAACTATATGTATTTCTTTTCTTTATTGTTGGCATTAGGATAAGAAGTGTCAGGTGTTTTAGTTATAGAATGTGCGAAGTGATCATTTAAGTTATATGTTATCTTATGTTTATTTTATTTTATTATAGTTCCTCTTTATAAAGGAACTGGAGGGAGGGAGTTAGCTGAGTGTAAGACATAAATAATAACTTATAGGATAAGAACCTTAGTAGGATAAGTAATACCATCTCTGTAAACAAACCTAATGTATATATATCTGTTCAGAGGCTATAATAAAGTTAGTTATTTGTTCTATACTTGTGCCGTTCACTCTGTCACCTCAAACCCCCACCTTTTTTTAGTGTTAGCGTTCAGTCTAATCATAACTTATATATATATATATATATATATATATATATATATATATATATATATATATATATATGCATATTTTTTGGGTACGTGCAAATACTGATAAAATAAATGCTGGTGCTTTTCCTACTAGAACAATTAATCAGGTAGTGAACTGGTGTTTCATCGCGACAGTGGAACCCTTTACTGTGACACAACACCCCCTCAAAGGGATGATGGTATCTTAGCACTAATCAGTAAATGGGACAGGACTAAAGGGACTATGGCACTTCCAAGCCATCCGTATAAATGAGCTGTCCCTCTTTTTCATCCCCTTTTTACTGGCCTGTGGTGCCCTTTCTTCTGGGCCAGCTCTGGTTATTATCTGTCTGGACATGCTTGGTGAATCCAGTGGATGGGTTCTCTGAAAACGGACACAGAGGTGTCAGGATAAATGATCGTCTAGATAAACCCAGAGTTGACTATGAGAAATTAAAAACTATTTATTATATCTCTACCTACTTATATTAGTATTTATGAAGACTATTTAATACTATTTTTATATTGATAATAAATTATATGTTTGATTAAATCTACGACAAATCGACAAATCTACGAAAAATCCACATTAAACTTAAGATTTTAAGTGTACTTACACATGTACTGTGAACAATTATTTTAAATTTCAATCATTTTGATTAAAATACATATTATTTTAATAATCATTGGCTAAATTATGGAAATAAATTGAACAAAAACAAAGCATCGAAAAATTCCTTCATTAAAAAGATATTTCGTGTGAAAATTTATGTTCTGTTATTTCAGCCATGAATCTAATTCGGGGTCGGGAGACCCTCCTGGGGCACACCCTGCCTATTAAAATATGGGTACCCTTAATTGGGGAAAATGCCTGGCGTTTTACCGTAAATTCTGGCCAAAACACCTCATTCCTTTTATTTAGTAATAATGTTTATTCGTAATTTTATTGATCTCATCTGTTTGGATTTTAATTTCTAACCATAAACCTTTATGATAATGTGGCAAACCTCATTTCTGCCACTCAACATTAACAACCTTCCTACATACAATATTCATTAACATTCCTAAAAATATGGAAATAATGTAGTTAAAATTTGGTACAGATGGGTTGAATAGTTTTGCAATTTGAAACTCTGTGGCAGTATGGCGCTAACCATATATCGCTCAAGTTTTAAACTTCACTTCAATCCATACGTCATGAACATATTTATATCTTTTTTGATAAAAATTTAATTGAACTAAGCAAATTTTTATATCAATTTCTAGCTCAATAAAACACCGTATCTTTGTAACCACTTTTAAATAGCGATCGACACCTATCGGTCAATTTTCAAACTTCACTATGCTCCACATATTTATCGTTTTTTAAACAAAAAAAAAATACATTAAAAAGTGTAAATCTTGTTATTGCTAAACCTTTCTTGAAAGATATGAAATTTCTTTCCTTTCTTGAAATTTGGTACTGATTGGTTTAGTAGTTTTCGCGGTTAGTGATCACAAACAAAAAACGGCTTGTCCTTTTATATTATAGTAAAGATAAATAACAGTGCTAATTATGTTGAGTACCTGCCAATGTCTCGAAACGGTGGGAATAAATACAAAGGTACTTCTATGAGCTCGTTCATTATCTAACCATCTGATGATTAAATTAATGTATCAACTTATCCACATATCATAAATGTGTCCTTGATATAAATAAAGTTTTCCAATTTATTCCAGACAATACTGAGATCCTGTTGGAGTGATAGGGATGAAAGATTGATAATAGGTTGAGGGGTAGATGTCGGGTAATGACCAGTTTGGTAGGGACTAGAGTTGTGTTTATCTTGTCAGGATCAGGGCTGCCTCGTCTAGTTTGAGTTCCTCTTAACCCCCTCCCTTCATCCCTTCAAAATCCTCCCTTGATATTTTATTTACAACTTCATCTTTGTCTTAGGCCCTTCACCTTTTGTTCATCTAATTTTTTATGCAAACGTCTAAAAACAGGGGATTCCGATGTTACTCTCTACTCCATTATAATAGATATTCGTTTAGATATATAAATTCTTCCTATCTATAAAACTTTAATTTTCTACATGAGGACTGTTATTGAAAAAGAAAAGAAAATCCTTGTTTGTAATTTTTTTTTTCAGAATTTAAAAATTTAAAAAGAAGAAAATCAAAAGATCAACAGCTTCATAACTTACTCTTAAGGAAAATCATTGATTTTTTTACCCAATTTAAAGGTTTAGATATATGTTTTGTTAAATGAAAAACAGTTTCGCTTATACTTTATAAAACTGATAGTGGTTTCACCGCAATCTTACCTCTTGTATGGCAGTTACTGGTATTTTGTATCATTTTATTCCATTCACGAACGTTTGAGCGGCCCCTGAAACGTATAAATTTCGAACAGATCACGATCCAACGTGAAGTCTGTTATACAAAGCCGGTGTGGTAACCATTTTAAGACAGTTAGATTTTCCGAAGCTGATTGAAGGTCTTGTTATAGGGAGGGTTTTTCAGGATAGAGTTAGTAGCCCTATGTCCAAACCCCCAATCTGGCGGACCAGGGACTGTCAGACACAGGAGTCGGAAACCTTTCCGTGACTCTCATGGTGAGGACTGTTTATTGTCCCATGTGGGAATCGAACCCATGCTCGTGGAGGGCGGTCACCTATTTGAGGTGGTCATCCATTGGTAACAAAATTCGACAATGCTTAACTTTAAATATCTATTGCATTCGTCTTAGTTCCCTCGGCCCTTTGTCACCTACGTGAAGAGTGCGGTTTTTAATGTGCCAAGTTGATTTCGTGACTAGTCTTTTTTAATGAAATATTTTGTATTTCCTTTTTTAAGGCCCTATTTTCCGCAATCGTAGTGAGGTGTTGGAGCCCCTCCTGGGACACACTCAGCCTCTTAAAAAGTGGGTATTCTTAATAGGGAAAAACCTGGCGGTTGAGCGTGAAGGCCCTAGGATTGAAAGGATTGAAAACTATCATTTACATGAACATCCTGATATAATTATAGACAATTTATGTTTGATTACGTTTCACTTCGCCACAGGCGAACTTGTAATTTTATTTGAAAGATTTCCATTACACTTACGGTATTTTGTGTTTACTTTAAAATTCTAAGCATAGAAAAGCCTGTTCGAAAACTCAGCAGCTTTTGAATCCAGTGTTATCTTTCCAACTACTTTCAGAATAAGTCGCGCGAACTGTTTTTGGGTTCGAGATCAACAAATCGGAACAATTAGGAAATTGTGCCTGTCCACCCAGCACCTGTAACTGTAACTTAACATCGAGTTGGGATTAGTTTTTGACAAGGAAAAAATAAAATAAATAAATACACCAACATCTGTCGCCAAAAAGTTAAAACAAAATTTAGGAAAAGAGAGTTTACAATTCATGTCCAGGTTGAGCCTTGAAACGAATTAGAATCTCATGCATAAATGTAAATCGAGTCAAGGGGAAGTTGGACTAAAGATGAAAAAAGTATTAAAATTAGTGGAAGGGAAATGGGCAGTTCCAATTCGAAATACATTATTTTACAGTTAAAGTAAATTTGGTTTAGAACGGAATAGGGTTTTATATTTCATCTCTAGGATGATTTCGTTGCGAAGAACTGTTCCGAAGTTGGTGGTTGATATAGATCACTAACCTTTCTCTTATTTTTTTAAGATTTTGCATATGAGTACAAGTCTCATGGCTCAAGTAACTTTCTCCACAGGTTTATGATATGAGATAATTTGGATTATATTTGTAACAAATCCTAAAATTCTTTTTTAAATTGTGCAGTTTTCGAAGGCTTTACGCATGTTTAACGTTCTTTTTTGTATGGTTCAATTAAGGCACAAAAAAAAAAAAAAAAAAAAAAAAAATCAAGCTGTCGAGGATTGATCATTGTTTATGCTAATGACTCAACAATATCATACATAGGACTATAAAAAAATAAATAAAAACAGTCCTAGATATAATTAATTATGTGTGGCAACAAGTGGTTAAATTCAAATAAGAAGGTTTGTTTAAAAATAAGTCACACTATAAACTTGGACTATAGACGCAAACACAAACTGTTATGCACAATAAAGGACATCGTTGGGTCACTGAGGAAAAACAAGAAAAAGCTTCTTTTAGAAGCTCGCTGCTACCACAAAGAAAACATAATAACAGAAATTTATTTTGTTTTGTACGACGGATTCTCTTTAGCTGTTCCTCTTAACTTAATCTGCTTTATTCGTATATCCTCAGGACGCCCCAAAGGGGTTATGGAGTTCTGTTGATCTGTTGTTGCTGTATCATCTAAAATCGTTGAAGAAAAGACTAAAATTAAATCTAAGAAATCGACTTTTTAAATATTTGGACATTTTTCTAAATATACTATTACATTTAAAAAAATATATTATTGCAGATATTTAGATTCAGTTAAATATCAGGTTATTTCATGGTCCATGGTCAAAACTAAACCTTGATCTGAAATCAGGAGATCCAAACGCTTGACTCTGCCTATAAAAGTCCCGCAACCCAGAAAAGATACGTCCCAACAGTAATCCAGTGGGCCAATGGAATTCAATATTGAGCACTACCGCTGTCATCAAGAGCTCAATAGAACTCTGAGCCATCGAGATTCTGCTCAATAAATGAAAACACACCCCTCCCCTCCTCTCCTTCTTATTCTATCTTCTCGGTAATAGTCAATTTCTTGATTCACTCTTTGAGCGCGATACTGTTTAATAAGCAAGACTCAACGGTTTAGGTATGGCTGTGTCTACAAATGCAATAACTATGTCCATATATCTTGACAGATTATCGATGTCGGATAAAAAACCGAACTCAGTACAATAATGAATATGTAGTAATGGAGATGTGTTCGTTTTGTGAAACCTGTTTTATGAGAGATATTAAAGCACCTTGCCTGGGTATATAATATGGAACCCCTTTCTATTTATTTGCTGTATAACAGGAATTTAAAATCCACTGATGATATCAATAGAGAATCAGATAAATTTTAGCTCGCTTATAAAACCTATGCAATTGCATGTTGGTTCTGTATAATTAAGAACAATACGTTTCGCCACGAATAAATCTTGACCTTTCCACCCTGGCTAGAATAGGTTGGTGACCTGTGGGATAACCCGTCCTACCTGCCCAATACATAACGACATTAAGTACAAATAAACAACAAACAATGCGTTTCTTGTTCTTTGTTAAAGCATTCAAAAAACAAAATGTTATTTTGTTAAAACTTTTTCGTTGAAGTTTTAAATCCTTTCGAAACTTAATTCTTTTCAACTGTGCCATATGTTCCTCTACTACCAAAGGCCTTGAATTTCAGAAGGCATTGTAAAAGAGTTTAAGGGAGAAAAAAACCTAGAATTTCATTTATCTCTTCCATAATAGCTCTCCCTTCAGTTCCCTGATACATGATATTGTTCTGTGCTGATTGTATTCGAGATGTGGACGTTAAATCTTAACGCTTATTTATCAATTGGACTCCAGTCAATTCCGACCTTTATGGCGTACAATTTCAATGAAGTGGTCATTTGAGTCTGGAATTATAGCTATGGCTATGTTTCTTATCTCATGTTTTATTAAAGCTTTTTTATTTATCCTTTTTTCGTTCTAATCCATGAAGATCCTTTTGCACTCAATTCTTTTCTATGGTGCAAAGATCACTCTTAACTCCTTGAACTTCATAAGGCATTTTCAACTTAAGTTGTAGAAAAACTCGGAATGATTAACACTGAACACATATTCCAATATTAAAATATCTAGTTACGTGAATTATCCTAAGTCAACGTATAGTATTAAGTACTACTTTACTGTAATTGTAATCTGATTACTTTTTCAAACCTATTAAAACATAAATCGATTATCAGCGGGAGTAAGGAATGTAAGTAAAAATAACATATCAGGCATGAGGAAAAACGATACCCTGCGGTAACTCTTCAATGATTTACTTAAAGGCATCACTTATATTTATATTATATTATATATATTATTCATATTTATTCATTCTTATATTTATATTATATTATTCATCCACCACCTTTTTAGTTTGAATTTTATGTTTTCAGGAACATAGGTAGTGGACTGCTTCTACCATTTTCTTGTATAGATGGAGTATCGGCGTCCTTTTGTGGAATCCTGCATAATGATTTCTGATGTTTTCGTTAGTAGTTGGTATACGGATTTCTTTTTTTTCCTAATCCTCCATTTATTTTTATTTACAAACATACAAGAACTAGAGTTTAGGATCTTGGATTGCCTTTCGGCATTTGAAGATCGGTGTCCTCGGCTGCTGGTGGGTCCTCTGTAGACGGATGGTCTTCTTTTCTTCAATGATGAGCGAGGAGGAGTCACTCGGCTGGCGGTGGTGGTACTAATGGGTCAGTCTGTAGAGCCTGAACCCCTCCCCTCGGCAAGTACGTCAATTAGAGTATAATGTTTTTTTGATAAATTAACAACTAGTTTTTGTGTGATGGGACTAAGAGTCTGAAAAGTCTTAATTATTTTATTGCGCGTCTGGGGTGAGTAAAAACCGAAAACCTGGGTATGGACCAGACGGTCTTAATTATATAAGTGCTAGTAGCAAGATTCTGACTAGTTTTTTACTTGAATAATCGTTTAAGTAGTGGGTGCTTTAGTTAAAGTATTTGGTAAAAGGTTTGGCGTTTCTTCTTTGTATGCCGGTTTCAAGTCATTCTTTTATGTAATCCCATTTGATTGAAACAAATCTATCCGTTTTCCATTTACTATGTAAGTCCGTAATGATGTTTTAACAATGAAAACATGGTGACAGCTATGTTGTTTAATGCTGTTTCACTATCACATCATCTTCTTTTTCTTCATTTTTACCATCGTCGAAGTGACACAAAGCAGTATGGCGTTTTGGGGGCTGCCTTGTCTTCCAATGCGTGCCCCTAAATAGGTGTGGTTGTGGTGTATGTGGGGCCTTTGTAAGATATTGATCGCAGTATCCTCAGCGTATGGTAGTGTTTTTAAACGTAGATACATACATACAGCATATCTATGTGCAATGTTTATTTGTTTTGGAGGTATTTCAGTTTATTTTATTCTTGTTATTCTGAAGACATTGTCGTTTCTACAGTTTATAATAAATCTTGAATTAAGTAAATTCCCAACAATCTTGTGTATTAATCCTGTTTATTTAATTCTTTAAGTCAGAAATAGTATTTGACCAATACAAACGGAATTTTTACATCTTTGTGCAATTTGCAGTTGCTTAAGGTTGTTATATCATTATCATCATCTTCTTCTGAATCACTATCAACAATATTAAACTAAGAATAATTGGATTTCTGAGTAATGCGTTGCCTTCCTAGTGTTCCCAAACCGTTCCGTATGTATGTGGGGTATGGGTAAGATTTTGAAGTCTAATTATGATTGGAGTATCGTCTGCATATACTCCTTTCTTTAAGGAAACACACATACAGATATAGTTGTGCAATGTGTACTCCTGGTGGTATTTCAATTCGTTTTGTTTTTCTGAAGATATCGTTCCTTTAGTTAATAATAAATCTTGTATTAATTACATTCTTAATAATGACCTTTTTTGTTCTTGTTATTCTGAAGACATTTTCGTTTCTGCAGTTTATAATTAAACTGTATCATGTTTATTTATTAAATTTATCATGTTTATTAAACTCTTTGAGTCAGTAATAGTGTTTTCCCAATAAAAACGGAGTTTTCACATCTTTGTTTAAAAATGAATTGTTGATTGCATTTGTAGTTGCTTATCATTATTATCATCATCATCTTCTTCTGAATCACTATCAACAAAATTAGACTAAGCAGTAAGGGATTTATGAGGGATGCCTTGTCTTCCCTAGTGTTCCCAAACCTTACAGTATGTATATGGGGTCTGTGTAAGATTTTTAGACCTATACATATTCCTACAGCACATCGTAGTGCAATGTTTACCCCTTCTGGAGGTATTTCGATTCGTTTTGTTATTATGAAGACATTATGGACTGGCTTCTTTCCTATTTATCTCACCGTTCCCAAACAGTGATTATACCCGGAAAACCTCACTCATCTTCACTACTACTCTCTCGAGGAGTCCCCCAGGAATCTTCTCTCCACCTACCCTATTTTCCATTTATATAAATGACTTGCCGAATTGCATCCACTACCCCCAATCATCTTTATGCTGACGACTTGCAGATATATTTATCGTTTCATCCTTCAAACATGCTAAAGGCGACTGATAAGCTTCAGAAAGATATCGATAGCATTAACCTATGTGCTTTAGAGAATAAGTTGAGTATGAATCCAAAGAAAACAATGCAATCCGCATTGCGTCAAAATCTCACCTAAAAGCTCTTCCCTACTATCCACTGCTTTACCTCAAAAAACGACCAATTCATTTCCAAAATTCGATCAAAAATCTAGGAGTAACGTTTGATCAACATCATTCTTGTAATAATTGTATTTCTCAAATCACGAGAAAATCTATTTCTATACTTAAACTACTTTTCCATCACGGAGATTCATTACCACTAAGTACTCGTCAACTTTTGGTATCATCTCTTCCTTTTCCCAACTTTGACTACGGGTGCATTGCATATGGAGGACAGTCTAGTGAGCTTGAAATGAAATGTAAATGATTAATGAACTGTTTTATTAGATTTATTTTGTGGATTTCTTGACGTTCTCACATATCTCACAGGTAGTCTGCAATTGGGTGGCATTACCCCAGTTTCCGACGTCAATACTTCCTAGATGCACTCATATTTCAATCCTTTAAAACAAAAAAAAACCCACCTATATTCATGACCTCCTTACCTTGCATAATAAACATCATCTATTTCTTTACCTCCTGGTTCTTCAATATTCCGAGCAAATTTAAAACATGAAAATTTATGTTATATACATTATAGTAATCAGTATACATAAGATGTATCCTTTTACAAGATTTCTCATTTATTTTGTAACTCATAAATTAATTATTAATAATTTTTATTATTATTTATTAGAATTAATTATCATAACCAGACGATTGTTCTGTGTATTTTACTCATTTGTTATTCTTAGGGGACAAGTTGTCCAGAATAATGTTCCTTTTCTTCTTCTTATCTTCTTTAGAGTTTATAATATATCTTGCATTAAATATATTCCTAATAAAGCCCTTCTTATGTGTGTATTAATCATATTTATTTAACTCTTTGAGTCAGTAATAGTGTTTTACTAATAAAAATGGAGTTTTCTCATCTTACTATAAATATGACTGTTGATAGCATTTGTAATTGCTTAATGCTGTGTTATATCATTATCATCATCATCTTCTTCTGGATCACTATCAAAAAAAGGAGACTAAGCAGTACTGGATTTATGAGGGATGCCTTGTCTTCGCCCTACCCATTCATTTTGTATGTTGGGTCTGTGTAAGATTTTAAAGTCTAGTAATGATAAGTCTAGAATCCTTTGCGTATACTGCTAATTTATAAACGTAAATATATTTATACAGCACATCTTTGTGCGATGTTCACATCTTTTAGAGGTTTTTGGGTAGTCCCTTGTCTCCCAAGTGTGCTTAAATGGTTTAATTTGTATAGTTGGTACTTTGTAAGCAATGCATGTGCAGAATTTTGAAGTGAATGATTACATTGTTGTCTGCGCATGTTTTTTCCAATGTACAAAATATACATACAGCATATCTTGGTGCGATGTTTTTCTCTTTTTGATGAATTTCAGTTCGTTATTCTCCTGATATTCTGAAGGCATCTTCGTTTCTTCAGGTTATGAGAACCTGTTGCAAGCATTATCCTTGTGTAAGCCTTAGTTTACTAATGGTATATATTTATATTTGGAAATAAATACGTAAATAAAATTAATAAAGATTGTATTATTAATGCGCCATCTCTTCAGAAAAATCTTATTTTAAATAATATTTTCAGCAAGAGACAACTCTATTTTTAGTGGATTGGAGCACTGCCTATTTGCAACAGAGAACTGGGTACAGGAGCCGGGTACATCAATAGTCAGTGGTCGTTGGGTTAATTGGCTTGGCCTTCATCAAATCCCAATCTACCAATGACCAAACCATCACACGAATTGGCCGTTATGTCCCCCTTTGATGGATCTAGTCAATTGTTTGATAAATGGTTTCATGTAGTTCTTGTTTTTTGAGTATCCTTAAACAATAATTTAAATATCGCTATGAATATAAAACCAAGTGCGAAACAAAAGTTTGGTTTAATGTTCATCGTTTTATACAAGTAGTGCATCAAGTTCCAGTTGGCAATCTTCTGGATCCCCAAACGAATTCATTCAGAATAATCTATAGTTGACCGTCGAATAGAACTTATGCCATACCATAAATGTCGAGGACGCATGTTGAACTCTTTTACTATGACAAAAAATCCTTATATTATCTATAAACCCTCAACTCTAATATTTTATGGTGCAAGAGGGATGAGCAATATTGACCTAGCATCGTCAACAATAATTATACTTTATTATGGTGTTAACAAAACTATCGAATATTTCGTGAAAGCCTTAATAAATGCTGCTAACATAAACTTCCGAATTACTAACCGAAAAACTGATCCACAGTGTGTAGTTTTCGGACTATTGTTTTCCATAGGATGCCAAAATCGTTATTTTTGTATAGGTGGTGTTCTGGTGTATGCAGATGTCGGGCCTGTGCAGAATTTTGAAGCCTAGTTATGATTGCATAAAGCGTTGCTGTCTATAGAAAAGTACACATACAGCATACGTTCGTTTGATGCTTGCCTTTTTTTGATGCAATTCAGTTCGTTTGATGCTTATCATGTTTTTACAGATTATGAGAACCTTATATTCTAATACATTCCCAATATTTCTCAATTTCGTGTGAACTGTCGGAAAAAACAAAAACGAATGGAGCAAACAATGTTTTCGTTTAATTATGTTCGTCGCCACTGAGTTCCCATGGACTATCTCACGAATCTCCTTTGGTTTAGTCCGAATTATCTGAACATATAGGATATGAGTCTTGACTTTCTCACCCTCTCAAGAATAGGTTGTTGACCTGTTGGGTAGTTTGTTTTATCTACCCTAGTTGGAGTACATTAAGACGTTGGGCTCCCCAAAAAACAAACAAATATGAGTATTTTTTAATTTTTATTATCACCTAATATTGCCTGGACTACGAATAATAAATAACATTTTCGCGCGTCCAAAATCTGTAATTCAAAACTTAACTTTTAATTCATTTAAATTATTAAAACAATCATGAAATGTTTTCTGCATTACGGTTTACAATAAAAAAAACAATTACTCAGAAGCTGCAAAATTTTGGATGGAATACATTCATGACAGAATATCAGATCTGTTTTCCTCGTGTCCTGATATTAACTTTAAGAGCCTATTTTGATTTTTTTTTTCTTTTTTTATTCTTGGTAAACGTTTCGATTAATTCTTTCAAACAAAACGTTGTCAAAAGCAGAAATGCCATTATGGATTTTGACGGCTGCTGGCTTCCCAGAGACGGGTTGATTTCTAGGAAAACTGGAATGTGTGGGAGGGAGAAAAACATATTAGCATCAGTATTTGTTTCTGGAATTCGAAAAAAAAAAGAATGATATACAGTATTATTTTAACATTACATATCGTCAGAAGGTATAACTAAAAGACCAAGTTTAATTAATATAAAATTATATAGAAAATATTTAAACGTAATAATCTAGGGGAAGTAAAAATAAACAGCTTATCGTACATAAGGATCAAACCTAATTTTAATAAGGATTTATATTATGCATTAATCTATGATGTAAATAATCTCTAGATAATTCTACATTTTTTGATTATTTTTATATTTTATTAACTTCCAGCAATGATCGATATTGTGCAAAACTGATCCTCAATTACTGAAAATATATCTATATTTGTTACTTATTATATTTAGAACATTCACTGCCAGAATCCATTTTTTTTTTTTTTTTCCTAAAGAACAAATTTTTTGAAGTTGGAACACAACGACGCCAATTAACGCTCAAGTTCTACACACCCCATTCATCGTAGTCTTTAAAAAGGCCTTCACGTTTTCTACTTCTTGAATGCTTCAAGTACTCTTACACGAGGCCATTATTCTAGATCAGATAACGTTCTTGTTTGAGAAACAACTAGAGGGTTCCGTTTTTCTTATCACCTACGGGCTTTTTAACATTAAGAAAACCTGATCTCGATCTAGGATTTATCATTTGTATTACATGGGTTCTATTTGTATATAAGCGATGTAAAAAAAAATTAATTCAATTTTCACGTTAAATAAATAGTATTTTATATTTCATATTCATATATAATTTTTGGCATTGCTACTGTGTACTTTAGTCCCTGTCTGTTACAAAAACCAGGACACATCAATTTCTCGTGACTGATGTACACTTATAGAATCTGCTAGGACAATGGGCCTCACGAACGAATCATCTAACAACCTCCGACAAATTTCGTGCGTGTAGCTCCGAAATCGAACACGTAGACAATAGAAAAGCCGGAAAAATCGCTGGCGTTTCCGGAACAAGCGTGGACACTGGCACACCTGTTAGCCGTTTTTCATGACCCGCTGTTCCCGAGTTCATTAATCAGGAAGATTGTAGCTCCTCTACGTTGTTTATTGTCGTTTTTACAACGAGGATTTATATCAGCAATCCAAGTCTCATCATTTATATCGTACCGGTCTATCTCTGCTAGGGATATGTATTGAGTATTCTTAAAATACATAAAGTTTATTTGCTGTACCAAAGTTCTAGAGCAGAGAACAATAAATGAGATAAGACAAATGAACGTTCCTGACATTACACTATTTCGTAACTGATATATGTATTAAAGAGGACAAAAAGGTTTTAGTAGAACCTTAGAGATAAGAAGTTTTGTTGGAGCATTCTGTGTTAACGTTATTACCTTCGTACTAGTCGTTAAATCCACAGTAAATCTAGTATCTGTTCACAAATGTGTATCAGCGTAATAATATATGTATGTATATCGTATATATATATATATATATATATATATATATATATATATATATATATATATATATATATATATATATATATATATATATAAATCGTCTGCTTGGAAGTAAAAGTCACTAGGTGCAATGTTTTTCAAATTCGGCAAAATGTCATAGCGAGTTGATGGCAGGTATATAAGTCATCATTTCTCACAAGTATAAAAAGTCGCTTGAATAAAATAAATAAATAGGATAAAATAATAATAATAATAATAAAAAAAAAAATACAATAGTTTATGCCAATATATGCGTTTCTGTATGAACTTCTTTTTAAAATTCAACACTTTGGACTAATTGTTTTCAATCCATAGGTATAGTTTTTAGGAGTTTTATTTTCTGATATTGGGCATTTTTCTCCACTTAGTACGGTTAAAAAAAATCTGACCTTGCCCAAAAGTGGGCAGTTATATAATATATGATTAAATACTTAAGTTGTCTGTCCGTCACAGTGGAATGCTTCGTTGTCTAAGAGGTGAAAACGCTTAAAATAGTATTTGGTAGGTCCATACTCTCTGTTAGATATTGTATCAGTTTGCAATGTGGACTTTTCAATTTGCTATAATTTTATGGACTAACGTCTGGTATAACTGTGTGAACAGATCGTTCTATCATATGTTTCAGGATTGTGTCACCTCTTAAAGTTGTCTTCATGAGTGAAAAAGGCGTTAGAGAGTATTAAAAAGGCAGTGAGAGGTTGACCGATGCGGATTTAGCTAGTTCGTCAGCCCGTTCACTACCATAAATCCCAGCATCCATTTGTAAATCCAGTCCCTTGATCCATTTTGGTTTAATAGAGACTTCCTCATTGATGGAAATTCAGTCTAGTTATTTATAGAGCCTGTCAGTATTTATGTGTAAAAATGTTAAGAGTTCTTTAGTGTTTAGTTTGTTAAATATGTCCAGTGGCTTTCAAACCGGCTTATTTTTCTGTTTTTAATCAGATATATTTTTATTATATATTTAAATAAATAGAATTGTAATGTACTAGTAATTTGGTAGTATTCTAACATCTATAGCCCAAAACATTTTTCAGAGTGTATATGAGATTGATTACATTAATCTCACCGCTCATAGATGTCCACTTACACTTCTTAAATATCGGGGAACGTATTTTTAATTCTAGTGGTTGATTCATATAATTAATTATTAAGATGGAATAAATTATTGCCGGAGCTTGTAAGTGAAATCCTGGTTAAAATTTATGCGAAGGAGTGGGGTGGGTGGGTTTAATCTTCATTAATTATACAGCAGTGAGTTTTTAAAATGTGCTTGCGTCCGCTGCCTTAGGCTTTTAGCCCTAGGTGGGGGGGGGGGTCTATAGATTTTTAAAGGACCTGGAGCCGAGTGCCTTGCCCACTGGAGAGGTGTCCTGGAGTGGGGACTATTGTTCGCTGCATCTTCCTCCAATCCTCACCCCTTCTTCCTAACTATCTTCCGAATCTGGGACTCCGAACAAAAACAGAAAATAAAAGTCCGCATAGACATAGTTTAAAAACATGTAAATCTATGATTCGTGTTAGGGCTCACCCAGGCTTAAAACCCTGAAAAGCTAATAGGCCAGTCGAATTAGGCAAAAATACCCCTCTACCTGTATAATAATTCCCTAAAAGAAGAAACTTTGCATATTTGTATGAAATGAATAGTTAATAGACAATTCACAACAAAGTTTTTTTTTATTTTTAAGACAATTCATAAATATCATATAAATCATATGATCATATGACATGACCAAAGCTTCTAATGAAATGATTTTAATAAATCCAAACATTTCCTCCTTGAGATGGTCCTTCATCGTTCCTCCTTTTCCTCTTGCCTGCTTGATATTTCAGAAACTGTTGTAGGCACTTGATTATACATCTTTATGTGAATTGTATTTCTCCTAATGAATATTCTTCCAGGCAGCTCTATTTGGTAAGACCTTGGTTGATGTAGCTTCTACATAATCCATTCATTGGTCCACATATTTTGGCCTAGAACATTTTCAGGGATCCGAAATTCTTGGAATTTTCGTCTTGTTGGTTTATTATAATATGTTTTAATAATTTTGGTTTTCTTTTATTTGATCAAAGACTTCAAGTCAGTATAAAAATAGACAAATGATTCACCCTCATACCTTAGGAATAACAAAAATGTTTAATAAAATGGTACTATCCGAGTGGCATTATTACGTTGATTAGAGATTGTAATATTATTTCTTCATTTTCCAGAAACGAATAAATATCTTTAAAAAACTGAAGTTTAGCTTGGAGTTGCATGGGATTTGCTTTGATTTCTGTACAAAGGAGGCTTGGTCATTAAGAAAAGAATTGATGTATAGTGATAACATAAAACTATATAAAGATATCACAAAACTACTGCCAATGTCAGCGGTACCGATCGGATCCTTGAAAGCGACTTCGGATCATTAACTCTCGATACTTATTCCCTTTTCAAGAATTGATAGAAGCGAAAAGCGACTTTTGAAATCTACACATCCCTAGTTTTTATGTATTTTTAAAAATAATATCCATGTAAAATAGTAAAACGTTACTAATATAGCATTTTGATTATTCATCTTGTTCGCCAATCTTGGATTCATTTAAGGTCATAGCATAGTCAGAACTCTTCTTACAATTGCGAGAAATTACAAGCATGATTCTGATGGAGGAGTGGTTGGAATAGGTTACAGTGAATTGTCAACCAAATCCATCCCCACTGACACAGATCTAAAGCATTTCCATTTTTGAAAGGATCCAAGCCATTTTTGAACTTGGTGATAACCACGAAAGATATATTGGAAGACAGCAGATATTGGGGATAGCGCAACCAAATCAAAATTTGCTTGCGCCTTTTTTTAGCAGTCTTTTTGTGCATGTAAAATGCTTATCTTATGTTTTATTCTTTGATTTACCGTAAAATTAAATGATAAAAGTCTCTCATGTTACTGCAATTTGGCTTTTGGTTGCATCTCTGTCATTGGAAACGCTCACTGTATATCTAAGTTTTTTTACAATAAATTTTGAGACTTTTAGCCTAGTCGATTCATGCATCGAAGTCCGCCCAAACGCATGTATCCACCATTTTTTAATATGTTGCTAAGACCCATAAGAGTAGTTAAAATCCAAGTTTGCAACCCTCGAAACTTCTTGCGATTTAGGTAGTCGAAAAAAAAATGTAGCACGATTTTCATTGTTTCGCTTATATCTCTTAAAATGTGTGAATATTCTTGAGATAACAAATTATGTATTATTTATACAATATTAAAGAGCACTAATGTATACTCGCAGCTCTGTATATTAATTGCTTGCGGGGATACAGCTCTCCAATAAAAGATGATTTTGGGTAAGTTGCGGTAATTCGCACTACACAAATGCCAAGTTTCCCCTTTTAGGGTGGTAGATTCCTTCTTATTTAAAGCTAATTCTTTGCTGACCGCAAACACTAGCATTATCGTTAGTTTATTGTATTTACAGTTCTCATTTACGTTAATCGTTCTTGTAAATCGATTCCCAGAATCACGGCTCCGAGTCAACTTAAGGGATTGGAGGGTCGTTAACTACTGGAAGGGGACATTTGGAAGCAGGCCTTCCGCCACAGAGGTAATTTGTCGGGATTTATTGCGGCAGGAGCTCCTTTCTTCGGGCAATTCTTCGACATGAAGTGGAGTGGCTTTTGGACAAGGGGCTTCGGTATCTATAGGCGTTCGGATTGAAACAGGTGTTAAAAAAAAATTAGTAACCAGTAAATAACACTTAATATTAACAAATAATGATATATTAGTTAATTTAATTCAACGTAGAAACAAATAATTAATTTTATGAACCCTTATTTAAGAGAATAAATATTCCAAATGTTCTGGGTTTCATTTATTTCTTAAGAAATCGAAAATATTGTTTTAATGGAATATTGGGGCTCAATAATCTAACGGTGTTGTTCTTAATAATAAGAGAGAAAGATGTAGGTTGAAATACCAATATTGATCTCAACATTATATTCCTAATTGAATGGGTAGTGGGAGTGGTTTCGTTACTTTTTTTCCGCGGTTATGAAGCCTAGGAATAACATACGCACTATTATTTATTTCAATTAGGTTTCCAGAGAATGCGCTAGCATAAGGTATACATCATAAATCTGATCTCTTTACTAAGGAATATCGTTATATACATATTGAGATCTCCAGATACATATTAAGATCTGGATGCTTTCTCCAGAGATTTTAAAAACAAATCGGATCTACAAAGTTGTTTAGCAAACTTCTATACTCGTTAATCCCAAAAGTACATGTAAAATCTTCATCTACTGTTTTATTCTTTGTTTTACCGTAAAGATAAATGATAAAAGTCTCTCCTGCTACTGCAATTTGGCCTTTCGTTATATCTATGTCATTGAAAACGCTCACTGCATATCTAAACTTTTTTTACAATAAATTTAGAGACTTTTAGCCAAGTCGACTTATGTGTCGAAGTGCGCCAAAAAGCTTGCATCTACCATTTTTTAATATGTTGCTAAGACCCATAAGTTATGGAGATATTATAACGATCACGTAATTAAGTGACAGCACACTGTCGTGAAAGTAAGCGAAATCAAATTGATACTTGGAATCGACTTTAAGTCATCACTTCTCGATACTGATTTTTTTCTCAAGACTCGTTATAATCGGCAATTGACATTGAGAACAGATTAGTTCCTAATATTGAAAAAATGAATATATTTATCAGGGAGGAAGATGAAAGTGGTAATACCAATATCGATCTCAATATTGTATTCCTAATTGAGTCCGAGGCGGGAATTGAGCAAAGTATGTTCAGTTCCATGAAAAAACGTGGGAAAACTATGTATCATTCGCAATTCGTTATTTCGTTTTATTACATCTCCAGATAAAACGCTGGCTTACAATATATATCATGAATCTGAATCCTCGATTCTAATAGGGTAACGTTGCGTGTTGTGAGATTTCTTGATGCTCACTCTAGGGGTTTTAAAAAAAAATAAAGATCAAATAACGAAATTTGTATGGTACGCGCTAACTGCAGATGATACCACGACCTGCTAAACTCACGAATCCCAAAACGCTCTGAAATCATGGATTACGAATGAATTTTTCGTTAACAGTATTGATTATTATTATAATTTTTCTCGGAGAGTTGGAGTGGAGGGGTTGTTGGAATCGATTTATGCAAGTGCGCCAAAGCGCTGCTAAACTCACGAAACTCAAAACACTCTGAAACCATGGATTACGAATGAATGTTTCGTTAACAGGAGACCAACAATCACGGTTTACTCACTTCGTATTCCCAAACGCTGCCAGTTTTTAAGGACAAGGTAGGCTATGTAAACATGCGTTGTGAAAAGAGATCATCAATGTACTTTTTTACTTTGAATTTTTTTTAATACTTTTCGTTATTATTGTCTTTTTTATTTTTCATTTTAATTAGACTTTCTATTATCAAAAAATATACTTCGAATACATACTTTTAAATAAGTAATATATTTCTTGAGTTGTATGTTGCACTCAGAGGTCTACTCAGGTACCACTTTAAGCTTTATTAGTTTTTTCGCTCTCCTTTAAAGTTTCATGGAGTAACATACAAATCTATACTCTCCAGCTATTTAATTCAAATCCTTTTCAACAATTTTGTATCTTAAAATATTTATAAAAATAAAAACCGTACATGTTGTACCTACAGAGTAACTTTCAAACTTTTTACAAAACTTAATATTGAGGATGTATGTCATCCAAAATTTAAAAAAAAATATTTATTGACTCATTTTTTTGACATAAAAAAATATGATATTAATTTCTGTAATGCAATTCAATTTATTTCCACTATCTGTATCGGAATCCTCAGTGATCCATTGGGCTAAAACCACTTCATTCGAAAATAATAATAATGTTTCGCTTATCTATAATTATAAATTAACATTTAAAATAAATGGTAACGATTGAAATAGTTACATAAATGGAAAATATTAATATTTAAAGAGAAGAAAAAAAAATATACCGTAGGTAAAAAATTTTTTTTTATATCTCTACCACGAGAATGTAGCTGTATCGCGACTGGATTAAGCCCGGGGCCAGGTGGTGTTTCTTTCCCTAAATTGTTTCTTCTGGGATTTTTTTTTTTTTTTTTTGAGGGAATTTTCCCACTTTTACCAGTGGGAAGTCGGTAATAACGGCTAATTCCAACGTTACTGTATTCGTGTAATATAGTTCTTTAGAACATTAAAATTTGGTATTCAAACACTGATTTTAAATGATATGTAAGGAAAATTTAGTTAGAAATAGAAATATTATGTATATATTGCATGTTTTTAAGTTCCTTTTTAACAATAGGAATCAATTATTTTGACTAAATAAATTAAAGTAGTCTTCTTCCATGCGCATTTAAAAGTTAGCAATCTCACAATAAACGTTTAATTAAAATTCTTGCCATTGTATCAATTTTTATTGTTGTTTTTTCCCGCGATATTCTTTATTTGCTTGTTTTCCTTAATTCCATGATTAAATATTTTATTTTTTCTTATCTAGCAGTAACTTTGCAAAAGAATTTATTTTTTGATTAATTTATTTTCTGATGATGGACTTCATCTTTCATTTGAAGAAGCATAACCTATATTTTTATTTCTAATTACTTTCTGAATAATTGTTAAGAGTGGTGGTGTTTTCACACCAGACTAATAATTCTCTTTAAATCAATCACAAGACTCAGTTACTAAAATTAAACTTAAATATTTGAATATTTCAGCATAATAAAACATTTAAATAGAAGACCATCAAAATGACATAAATTTTCAAATTGACAAAAAGACGGTATCATATTTTAATTTTGTATTCTGTAGGGTAGATTTATTAATAGTTGACAGGTTAAGAAAAAATATATATAAATTATTAATCTGCTAACCAAAATATTGATGCTAGAATTAGATTTTCTTTGAATTTCGTTAGTCAAATCCTATTAATAAACTGGGTAAAGAATTTTACTTGGTTAATGTTTATGAACTTTGTACAAAATGTTTTCTTTGAAAATACTTAAATTTACCAATAGTTGTCACTCAAAAATAACTGGTACCTTTTCTCTCGATTAAAAACTTTGGAAATATGAGTTGGAAATGGATATACTAATACATGAGGAGACTGAGAAAAATATATCGGTCTGAACGAATCTTGTTTTCATTCGATTGTATAGGTTTAAAAGTAAAACCTGTATTTTTAATTTTGAATTTGACAACTTTGAAGCAAACACAGTGTGAGTTAAAGCAGACACACACTTTTATATATTTTTCGAAAATCCAGAAATTATAAATGTTCCTTCATCAACACTGACGTTATGATGGTTGAAATATCTCTACACTGGAAGGAAAGAAAGGGAAGAATTTATTTCCCGTTCGGATCGCAACATCCCTCCGAGTCGTCTAAAAAGAAAGTCGTCTCGAAACCTTATTGTATTAAATTTTAATTGAAGCACATTCGTCTCACATTTATTGAATGTATTTTTTTTATACAGTTGTAAATTTTAATTAATAAATTTAAACAAATAAAGATAATATAAATGTGCCTACATTTGTATACCTTATGATACTTTCTGGTATCTGAATTACAGTGGTGTAAAACGTGACTTTGTAAAAAAAAATATTATTAATAATAATTTAATTTTTTCTTATTAAATGCCCCGATCATAAACCAAACTGATTTGAGTTCAATCTTTAAGTCTCTAACCTTAAGATATATTATTCTTATATTATTAAGCTTTACTTACGGCGTCATTGTGGTTCCAGAAGATGTAGGCAGGTGCTTCCGGGCTGAACCGAACGACACAGGTGAGGTTGATGGTGCTACCGCGATCAATGTACAAGTCGTGGCCGCCCAGGATCTCGGTGGTTGGCTCTGAAACAGAATATAGTCAAGCATAAGCGGAATGTGGAACCAATGTGTCATTAAATGTTTGAATCGTAACATGGTTACATCCGTTCTGTTTAATGTTTGAATGATTGAAGGATGTTTCATATCGGACATATTTTTAAAGATTGATTTATGAATGAAGCTATTGTATTTTTCGTACTCAAATGACAAGTTAAGACATTATTAAAACTGTATGTTGTAAACTAAATATTACTCAATTGTTATCTGTGAATTTATTAAATCTATTAAATCTATCTATCATTAAATAGATAGATTCTTTTCAGGTTTTGTCGTCAGATACTCGGCAACTATCCTGAAAAAAAGGTCTTATTCGACACGTTCTTCTTGTCGTTTAAGCATCGTATGTTTAATTTACTGTTTTACTTCATTAATTGTAATTTTTTCTCCCTTCCTATTGGCAACACGAGTATTATTTGACCAATATCTTCCCTTGTCATGGATGCAGACTCTGGAATTATCTCTTTTATCCAACTTGATAATATTAAACTATAAACAAAGTTCTCACTTCATAAGCTTGAACTGTGTTTTTTCTTTACTTCATATTTTTTTATAAATATTTTATTTCCAGACCGGCCTAGTAAGCCTTACATGGATGTTTTAACAATATTAATAATGATTTAACAATAGTAGAAGGAAGGGTATAGTCTTGTGCAAGAGACACCCATAACAGATAATTTTTATAATAATTTTGGAATGATTAAACTGTGTTCATCAACATCATCTTATGGCGCTAATGGCCCTTGTAGAACCCTGTCCTCCTCTACAATTCTCTTTCATTCAGACCTATCTTCGGCAGCCCTTCTCCATTCTCTTACACCCACATTTGGAAGATCCTCCACCACATCTTCAAATCAAAGAAGTCGAGGCCTTCCTCTTGGTGCCCCTACAACATCATCTTGGGGAGCCTACTAGCTTCCATTATTTGCAAATGCTCTAGAGATCTTATTCTGTCTCTTTTTATATTAGCTACAATATCTGGGGCTGCATATAGAGTTTTCAGTTCTTCATTTGTTCTCATTCGCAAAAGATTCAGTCCATAATTGGCTGGACCATATATTTTTCGAAGGATTTTTCTTTCTCACATGTTTAATACCTTTTCCTCAGGGTTCGTGTCTCACTCCCGTACATGACAACCGGCTAAAAGATCATCCGATAGACCCTTTGATATTGCAGGATATGTTTCTATTTAGAAAACTTTTCACTAGATACCAATAGCACCTGTTTCCTGCTATTATTCTTAATTTTATTTCTTCTTTGATACTATTGTTCTCGGTACTTGGCACTCTCTCAAAGTGATATCCAGCCCCCTCAATGTATCTATTTGGTATTCACCATGTATTTGGTCTTTTTTTTATAAACTGTGTTATGTGACCTTAAAATGCTTCCTAAATATATCAATATTAGAGTAAGGCTAATAGAACTACTGTCGTCATTCGATTATTAATCCTAGGTTTTATTGGATGTTTGAACTTATACAGTAATAAAATTCAACTAACAAATATTTAATATATAAGCATACTCATATACAAATAATTGTATTCAATGGTTCCAATTTTCACGATTATATAAATAGTTTCTTTGAATTATATTAAATAATTTCATTATTTTAAAGATCGTTCGATCAACTGCTCTTTGGCTGTTTATATCTTATATACAGAGTTTGTAACACTAGATGATTTTTTTTTTTCTTTTTCGTAATGAATTTAAATTCACTAAAAGAAGAATTGGTTGTATTTTTTGTTTTGTTTTTGTTAAATCGAACTACATTTTAAATTCAACACACTATGATTTAAAGTATGGTTCAGAGGCCCTTTGAATATTCTGGAAATATGTCCCTCGTGGATATGATCGTACTCACGCGACTGGGACATTCAATAAACTGCACCGGTGAAGATGGGGTCACCCAATCGGATTGACATTTATTTATCACTCGATTTTCTATATTGCTGCCCCCCCCCCCCCCCCCCCACTCAACTCTCCCCCCCCCCCCCCTAGGGCCGATATTCGGAAAATTTGCATAGAAATGAGCAGATCGAACCCCATCGGCCATAACACCGCATCCGGCCACGTTTCGAAATATAACGAAAATAGCTTTTTATACGAGGGGAGTCCCAGTCGTATTTTCAGCAGTCGGGTCGAGCAAGCAGAATCAATGTTTTTATTAAAATATTTTAAAGAAAATTGATCTTTATGAGGGCCATCATATTGGAAAACATTGGATATCTTTGCAGATTTTAGATGAAATTTGAACTGCATTTACAAGTCAAATTATGAGTAGGTTTGCTACAGTTCATCAAGATACATCAATTAAATTCGTATTACGAAAACAAGCATTTAAAAAAAAAAAAAAAATCTCTTTCGTTTCTTTATTCAAACTTGTTAAATACAACAATAAGTGAAAATATTAAATACACGGAACAGAAAAAAAAAATTCATTGGAGTATATCTCTTATTCAGCTTCTTTTCAGCCTTCTGAGGGTAATTCTGCGTTCGTCAGTCGTTGTCATGTCTTTATGAACATTTTATTATGGACATGAAATCGCCCATAAAGGTTATTTATACGTTCGTTTACTGTGGATTAATTAAATTTAATTATTCTTTTATTCATTTATTAATAGAAATTTACAGATGTATTACAAGAATATATCCAGTAATTATGCGGTAATTAAAACGCATAGTAATGCCATGAGAAACTAGCCATTTGAAGCACTCTACAAATTCAATTATAAACATTTTAAAATATAGAATCGTGCATTCTAATACTAAACGTTTTTGGTTTTCAACAAGAATGGTATCCAAGAGCTAAAACGAAAATTATCCTAAGAAACTATAAAATTAATTGAAATCAAAATAAGGGTGTAGTGCATAGCTGATTTTTTTTTTTTTACTATAAGTTTCTTTTACGAAGTATTTTCTCTATTATTTACTGGTTATCGTTTTCACTTGTTTAACTAAAAGGTGGTTTAAACGTTAAACTTATTCATTACTTTATATTGTAATTGTATTTTGTAAATATTTAGATACAATAAGGGTGACTGTTGTACCTTGATAACAGTGAATCTAGAAACAATTGGCATTGCTTTTGTTATTGCTGCACTCTAGCAGATGTTTAGTGAGGTAAGTCCATGACGTTTGATCGCGAATCCGTCAGTGTACGTTCATCTCTTCCGGAGATGAGCTTCTTCTCCGGTGTAGTTTTATTTCCTACCACGTTTTTTAATGTAATAATCGATTGTTTGGGGTACCATTGGATACCTCAGATATCACATCCCCTTGGGAAGGTGCCCAGTCGATTCGAAATAAAGATAGAATCTCGACTGATTCGCATGTGACATTTTCCTAATGGCGTGTCATCTCGCACCTTGAAAAACTTATTTTTTTTCACATTCGATTTTGCTGAATACCTGAAATGCCGATAAGTAAAGAAGTTATCAATTTTTTTCTAGTTTGTCGCTGAAGTTTATGAAATTTACTTTTTGTAAAATAACAAAACGGCTAAAAGAGAAATCCAGAATTTATGAAAAAATATAGAAATAGTCCTTTGTTTTGAGGTTTTTATTTTTTTTTAATTACCCCTGTTTCAAGAAACAGAAAACTTAGAAAAGTGTTTCTTTTAGTCGTTTATGATTGGCTATCAAATAAAAATATGTTTTCATTAAAAATTGACGAATTTTTCAGAGTTGTGACCGCCATCGACACACCATCTGAGAACAAAAAAGAAGATATCTATATAATTATTATACTAATTAAAAGACGTCTAAAAAAATATATGCACTTGGACTATAAAAGATTGATTCTTTTTTTACGCACATTTTGATTATTAAGTTTTATTTCTTATCATAACCGACCTGATTCGGGGATGGTTAATTAGGGCAAAACGCCTCTTAAGTCAGTCATCTGAATGGTGACGTCGATACTTCTGAAGTTGTGGCAAGATAACGAAGCCCTTACCCGAGAGAACTTGAAGATAAGATGAAGCGTTAAGTTGTATACTGCAGTTAAAGCTGGTGTCACGCCAAGTTCTATTGTGTAGGGTCCGATAATGATATGCGGGAATGTTTATATGCAGCTCGTATCTTTGTCGTGCTACAAAGCCTTATCTCTTGTAATGTGCATTAATGGTCATTTGACAAATAAGAAATGGCATAAACACTAATTTTGAACGCGTCGGAGATTTATCGTATTAACACGTTACTGGCACTGATTTTAAGGGGTTTGGTTTTTTTATTTCAACCCATAGCAGCTGTAACGACAAAATATTCTCACGGCTCAGTTCTTACCGGAGAGGGAGTGTCAAGATTCATTTTACGGGACTATGGTAAATATTTTCTGGTTCAGTTAGGAATCGAACCCAAACCGTTCTAAACCGGTTTCTTTAGGACCTACTGCCGCCAAAGATACTCTTAACTCTATAGATTCTCTATTATTCTATATTCTTCGTATCGATTCTAACAAATATTTTATCAATGAAGTAACGATTATTTGGTTCGCGCTTTCGAGATCAAAGAAACAGTAACCAAATCGGGATTTTCCTGGCCGAAAAAAAGGGAACGTAAAATATTTCCCTAGCAATTACTACCGCCCTGTGAATCCCAAGTCTCCATGCCCTTCAGCATGGCAGCACTTATTAGCCAAGTTCTTTACATTGTTAAGTTCATTGGGCCACGCCTCTCCTGTCTATAATAAATCATAGATTTATTTATTCATAAGCTACTAATTTTGTATTCTAGGAAAAAAATAACGATGCTTTACAAATCTGATATTTCACCAAAACAATTAATAATCTCACCCTATGATCTTAAACTGATTAATGTATGCTTAAAATGCTTCTTATAACTTTGCATATATCATTTCAGCTTATAAATTGTATAGTTAGAGACCCTCTTATTTTCTTATCGTATGAAAGGATTCGTAACATCCTACAACATTAACATTAACATTCGTAACATTACCACATTACTTATTGCTATTAATTGAGGAAGATTGTAATATTTAGTCAATAAAAACTTTCCTAAACACTTTTCTTGAAGGATCTTCATATAATTTAAATGTAAAAATGTTTTCATGGTCAATTAATTTTTTTTTTTTAACTCACCTTTATAAATTTAGGAAATGTCATTATAAAAGCAATTCTATGAGCTAATAGTTATAAAAGAAACATATAACGAAATAACCCCCAATCTACGAAGACCTAGATAGTAATGATCTTATTACTGCCGCATTCTTGTCATGCTTCCTAGATCGAATTCGCTAAGCCGGATTTATTCATGACAGAAAAAAAGATTGGTGTAGAGGGAAACAAATGATATTTAATTAACCCGTAATTGGGTACAGTCAGGCAGTTTGCATGACCGAGCAGAAGCATGTTACGAGAAATAAATTGAATTCGATTTTCGCCTGACAGAGCGGGCACGCCATGGAGGAAGACATGACGCGCCCCCGAGCGTTATCCTGGTGGGGGCTTCTCCTTCATCATATAACCGTCTTAATGCAATAATCTGCTGCTGAGAGTCAAATGAGAGACGATGCAATGGATAATAAAAAAAAAAATTAAAAAAAAAAAAAAATTCACCATTATGCACAATTAGTTTTTATTATTTTTTAAATCTGAATTTCTATTAAAAACGCATGTCACATTCTGCCGAATTGGACCTTACATAATAGAGCTGAAATGGGTGTCATTCATATCATATGTCCCCGACTGTTGTGAAGAAGTGCAGGTGTTTCTGATGGTTTTTCTTCATCCTCAAATTACTCTAAAAATATCATTTGTACCGAAATACTTTAAGGTCTTATCAAGAAGCTCAACTTGACTTTTTCATAACGCAAACATTAAAAACTCGGCTTAGAGGGTTTTTGTGAATTCATTTTCTAGATATTTCCACCAAATAAAATATAATAAAAAAAAAAAAAAAAAAAAATTATCTACCCAGAATAAAGAAAAATAAGAGAGAGGAAAAAATTATAAATGTATTCAAATTCATTGAAAAATATTAAAATATATATATATATATAATTTAAAAAAACGCATCAAATAATCACATTTATACCCATTCAATATTTACATTATCACCTGCAGTGTGACTATTACTGATGTTGATTTCAGCGGAGCCAGAGTAAGGACACACAGAACGTAGTCGAATATATGAGTTAATAAAATGGCTATCGTTTATTTATGTAAAAACTAATTCCGACTATTTCTGAATATTTTGGGTATTATAGTTTGGTTAGGCATTTCTTAATAGTTTAATATGAAGTACTCCGTCAAATGACCATTATGTTTCAACTTGTGATATAATTTTTATTTATTATTAAACCCTTCTTTCGTCCAAAATACCTTTTCCTCGATTGTGACCTTTGTATTTATTTCGTACTTATTAACTACTCGAGTTTTGAGTTTATCATAATATTATCTAGTTTTATTTATTTATCTGTTAGCTAAACCCACAGTTTATAATAAAATCGACGAAACGATATTAATTTCTCTGCCGTTTTGTTTTGTGCTTTATCTAAACATGATAATTTTTTTTTTTTAATTTTTTAATATTTTACATTTTATGACTTTATTTATACATTTAGGTGACTTTCTTTATTACAAGTATTTGAATTCTACAGTAAAGGATTATTTAATATATTTAATTTATTTCTATATACAATTTTTTGAGCATACATTTTTTAAGGTTAATGCAACGACTCCATATACGATTCGTTTGTTACATAATAGAATTTTTCTAGATGTTATGTTACTAATAATGCCCAATATGTATTCCCGAAACATGTTAATCTATTTAATTATATACAATATAGTTCTTTATTTTATATAACTATATTGGTTCGCTCCTCTAGATATTAAAAGTAACAAGCAAGTGTTAAACAAATATATTTAAAAAATTCGCAGCACTGACCTCCGCTGATTCCTAAAACCCAGATATAACCACCCCCCACCGGATAAATCCCCCCCCCCCCCCGCAGAACCCAGGTGCCAGGAGATGCCTTATCTCCCACAGGCTTTCAGGCTCTGGTTCAAGGCAGCACCCCTCAGCGGAGTGCTATTTCCCATACCGTCTCCTCCACGTCCACCCATTTTCCATCCGAGGACCTTACCGTTTTCCTTTTAACCCCAATACTCCAAATGTTTTCCCTGTTGAGATTTTAATGTATCTATAAGAAACGAAATAGAATTGCTTGGTGGTATTTATAGATTTATTACTAAAAACTCGAACAGAATGGACATATCGATTCCAATGCTACCCTTCGAGTTTCACGTTCTGGCAGCTCTTCGTTATAAACAAACCGGACGATTATTATTTATTTTAGGTACTTACATTTTTTTTAAATTCTTGTTGTTATATGTTTTGGGGCATTTCCCATCATCAGACTGTTCTTTTTTGTTGTGTTAACACACTAGGTCAATAACTAAAACTGCTTTATTTTTAATATAAATAAAATTAAAATATAACATAACGTACAATCATACTATTTCCAATACACACACATCTAAATCTAAGTCTAAATCAAGCAAGTCTATGAGGGGCATTATAAGGTTTCAGTTTCAGGAGATCCCAGCCCTATGATCTTAATAGCTTCTCTGGTCTCAGGAACCAATAACGGCCAAATGTCGCAATGATTCAAACTATGAAACTTTAAACTAATGTTACTTATTACACCCATGTGTTTAAAAATTTTAAACCTAAGGTTTTAAACCTAGTTAAAACCTAAGGGAATAAAAAATTAATATTATAATTATGTTACCACATGTTTTAATTAATTATTTGAAATATTTATTCACAAAGTAAGATAGGTGGTTTCTATTTTTTTAAAACAATCATATTTTTAATATGAATATTATTGTAGGTAATTCAGTGTGAGTAGCATTATCCTTTAAACACATTTCATATGTTTCACACCTAATTTACAAACTAACTTCAAGGTCTATTGGAATCGTCCTTATTGGTATAATTATAATATATAAAAAATTGAGAATTATATAGAAATTGGAATGTTAATAATGAAGCATTCAGAAATTATTTCATCCTACACAACATTAGATAAATGTTGAATACAGTTTGAACAAACTCGATATCGAACGATCGAGTATGCTCAGATTCGCTATGGCAGTGCGGTAATAACATTGTCATCTCTATCACAATGTGAAGTAAGCTGTCTGGAGCAGTGATGGCTTCACAATGCACTTGTCAATATTGTGAGTGCACAATGCATCGTTTGGGTCAAAGAGCTTAGTTCACTGGTCTGGGGTTACCACGTGTGTAAGTACCGATAACCGAGTGTCGGCCCTCTTTGGGCTGATAGCTATTCTGTTTCACTATTTATTTCACAACATCAAGTGATCTTGTAACTATAATATAAAAACGTTTCTCGAACATTTTATATTTATTCTTGTTTTGTAGTAGATAAAGCAAAGGTTGCGGTAGTCATATCAACACTAGAAAACAATGGCTACAGTTTGATAGGTGACCTAGCATGGGGTTTCCACGATCCAGTCACCCAGCAGATGTCATTGACAATTGTAAATATGTTTTATGCACATATTGTTTCAAATAGTTTTAGTGCAAGAACTATGGCACTATGTAGGCCGATGTCGATTACATATCACGTCATCAGAACTTGTTTCAACTGTTAACTACTAAAATATTCACTTTTTTGTGTTCTGCTTCTCTTAAACATTTCTTATACTTTTTTAAATGCAAACAAATATGCCTGATATTATGAAAATTTAAGGCCTTTAAGAAGAAGAATTTCTTTTCTTCACACACTATACATATTTCAATAGCTCTGTTGAGCCTCTCGTTTTGTAACTTCATAATTCCTCATCGGAACAACTATCAAGATAGGATAAACGCTCATATTTTTTTTCTTGCAAACCTCCAAAAATTCCTGATCCACTTAAGGACAGAGTGTAGCTCAACCTCTAAGATGGATAAATATGTGAGCGATGCGCTATGGAGGTGAACACTTTGTATATTTGCGTCTTGAGTCGATTAAACAGCTGGGGATTGTGAGGCGATAATTCGTGTTATCAAACTACTTTTGCTTTTGGTTTTTTGTAGTTGATAATGCAATGTTGGCTACTGCAGTAGCTATGGAGACTGAAGTTAAACACTTGCTTACTATTTTAAAAATCACGTACTTTGCCTTCGCTCAGCGCAGTGCGTTCCTACGCCAATGTAGCTAATTCTATCCATCAGTGGGTAAAGAACCTACTCCTCTTTTAAGAGTGGCTGAATGTTATAGATATTATCGTTTAAATGTAAATGTATCCGATATTATCAGCAAAAGAGTTTAATTAATGTGATGAATAAATTTAAGAAATGATGAAAAAAAACAAAAAAAATTCATTTTGTGTACTGAAGACACTATACTATTTTATTCCTAAACACTCAACTCTAACTATCTTGTCTCCATAAAATGGAAACCGAAGCTTACAGTGGATTCGTCGGAGGAACCTAATGTCAAAAAGTGTACCTCCTATGAAAAAAGGTCTTGGTTTCTCAATTCGAGTTTTTGTTCTCACAACAAACCATTTATCATACGACTCATTTGGAGTTCAGCTATTTAATCTTAAAGGCATTTTGTCTGAATAGACATTGTACACAAGTGAATATATATGTAGCGTATTTGCACAAGAATTAGTATAATTAAATCGCTTTATTCAATTCACCTTGTTGTATCCCAGTTAATACAGGTATCAAACGAAGTTGAGAGACTTTCCAACTTTCCTGACTATAGATTGAGGCAGTCACGTAGTTTGGTGTAAGTTACCGATAAACCGCTCTAAACTTTATCGACTAGTCCTCTAGGGAGGCGATATCCTTTGAAAGCGCTAAAAGAGTCGATATTATTATTGTTTAGTAAGGTCACTTAAAATAATTACTCATCACATCAGATAAATTTATTAGGTCAGATAGTAGTTTGAAATTTTTATACTGGCCATTGCATTTCTAAAGCAAAATGCCATTTAAGCCAGCAAAAAGCAGTTGAAGCCCACACTCCAAATAAGCATATGTTTCAATAATAATAAATAAATAAAGGCTTAGCGAACCCGAAGGTTCGATGCCGACACCACCAACCGTTGACCGCAGACTTCCCTCCAACCCACTCCTCCAAAACCCAAATCCCCCAGGTTGGCCCTGACGCAATTCTCCCATCTTCGTTTCGGTCTACCCCTCGGTCGTTTATCTGGCGGTTATCAAAGCTGATAACTTTTTTCGGTATTCAATCATTATTAAACCCAACGACTTTATATGCCCATTTTAACCGTCGCGCTGCTGTTACCTGAACTATATTTACAGGAAATAACTGTTCCGCACTGTTTCTTCATCCCTTTTCGGGCCAAATATTCTACGCAGTGCTTAATCTTCGAAAACTTTAAGGCGTTGTTCCTCCCATAACGTAAGCGGCCATGTTTCACATCCGTAGAGAGCTGTTGGTAGTATAAATGTTTAAATAATACTTCTTATTTTTCTTACTCCATCTCCATAGTGCCGTTAGGTATGTAGTAACCTTCTAGTTTTTTTTCAAAAATCCTGTAATTACTCTAAAAACCACATTTGTGCCAAAATAGATACTTTAAGGCCTTATTAAGAAGCATATTTACCAATTTTTCACAACGACAGAGAGCTCGTTTTCAAGTTAATCGGATGTATTTTTGACCACAATCACTGATGTATGTGTATGATGCTGAATAAAGTCTCCAAATCAGCATATGTTTAAATAGTATCTTTTCTTCTTTCTAAATCTCCATCATATCGTTCAGCATGAAATAACAGTCGGAGCACCTCCTCGTTTTTTCCAAAATCCTGTAATTACTCTAAAAATAACATTTGCGCTAGATAAGATTCTTTTAGGCCTTATTAAGAAGCATGGATTTCCCATTTTTCACAACGCAGATTTAAAATAAATCTGCAACAAGCCTACAGGAACGACCTTGCCTTTATATCGTCCCCTATCCCGCAGACACACCCTGGTGTTGTAATTCTTCCAAAACATTTGCAGTTTCTTCCAACCTCATCTCAGCTGCTTTTGCTTTATCAATCAAGGGCAGTCACTGAACCATACAGCAGTAGTAGAAGAAAAAAAGGTTTAAATAGCTTCTTTGTTATAGATATTTGTTAGAATACGCTATAGGCCTCCCTCATACGGTTAAGTATATCCTCGTCTATTCTTGCATCTTTTGTAATCACAGAGACTAAATATTCAAAACTATCTTCAGCTTCGAGAACCTAGCCATTGCAAGCACTCGTTATCTGAGGATTATCTTCATCTCAGCATGCATGATCTTGCATTTTGAGGTATTGATGTTTAAATCTATTCGCTATGATAGTAATAATAATTTATGTAAATAAACATAAATTCAGCTGGAAACAACTAGCCAAATGGAGGCAGTTAATGGATATTTTGTAATATTTACGTAGATGGGATTTAGGAAGAAAATGTTAAAAAAAAGAATTAAAATTATTATAATTTAATTCAAGAATACTTCTCTTTTCCTTCAACTGCCCTTTTAAAAATTTAAAGCTGAAATTATAAATAAGTATTAATTTATCAAGTATGAAAATTTATTCCTTCGTACTTTATTAATTTGTTTAACGCTTCGATCATCAAACTGTCTAAGAGAACTTCTTAAATACATAAAAAATAAATAAGTAAAAAATAATAAAAAAAAAAAAGTAAACATCTTGAGAAGGAAGGCCGCGATCTATCAAACGGAAGCCGTTTCTTTGTCGATTTCCATTAGTACCTTATCGAGATGTTTTTCTTCCGCTTTTCCTCTCCGAAGCTTTGAAGTGTTTTCTTTTTAGATTTCTCTTTTTCTGATTAAATTTAGAAGCTGAGAGATTCATCCCCGTCTCGAGAGTAAATTGCTTGGAAGAATAGAAATTATTTATTGACCATCTTGAGATTTTCTTCTTGAATGCTTTTCGCTTCTCGGCTGGACTATGGTCTCGGCTCTTTTTAATTCATATCGAAGTTGCAGAAACCATTAACAAGTCCTAAATAAGCATGGGCTTGAATAGAAAAATCTGTAGCCTATTATTCTGTAATGAAATTGTACTACAATATATAATTTCGAAATTAAAAAAAAAATTCGATAAACGCTCATATTTATTTTTCTCGCCCTCCAGTGTAGATCAACCAAGTTGGATAGATAGGTGATGCAGTTTCGATACTCCATACAGCAAGGTGGGCAGTATATAAATTTGCGTTTTGAGCGGTCTGAACATGTGGGGGATTGTAATATGATAGTTCTTGTTATCAAACTACTTATGCTTTTAGTTCTTATGATTTGATAATGCAATGCAGGTTATTGCAGTATCTTTGGAAACAGGAGAACCTATTTTACTTTAGTGTGTATTCTGTCTATCAGTAGGTACAATAAAACCTATTTTGGAAATTGGTTTAGAGATTATCGTTCAGATGGAACCAATTATCGTACAATTCGTTTTAGATTTAAATTAATTAATTAAATAGAGATTGTATCTGAACAGGAAATAATATACAAATGGATATATAATAACAAAAGTAAGTATCAATGAGGAATGACCGAAGAGCTCTACAGAGTTGCTTCCCTGAAACGGAGAAGCAAAAGATTTTGGTTAATTGTGTTATTGAAAGATGAAAGGTAGCTTCATCACAGCAATGGTGTCCGCTTTCATAACAGCGAAAGCGACACCTGTTAATTAAAGCAGCGATGGGGTCTAGCTTTATTATAGCGGGTCACTGTTACCTGAGCTCTCTTCTCTTATCAGCCAAGTGATTCAATCTCAACCACTGCCATACATATTACAATGGCAAAGTAGATAGTCTTATGTCAACAATTAATAAAACATAAAAACTTTTTTTTACTTTTAGATCTCCTATGTAGGGATTTTCTAACTACTTTAGTTGTTTTTTTTACACTCAGAATTCTTCCATAATCTACTCATCATAATTCGCAAAATACTGCTCATTTCATGCATGAATTCCGAACCATTTACTCATCGCTATGGATATTTTTTCATGAATCATAGCTCGCTGGAATAAACCAACTATTTTGACATTGCAATTTGTTGATTTACTTTATCGTGACGTTAACTAGTCAAGTATTTTATTCACCTTAAATATGATTATGACCATTCAGTTTCTTCTAAACATCCTTTGATTTTGCTTTGTTGCATATTTTATATCTCCTACGTAGTGTTCTTTCAGCTACTGTTGTATTCATAGTTATTCGTACGCTATGATCCTTTGTAAATCTATCTTCGCCATTCCTATGGTACATGAAGTACCTTTCCTCCCCTAAAATTCTTTTCGACGCAAACTGACCCTTCGCACATGTTTTTCATTGAGCCTCTCCTGCGAGGCGAACTCACTTGAATTAATCGTTAGTATAACTACCCAATTACATTATCCTATAAATAAACCATTACCACTAACTGAACGATCAGTGTCCTCGCAAAATCATTTAATTTATTTGTATGTGTTGTTACATCTTTTAGATTTGCTATTCAGGCCTATACTAGTCACTATTGTATCCGAGGTTTCTTGTAAAACCTGATTAATTCCTAAATCGATCTATCTCTTCCGACGCTATGGTCCATGAAGGAGCCTCACCAGTCTATTATAAACATAGTTTTATGATAACGTTGATAAATTGAATATAGTGGTCGATAGAAATTGGATTGTAATATTGGCAAGTATTTCTTTACTTTATGGGCTAACGATCAGAAGCTACCAGTTCTGATTCGGGGATCTGAGATTGAAATCGGGAATTGGTTAAATTACTTTCAATTACCATTGCCATCCGTAACAGGCTGAAATGTATGTAAATGTATACGCCGTATTCTGTTTTACTCCAGTTGATTACGGTTTCATTTAAAACTCCTCAACGGTTAAAATTACGTGAATCTGCCTTTTGATACGTAATTATTCATTATGTCTACATTATTATTGCATGTCATTACGACTGGCAAGCAGCTGATTAACAAATTATCCTTTTCGATGCACGCTTTGTGAGCTCTGCGGTAAGCATTGCGATCAAAAACAGAATAAAATATTAAAGATCCTCGACATGCTGTGGTTGGAATTATCCAGTGGACCGACTGATGCAACTTTGTGTTTAATATTCCGCGTTTGGTGAGTGCTGGCAGCAGAGATCGAGTTGCAAACAGAGCCAGTGAGGCTTGGAACTTTTGCAGCATCTGCTTGGTGCGGTCGTGTTTCGGAATTAGTCTAGATCTGGGTATTTAATTAAATCTAGACCCTTTGGGATTTGTGTTAGCTTTAATAAGCTACATTTCACCTAGGTCTCTAGCTTTGTTCCTCAGAATGTGGAAAAATATTTTCTAGTATGAATCCCATGTGATTCAGCTGTCCATTTTTTCTCCACATTTGTACGATTCTTAAATTATAAAATTACAACTTTATAAGCATTTATAAATAACATTTTCTTGTTTAGAAATGCTTTTGTTGTTGATTCGACTTTTCTTTATTGTTCTCTGTTTCCTCCATAAATTAACGATTCGTAAATTACTATTTTATAGGAATTTCTAATTAGCATTTTATTGTTTATTTCACTCTTAGGGATTCGTGTTAATAAGCTACGTACCTAGGTCTCTAGGCATCGTAACTTTGCTCCTCCGAATGTGTAAAAATATTTTCTTGTATGAATCCCATGTGGTTTCAGCTGTCATTGTTTCTTCTATAAACCTACGATTATGATATTACATTTTCATAAGTATTTCTAAATAACATTATGTTGTTTATTTTACCCTTTGGGATTTGTGTTAGCTTTAATAAGCTACATTTCACCTAGGCTTCTAGGCATCGTAACTGTTCTAAATAGTATTATGTATTATGAATTATAATTTCTAAATAACATTATGTTGTTTATTTTACTCTTCGGGATTTTCGTTAGCTTTAATAAGCTATATTTTATTAGGCCTCTTGGAAAGGTAACTTTGTTTTTATGAATGTGCTCTAAATATTTTCGATTTTGAATCCCATATGGAGCCAGAGTAGGATGGTCGAGGTTTATTTCATTTTATTGGAATATAATATTATTTATAATATTAACAATTAAGCATCATTGATGTAATTTATGGGTTGCAATACTGAAATTTGAAAAACTACATTTATAACAATAACATCGTACCTTGTAGTCATCTTAGTCCAGAATTGAAATGTGCATCTCAGTGATTTTCTTATTATTATAATATAAACAAGTCTGAAGAATAAATTTCTTTTTTTTCAAATGATTGTTTTATATATTTATACGCCAATAAAATCCATCTATCAAAAAACTAGGTTTTATACAGTTACGTATAAACTGACATTGTTTCTGGAATTTGTGTTCATATAGTCATATAGTCACGCCCAAATCTATAAAATTTAAAGTAGAATTAGGGTCTTAGCCTTCGTCATTATCCACGTAGACTCTATCTAGTCTGCTCTATGATTTCTCTCATCTTATACTTTATGGTGCAGATTCGCCTAGACGAAATTAAGCCACCTTCCTTGCGTTCACTTTTAAAAGGCCTTTAAATACAGTAGCTTTTAAAAGGCAAACCTCTCATATCAACAATATATTTCAGTGTCTAATTTGGCGCAAAATTAGTAATTCTGCTACCATTGCTTTGCTGGGACTAAATACGACTTATTTCGTAATACTGGCTAGAGTGATCCATTCTCTGCCTACTCCTTCAAATTTTATAACCATATTTGTCTAGTACCAGTTATATAGCGACTATATTTTTATACGACTAAATTCTCTTAGACTAGTATTTTACTAAACAAATATTCAATGTTAACACTAAATCCAAGTTATATGCTGTAGGTACGTGGAAATTACTTAAACATATATAATTTGTTTAATAAACAGCAAGAAGTAATAAATAAGTAGGGCACTTAAAATTAATAATCCTTCCCTATCTAAATTTCAAATTTTTTAAAGATTATTTTGTGACGGTAAATTGTCCTTACCTCACAAAATTACTAATTTCGTAAATAACTGTAACTAAGCATGAATTACCAATTTAAAGATGCATATATCACAGAACGTTTATCTGATAATTATGATTGTTAAATTAGCAAATGACTTTGCGTATCACTTGAAAGAGCCACTTAATATCTCCTTTGATTCTTGGTCGAGTTTGGACAACAGATACATACTCCAAATAGACCTCCGTCCAGATCAAACGGTGTTCCGCCAGGGAAAGCGGCCGGCATCGATGTTTGCCCCTGTCGTTTGATAAACAGGGGGACGAGTCCTTACCATTGTGTATATACGCACATATGATTCTAGAAATTTTCGTTATATCTATAACATTTATACATCACAAGCTAACGGTATATTTTATGTATTAAAAGAAATACGCATATAAGAAAGGATCCTTAATTAAAGAATTTTTATGTATTAAATTTAAACCAACCGTATTAAATGTTACATTTAATTTGAAGATTTTTAAATATTTAATTGATTAGGAAGATCCCAGTGAGCACCACGGTTACCAAACCCATTTTTTTTTTTTTTTTTTTTTTTTTTTTTTTTGTATTATTTAAACTGACCTTTTCGTTTGTTCATTTGCGTGAATATTTCCATCTAATGCATCATCTCCAAAACTTTATGACCACGTACTCACTCATAGAAATGAAGAAGTCATTATTATTATATTTATTTCTCTGCATTTCCAGTCGTAAATTACATTTTTTTTGTTTTTTATAATTTATTTCCTTAAGGCATGCCTATATTTCTAATCAATATATTTTAAAATATAATAACAAGTTTAAGCATCAAAAAATATTTTAAAAAAATCATTATTTATGAATCACATCATCAATATGTTCAAAATAATAACATAAAAAGATCAAAACAATTAGGATTCATGAATTATTTGCCACTTCTATTGGAATATTTTTATTCTAAAATTTCATTCGAATGTTAAACATATATTCTATATATTAAATTTTTAATCGTATTTTACATTTTTACAATTCAATGTACTTAATCTTTGTACCATAGTGCTGAAGATTTGAATTTATTGTATTATTTAGGACTAACGATGAATGCTCAAGATTATAAAATAAATAATATATCAAATGAGAATATCTAATTGATATGTTTTAATGTTTTACTACTATTTAAATAATGCAACTAAATGGTAAATTCAAATCAAACATAGAGGTCTCTTAAAACATAATATAATTCTATATTATTAAAATATAAAGCCCTTTGTTTAAAAATCTATGAGGAATGAACTTTATTAAAAAAATAACACGGAACGTAATTTTACTAATAATATTTGAAAAACTAAAACAATTCTGCAACTTCTAAAGTTTCCTTTTAAGAAAGTGTTCTATTTGATATTTATACTTGATTTTTTTTTTTGCAAAAAAAAAAAAACAAATCATAATCATAAATAAATCTATATATATGAATACATATTTTTTTAAGTTGTATATTATACAGAAATTATTTAATAAATTTGAAAACAAAAATTGATTCCGGCCAGGATCGAACTGGCGACCTTCTGCGTGTAAAGCAGATGTGATAACCACTACACCACGGAACCGCTTGCGGATTGCGGCGAGCGAATAGAAAAATGGCGGACGGTTTCAAAAACTTATCACGTACATAGGATGAATTAGTTAATAATTCTTAATATATTGTAATAATTATGATTCATGATCCACTTTTATAGTGGTCAAACTCTAAACGTCATTTTATGAACTTGTCAGTTTCATAATACAATCCATTTAATTAATCCAATTTGTATAGCATTCATACGATTTTGAAAAAAGTTTTATGTAATACAATTTTTGTGCCTATGGAAATGGTTATAAATAATACATTATTGGTAATTACTAAGAGTCATGCTAATTAAAATATACGAATTAGTTTTATAATTATTCAACTAACGGAAAGTATAAGTGACTATAGGTGGTTCCGATCATTCCATATAATTATTATACACGGAATTTGAGAAATATTAATGGCCAATTTTTAATTTTTGTAGTTGGATAGGTTTTGGGTGAAAGGTCTGTTCAATATTGGTAAGGTATATTTAGTCCCCCTTGGTATTGAACACAATGTCAATTTAGATTTCGCCTAACATAGTGTCCCATTTCTTACATTACTTTAATATTATTCAATCAATATTAATATTGTTAACTAAAAACGCTCTATCTTCTTTGAATGTGAGAACTTCGCTTACTAAAGAAATTTCTAATTGATCCACATTAACGTTTTCGTAGTATGCCTTGTTTTTTTATTACTTTCTCACTTGCTTAAAGCAAGATACTCTCGTTATTTCAACATTAATTCCAATTCATTATTCTTTGTTATCAAACATATGCGTACAGTTTTGATAATGAAGAAAATATTTCATATCATTAAATGATAAGACTTTGAATTTGTGATTTTGGTTATATGCTAATAAATTTAAGAATACCACCTAAATATGATATTGTTAAATATTATTAGTGTGTCAGGTCTTGGACAAAATTATTATGTGGCTTGAAAAAAAAACAGCATTCACATGATCCGTATGTTTTAAGAATTTCGGAAACGTATTTTGTATGATGGGAGTATATCTACTCTCTTACCCAATCTGATGGTTTTAGATATGTGGTATGAAAATTATCCACGGTTCCATACTTTACATGCTGAAAACAAACTTATGCTTGCAAACGAATATTTTCTACACATTACAATTTTATATCTATTGGCATCATCAGGTAACTTTAACCATACATAAGTCAAGGTTCGAAGCATCGTAGTATTCACAGTAACCCGATTCTTATCCTCTTTTTTTTCTTTCTCGTTACTTGCCGTCTCGGCAATACGGGTTTTTCTGGATAGGAAGGTGGGGGAGAGAATCAGTTGTACCCTTTTCCAATTAGGATCGAACCTTAGATCTTTCATTTTCTATGGTTGCTTGATAACGCACTTTTTTGCATTCGTTAAGTGCGTTAACTCAACCTTATAAACAAAACTGAATACAGAATACTATTACCTACTTATTTTTTTAATGTTTTAATCCTACCGAGGGCTAACTTATGTATACATACATATAAAATGGTCACATTACTCCATTGTATCTATTTACTAAAATACATAAATTATATCTAATATTCACAAGCGCAATCATATCCAAACAATTTTAACACCCCATTCATATTGATCAGAGCTTTGAATTATAAGATGTATTTTTTGATCATTATTATTTTATAACAACAAAACAAAGTAATACAACTAGCGCATATGGAAATAGTAACTCTGAAAAACTCTAAAATTTTAGGTAAGTTGATGAAGATACAGAATACTTATATATGAAGGGTGAAGCTGCGTTAAACGAGCTGGTTAAGTTAAGCGGCTCAGTGTAAGATGCAATGTTTGCTTTAAATTTCCCCCAGCCATATGGGACTGCTTTCCCATCACTGAGTACTTCATCAACCCTTACTTATTTTGCCCTGTTGATAGTCTTTTAAATTAGGCTGTACTTCTAGCGATATATCTGGAGATAAAGAAAAAATATAATACATATATATATATATATATATATATATATATATATATATATATATATATATATATATATATTTTATGAAGTAAGGGAGTTGACAGAACTCAATGTAAAAGTGGGTCGTATTGTGCAATTGTCAAAGCAATGCCTATTTATACACTTCATCGATTCTTCTAAAAATAAAACTTGCAAACAATAGTAAAAAATATTTATTTATTTAAATAACTGAGGTCGGATAATTTATTAGCTTTCATATTTGAATTTTTGGTACTTATTCAAAGACAAATTAAATTTATGATTCTAAGGAAACATATTATTATCGAATTAAGAAAAAAATCTGTACATTCTAATTATAAAACAGATTCCGATATATGTACACTAATGGTATGCGTGTGGAAGTTAAAAAAACGAAAAATTAATTAACGAAAAATATAAAAAATCAAAATTAAAAACTACAATTTTTACTGTTTAAATTTTCTTTTTTGTGAAAAATAAATAGTATTTTATTTATAACCACTACCACTAACTATATAAGAAAAACATATTTTAATTTTGGCAAATGACCGGAAACAACAACCTCGGTTCCGTGGTGTAGTGGTTATCACATCTGCTTTACACGCAGAAGGTCGCCAGTTCGATCCTGGCCGGAATCATAATTTTTATTTATTGTTTTCTTATGTTTTTAATTACAATGAATTAATACTCATATTAATAAAAAACAATTAGACCCCTGCTATTTTCATAATGTTAACAACATTATTTTAACTTTTATTTAAATGAAATATATTTAGATCGATTTTAGTTTTCATTGCACTGCTGATTGCGAGTTCAAAACAACAAATTTGCAGTTAAAAAAAAAAAAATGTTTATGACAGAAATTTACTGATAAATAAATTTGGCTGTATTTAATTTATGAAGTTACAATTTTTTATTAATTATAATTTTTATTTTGAAATCTATTACTTCTAATACTTTTGTTTCAAAATTAAATTAAATTTTTATTTCATTTAAAACAGAACTTCTATACACTCTGGAAATCGCTGAGGAAAAAGCCATTACTAATTTGGTTCTTCGGGCAGGATCGTTACTTGTTAACTAAATGTTTTAACTGTCCAATGCATGAAAATAAGCCAGAAATGTTCAAATAAATTTCAAAAATAAAAGCATTACAGGTTTGCTTTTTTGTTATTAATTTTTCTACCGAAGCATTCATTAAATATTAACGATTCTACATGAATAAATAAAAACTCTTGTCCGTGGTTCCATCCACATATTTTAGAACATTACGAAATGAGATACAATACATTATGTTTGTAAAATTGATCATTTAGCACTATTTAATTTATGGGATTTTATAATATATATATATATATATATATATATATATATATATATATATATATATATATATATATATATATATATAAAACATCGTTCCCACTTATACCTAATTTCCTTTAAGTGCATATATGTTTAACCTGCTAGAGTGGTAATAGCTCTTGTAGCTGGAATAATAATAGTCCCAAACTTAATTCTATCAACCCCGAATATGGAACATTTGCATTGAAATTGCTTCAACCCACACACTCGACGGGCCACAGCCTGCTAAATAATATGTAACAGTCGATTCCGCCGGGACCTGCATTGGTAACTAAATCTAATATCCCCATGTGCCTGTTGTTATAATAACTATCCAACTATATTTAGGGTCATATCACAGCAAAATTTCCTCCGAATATTTATGTTATGCTAAAGCTTTTATACCTAATATTCTCAACAATTATTTTATAACCATCATCCCCCGTAGGGGGATCGCCCGCTCTCATAAGTAAATAACTTACTTTTTCAATGGTATTTTCACGCATAACACTAATTTTTGACCTGATCAAAATTGCACTGATAAGTTGGTTGTAAATTGCAGAATGGTGCCAACCACATATCGGTCGATTTCAAAACTTTCCATTTTGCACCACATACTAAAATATTTTTTAATAATTTTATTGAAAATAAATAAATTTTATTATCAATTTCAAGCTCTACGTAACACCGTAACATCTTAAACTCTAATGTACTAAACTTCAATGTTATCCACATGCTATCGCTTTTTTAAATAAAAAATGGATTGAGAAATCGTTGCTAACCCTTTCTGAAACTATGCAGATAATGCGGTTAATATTTGGTACAGATAGGTTCATTAGTTTTTGTGGTTAGTGATCACAAACGTAAAATGGCTTGTCCTTTTGTATAATAGTGAAGCTTTCCATTCAAATTCATTAATTTGTCTTCAACTCTGTTCCATCGTAAGATGAATGAAAATACATTTAGCAATTCTCCCTTCTCCTCTCATTCTTTCCATCTCTATCTCTCTCTCTCTCTCTCTCTCTCTCTATCTATATATATATATATATATATATATATATATATATATATATATATATATATATATATATATATATATATATATCTATATATATATATATATATATATATATATACGGTTGGATGTGAAAATTGCTTTATTTTCCTAAATTCTCTTTAATCAGTAAGTAGGTGGCTTAAACTAAAGTACATATATTACATTAGTCGATGATTTGCTGAAGTAATTCTAAATGCCTCATCACTTAAATCCAAAATATGTGTATACTAAATATTCTTTTGTCCTAAATTTTATGGAATATTACATCTGCAGAATGTATTTTAATTTCATTAATACATATTTAAATAAACGATTTTAATTTAATTGTCCACTTAGAAAAAAAATATTTTTTGTACTTCCGCTGTATGGGCAGTTATTATTTGTGTAATAGAGCCGGGCTGGGAAAAACTACCGTGAAAAGAAAACGATCCCCGAGGTGAACAAAAGGCGGAGTGAAATAAAAAGAGTTGGTGGAGAAGGGGCAGGTGTAGGGAGGGTGAGCCTCTGGAATTCCAGCAATTTCTCCAGCTTCCAGGAGAATTGGAAAGGGGCCATTAACCAACCGGGGAAAAATTCATAACCGGCATTTTAATGGTTTTTCCCTTGTGTTCTAGAGCGCCAGGTAGTTCCAACCTTTGAATATTTTCACATTATTTCCTAGTAAATATAAAATATTTGCCATCCGAATTTGGTTAAATTTGTAATATTAAATTCAAGTTCTATTGTACTGATTCCTAAAAACTTATATGATTTTTGTATGAATAACTATTTTGGTGGTACACACCAGAAGAATGATAGTCTGAAGATGGGACATGGTGGTCCCGAAACACACAACTATGTAAAAAATGTTTTAAAAGGAGTGAAACTATTTTAAATGAATTACAAAATTATATAAATTCTCCTTTATTGAAAAAATTATTATTATTTTTTTTTTTCAAATCGCTCTGTTGACATAAAAGTGTTTTAAAAATTGTTCTAAACATTTTATGATGTTCCAATGTCATGACCAATAACTTAGAACGCATATTTCGTGGTAACTTCAAAGCAATAACAAAATAGCAATTTAAGAGTTAGGGATTCTCGGAAATTTTATGAAGCTCTCACATTAGCTGACAAGGCAATGATGACGTCATTAAGATGGCGGCCGACGGAAAATATAAAAAGTTCATGTAGGACACTTCTTGACCGATTTCCCTATTTTCTTATAGCTCAAATAACAGCCGATTAATATTATGATCTTAAACAGATTATTACAATAATTGCTATTAAAATTAGGATTTTGAAGTGAATGTCGAATTAAAATTACGGTTAGTTTTCTTCTATTCAAACATTTGTATTCAACATAAACGTTTCAGAGTGAATTCCCTTCTTGATTTTTCTTATAGATAATTCAACCAGCTTTACACAGAGCTATAACAATTAAAAGTAATACTTTCTTATTAACACAGCTGGTTACAACTATTTACCTGCTATGCCATTTGCATAAATATAGATTTGAATCATGAAAACCATATTTCTCTCACTATCTCTCTCTCTCTCTCTATATATATAATATATATATATATGTGTATATATATATATATATGTGTTTGTGTGTGTGTGTGTGTGTGTGTGTGTGTGTGTGTGTGTGTGTGTGTGTGTAAAGATATTTATGTATATAGATCTGTAAATATAAATCAGTGATCAAAGGGAATATAATTGGTAAATCTAAAATCGAAGCACTTTTTTAATTTTGAACTTTTACTGTAGATCCAGTTTCCAGGCTGATTGATTTGAAAACAATTTGAATTACCGAAGCGTTTCAAGGATTTTTCTTTGATTACCTGATTATTCACCTGATTTTTCGAATTAATTCACCGGTGTGTGTTTCAATTAATGTGTATTTCAATTAATTCAACTTTTTCCCTACTTTGTTAATCATGGTTTTTATCATGTTTAAATATAACGTTTTCTAAATGTCTATTCTGTTACAAAGACCTTTTAAATTTAAATCTAAAAGGAAATGTAAGTAGCTACTATAGAACAACTAGTTTACAAGAGAATGTTTTTATTACGATGAAAAATAAGAATGGTTTTCGAAAACACAATTATTGATTAAGCAAAAGCAATAAATAAGAAAGAAGTAAGTGTTTTATTGCAATGATTTTTTTTTTTATAATCTTAACCGTTGTTTATATAACTTATAGGTAGGAAAAATTTCATCTTCGCTGACTTCTATTAAATCAGAAGGCCTAAAACTTACCAACTTATTACCAGGGTGCAGGAGAGGTTCACAGTGCACTAATCTTATTTTGGTCATTTTTTTTTTACAATTGTTACATTGTAGAGTCGTTCTTTTACGCAACACTGCTGTTAAAAATCTCAAAAGGTGAAAAATAAAATAATATACACATACATATAAAACTGTTCAATTCTCTAAACAATCGATTATTTTCATGCATTACAACCATGGCGTAGGAGTCCGCGAGCTGTCATCGAAAACAGTTTCGTCAGAATTTAACTAAGAGTTACAGTTTGTAGTCAAGAGTAAATCAGTATGATCAGGATTTACCCGTTTACATGGGTATAGATTATGAACACCTTTATGTGTTATATAAAGATATAAATATATGATAATGCTATACCAACTAAGAGCAACTAGTAGACTTATCAAGTAGCAGTATAATGAAAACAGCTTTCAGAAATGAATTGCTGAGTTATGGTTGAAAGCTTTTAAAGACTGCAGAGAGCTTGGCAACAAAAATCAAATACTTTCTTCCATTTGCCCCTACTTACTGCTGCGAACAACCGTTATCTACAATATGTTTCATGAATATTACGTACAGAAATAGATTAGAAAAGCGATCTGACTTCAGAGTCAACGTTTCAAGATCGGATCCCAACATTTCTGAAACAATGCGTGAAAAACATCGTTTAAACTCATCCCATTAAACTTAAAAATCAGCTAATCCTAAACTGTGAGAAGAAATAGAATGAAGTTAGTATAACAATTATATTAACGCAAAAATAAATCACAACTTGCAACAATGATTTGTCTTGCATTATTTCCATCCTTGTAACAGAGCACTCCGAATTTTGCTTTGGACCAGCATAATAAAATCTGTCACGCAGTAATAAACCTGAAAGATACACATCATTATAGAAAGAAGAATAGTTTCAGCAAATATTAAATATATTTAACCATTTAAGTGAACTTTAAAGTCGATTTATGCTTGTTTAATTGAATATAACCGCCGTTACAGGTAGGCAACTACACGCAAACACAAATTATATATAGGGGATATATATATATATATATATATATATATATATATATATATATATATATATATATATATAAATTTAAAGTATATATAAATAAATATATAATTTCATTTTGTGCGTGGACACTGCACTACAAGATATCCTGTTTTCCTGCCGCCATGACATCTGTCTTCTTTTCTTGGTCCTCCCTTTTGCTTAGGCTGTCCAGTCTTTCTTTCGTTCCAGACTGGCCTTTCTCTTGCTGGACGAGACCTTCGCCATGCAACTGGAGCGAACCGTGGTCTACCGAACAGGGCCTTGTTCCAATCGACATCACCTCCTCCTTCGGTACCCGCCTCTTTTTCCCGGGCACCTGAATCCACCAACTCCTGGGCGCATTCCACGAACATCCGTTCGGAGGGAAGCCCCTCTTTTCTTTCGGTTTCCCTGGCTAACTGTACCTTCCAAACTGTGCCCAAAAACGCCATTCGGGCCGCCGTTTCTTCTTCCGTTACCGTCACTCGCATTTTCTCAGTCAGCTTGTTGTACCGAGCCAACATTACTGCTGCGTACTGACCAGGAGTCTGATGATTCTGTCACCTTTCTCAAAACAGCTGGTAGATATTCTCTTCGATGGACCATCTTCCTCCGCCAAACGCCTTGTTCAATCGTTTTTTTTCCGACCTCCCATGAGGTCCCTTCATCGGCTTGTATTTGATATAAAATACTCCTTTTCACTCTACAAATCAAATCCGCCTTCAGCGACTCAGCGTCTCGGGAATGAAGTAAATTTTCCGCCATCTTTGCTTCAATTCTAGCCAAGAATCTATCTCCTCCTTTAATAAAATTATTAAGTTCACCTACCTCCCCAGTGAACTTTTCTAGATTCGAGACCGCCCTCCGCAGCTCCTGCGGAGTGGCCACCCTCACTTTCATCCAGGCCAGCGTGTTCGCGTGTGCTTCTGCGAGTGTGTCCGCGGTATCTGGCTTGGCCCACATTCAGAACCGGCTGTCTTAGAACTTTTTGCTTCTGTTCATCTGATATCTTTTCTTGGTCACGGCAGAAAAAATAAAAATAACATTTTTAAAAGAAAAAAATTTGTATTTATTTATTTTTATTTCTTTTTACTGACCTCCGATTCTCTCACACTCGCTATCTCCCGGGTTTCGGCACCAATTAATAGTAGTTAAGTGAAATAAACAAAAAAAAATAAGGTTTTAAATAATAACGCAAGAACTAGTAGTTGAAATAATACTGACTTTATTCTGCCTCAATAATGCTTATCTACTCTTTATTGTTAGAGCTTGTAGTTGTTAGATAGGATTAAGTTACAATATTATGTAGTATATATATATACACATACAGGGAGTCCTTTAAATTCTATCGATATTTTCAGGGGTCCTTGAAAATTTTTTATTGCAAAACCTTGGCGTAGGGAGATGGCGGCCCCATCGCCTGGCCAATGTGCCGCAGATAGCCTCTGGCCCTCCAGGTTGGGGGAACAGTACACTAACACATGCACACAGTACACATTATGCACCCCACACATACAAACAGAGGACATAGACAGTACACACCCTAGGGCCACCTCCCCTATGTGTCCACATAAGGGGAACTTGTAAGGGAGCTTCAAGGAAGCAAACCCTTAAAATTACCAGCTTCCCTTAAACCTAATATCATCGTGAATTTCATAAAACTGGAACTAAAACCAACGACACTGCCCCTGTTAATTGAATTTTTAAAATTGTCTATCACTGACTCACCACGAGTTGTAAAGCTATCAAAGATAAATTTTACAAAAAAATTGTATACAATTTCAAAGTACTTTGCCTGATTTTTTTCAGTTCTTAAATTTCTAAAAACGTTTAACATCAATTAATAAAATTGTTTAAATATCGAAGAACCGCATAATCAGCAGCAAATAATCGTACAAATTTATATAATTTGACACCAGAAAAGCTGTTACTAAATTTTAGACTAAAATAATAATTATGTAATGATATAATAATATTTTATAACAATCATTAATGATCATAAAGAAATTATACTTCCATCACCTGACTCCAGTCAATGGGCAGATAATCCTAATAAAACTAATAGTCAAAATTCCAAATCTAGATGATTTTTCTAAAATATTTATTTCTATAACTTGTTCTCATTTTTGTTTAAAAAAACAGTAAAAAAAAAAAAAAAAAAAAAAAAAAAAAAAAAAAAAAAAAAATCTATTTGTATTTAGGTCTATTTCAAGTATATAACCTCAAATGCATACAAACCATCCCCTTAAGCCTAGTATTATCGTTAATTCCATAAGAAGACAAGCATGAACTGAAGGCGATGATATTGCACCTGTTAATTTGATTTTAAAAATCGGGTATGATTGAATTAACATATTAATTCTTAGATCTCATGAAGAAATTACAATCAAAATTGTGTTCGTGTTATAAAGAATTTTAAATTTCAATTAAAACAAGTAGAGGTCAAATATTTCTTTACTGAATCCGTTCTTGTATTTGGTCATATTTATGTATCATTTAAGCTTTGCTGGGCTTTTCGCTCTAGTTAATATTACTTTGTTTGGCTAATTGCACACTAAGAATTATACTCCTATACTATAGAATACACCAAAGAATTAATTTTTACTCTTCAACTAATTATTTATCCCATGTCACTCTCCATGGAACATGTATTGATATTTTCATTTACAGTTTGATTGTATATCCGCAACTTCTCAGTTCGTAAAATTATAATGCTAAATAAAAAAAAATTGGACATTGTTATTCGAAATAATTTACCATTCCAAAGGAAAAATTGTTCTTTTTGACATATTTCCATTTCCTGAAGTTCAACTTCTCTCTGCATTATATATTTTGTTCAATTGTTTGTTGATCAAAGAATTAATCGATTTAATGAAACCATTTTTCAGTATGCCATGAATTTCTTTAAATGATATAGACAATAAAAATACTTACAAAGACTTTTTGTGAATAATTAAGCATTTCTTAAGCATCTTAAATTAATTCAAGTTTTCTATACAACTCTACAATACACATTAATAAGTTATAACCTATACAGCACACTATACAGAAAAATTAGCCTAGGTACCTCTCACTCACCTAAATATTTGCAGACATAAAAATCATTCATAAAATTTTTTTAACAACCAATTCAATAATTTAGGTAATGAAAACATTTAAAATTGTTTATATCAATAGTTATATTTGCAGGTTGTTTCTTCTACAATTCTGTAAAAATAGTTAAAAGAACATAATATTATATACTTTACAATTAAATTTTAATTGTTACATCTAATTAAATTATTTTATATTAGACGGTATAATGTTGCAAAACCGTTTTTTTATTTTTAAAAATTACTGTCACATGCAACACAATTTTCGAACCTACATTTTAAGCTTCAAGAACTAATTGCAACAAATAAAATTATAAAACTATTATTATTTGAATTTTTATGTAAATGAGGTTGCATTACATTCTTTTATTATATCTAATTATATTTATTCATTCATTGCTAATACAAAATTGAAATCAATAAAAATTATTTTGATAAAATGAAACTAACTTTTGATGTACTGAAAATACGTTGCTTTAATAAGCGATTAATAGTAATAAGAACAACTACTACCAATTCCATACATATTGATAAATATGATAAGTATAATAATAAATGAATGTATAAAAAAATATATATATAAATTTAATAATTACAAACTCGTTATTAGCTTTATATAGTATTGTTTACAAATTAAATGTTATTTATATACCCCTACCAATTTTACAGAATAAATTTTACTTATTAACGAAACAAAATGTACATTCTGAAAAAAATATATAGCTTCATTATTACATTATTTTATTTTTATATTTTTTATTCATTTTACATATCTATATTTCAGAATTTTGAGAGATATGCCTAACATATTGTATTTAAGCTATATGAGTGTCGAAATTGAAATAATTAAGTTTATATAATTTGATATATAATGCTCGGAAAAGTTTCCATATGTTAATGAAGTATACAGAAATCGGACGGTTATAGCAATAAAAGACTTACGTTATTGGTAAATTAACAATATCGGCTTAGAGTTTGAAATCCTTCACATTGTTATAGCAAACAGAAAAAAAAGTGCGGTTTTTTTTTCATAATTGTTTCCAGGTTACATCTTAATGTTCAATACATTATTAAAAAAATTAATAAATAAATAATAATACCAACTCTCAGCCAATATGGCCAATAACAATAATAATACAATTGCCATAGTACTTAAATAAATTTTAATTAATTTAATTAAAATTACAAAAATTATTAAAACTAATTTCTGTAAATAATTAGGCTACTAACATCATAATCAGTCTTATGGTTATGATCTTTGATTAAAAAAAAAAAATTAACTAAAGCACACAGCTATTGTTGAGGAACTAAAAATAATATAAAATATCATATTACTTAATAAACTTAAATTTGCTCATAGTGCGGTGATAGAATAAATTGAAAAACGCAGGAGAAAATTATTATTTAAAAAGATGTCACCACAAAAACTTTCAACTACCTATAATTATAAACAATGTTACCTTAAATTAAAAACTGATGTGAATTACATGAACAATACCGAACATATTAAATAGTCATCCATGTAATATCTAAGTGAAATAGTGTTGTGTTTTTGAATTTTGAGTGCTGCATCAAAATTGGAGACAAAATCAAGATTGATGAATCAACTTAGACCACAGGAAAAATTTTTCACCAGTGAGACTAATACTCATCATTTTAACAACAGGGCAAGAAGCTACATTTTCATTTATGAATATATAGTCTACACCAGGAACAGAAATATATAAAAGAATCATAACAGACATCTTCATGTTAAAGGGTCATACCAAACAAGAAGCACCCAGTATTTTGGTTGATAATGTTGGCGTTCATATGGGATCTCCAGCCAAGTTCAAAGAAAATGGTTGATTTTCAACAAAGTCAAAAATATCAGATAATAATTTTAAATTGAAGATATTTTGGTAGAAAATATTGTAGACTATTGCAGGGTCAAAGTTCGGGCAAAATTGCCCAGTACTACCTCAACTAGTGTAACATAGCTGTAATTGTGTTACTTTGTTAAATAATTCATAGTTTCCTCTTTTATTTAGCTTTGTAATTTTATTCTTATATTAAAAAATGTTTTTATAGTTATATAACCATAGGACTGATTTTATTATTTTTATTGATTTTTTGAAATGCCAGTATTATAATGTAATTTTAAATTTGACATTGGATTACATTCAGTAATATTAGTGAGATCTGTTCTGGTTTTATTTATATATTACTGGCAGATTATAATATCCACAAATAAAATAATAAAATCTATATACTGTACATATTAATTTAGTTATTAAAATACTTGTAATTATATTCCTAATGTTTTTTATTATTATTATAGGTGTTAAAATATTTCTTGTATACGTAAGCTATATTTTATAAATTAGGATTGACCCAAACATATACCAAGAGTGAACAATGCAGGCTTTAGATTGTATAACATCATTCTTGATTTTTATTAAGTTTGCTTTTAATAACATTAAACTTAGGTTTTATTATAATAATTAGATTAAACTGAACATAATTATTTAAATGTTTTTCTAATATTTTATTTTATTGCATTATCTTTTTTTTGTAATTTAGTTTTAAATTATGAATGTGAAGGCACTCATTAAATGGGCATCAAACTCTCCTATAATTTCAATATATAATACTTAAAAGAAGTAATATATTTGAATATAATTGTATATAAGTAGTTGTAATTGTAGTTATATATCATTATATTCTATTGTGGCTTAAATTGTTAATAGTAAAAATTAAGTTGGTGTTTAAAAACAATAAACTTAAGGTGTTTTTGTAATAATTACTTGTATTATTTTTTTTTTTTTCATAATTTAGTTTTTGTAAATTGTTAATGTGAAGGTATTGCATGGCATTAAATGGGCGTCAAATGAAGATCTACTGATTAGTTATAATTACAATATATATACTACGATTGAAAAGTTAAATATTTCAATATATTTGGCTATGTATGTAGTTATATATGTTTTTCTTAGATATAATTACTTGAACCCTACTATTGTATTCAGTTATGGATTAAATTGTTAGTAGTTTACAATTTAAGTTTTGTAGAGTTTGCTAGTTTAAGTTAATTAATTTAGTTGTTATTATTATCTAATCAATATTTTTATCTTATGATTTCAAGTAGGTTATATTATGGACATCAAGGAGGCCATGGTGTGTTAACTTACTGATTTTTATTAAATAGTTTTCCATTCCTTCTTTTCAGCTTTGTTTATATTCAAACTGAGAGAGTAGTTATATAATCATAGGAATATTATTAATAATTATATGTATATATTTAATTGTAACCTGAGAGATATTTTACAAAGTTTTGTTATATATATTACTATTAAAAAAAAATACTATAATGCATAATTGTATATCATTTTCCTGTTATTATTAATTGAATTATAATAATTATATATATTTAATGATTTTACACATTTAATTTTCACTACATATTTAAAGTATTAATTATATATTGGTATGAATACTTTAGTTTCCAATATATACATTTTATTTTATATAAAATCAGTTAAGTAGTATTATGTGGATTAACTCACATTAAACATAAGAATTTGTTTTAGTTCTATTAAACTGCACAAATTAATTAATAGTAATAATTTTTTTTTTCAAACTTTCTTTAATTTTATATAATTTAGTTATAAATTATGAATGTGAAGGCATTCATTAAATGTACATGGTATCACTCTCTTATAACTTCAATATATATTACTTTAAAAAAAGTAAAATATTTGAATATAATTGTATATAGTAGTTCTAATTTTAGTTATAATATATATGCAGTATCTATGGCACTCCTGAATAGGTGGGGCCTATCCTATGCAAGGATAAGTGCAAAAATCGTATTTTAAGAAAAATGAAATTATTTACAAAATGATTAAAAATTAGGCTCTGTAACAGCCTAATAACTATGTTCGTTAGACATAATAAAGAAAAAAAAAAACAGCTTTCTGGTGATACCCATAATCCATAATTCACAACATAACACAAAAAATGCAATTTAACTGACTATTCACTTGTGCCACAGATATAAGGAAAATTATAAATTATTTTCTTACTAATACATTAATGTTTTTATTTTATTTTATTTCTTTTATATTTTTCTTTATTTTTCCTGAGCACATTAAAATTATTTTTAGCATAACATGATTAATTTTATGAAATTTTGATAGCCAGGAAATAGTACTGTTTTAAAGAATATTCTTTTTACTCTTAGATATATTTTCCAGAAATAAGATTATGTTTTTAATTCATTGAATTTCAAAATAAAATATTTTAAATTTATTTGTCTACCTATTATTGCAGTCAGAGTTTGAATAGTTATTATTAGTTTAATATTTATTGTTATTTTTTCAATATTTTTTATTTTTATTATTATTTTAAATAAATGTGAATACAAGATTACAGGGATATTAAATGTTTAAATTTTATGTAGACTTGAATGGCTTCTCCTTCCTTATTTTCACCTTAGTAACTATTTATGATGTAAGGTATTACTGTAAAAGTTAATCAATGTTAGTTCCATTTATAATATTTGTTGTATATATGCCCGAAAACTAATTATCTTATTTTAAATTTGTTATCATAAGTTCATTGGAAGTTTATTTGTGTCTATGATAAACATATTTATTAAGTTGGTTGCAGCATATCTGACTGCTGTCAATAACCTTATACATAATTCATTATTCTAGAATATATTTTCAATTCCGTTACTAATAATTTTATCAATATTGTAATAATCTAAACATTATTCCCAAATGTTTCTTATGTGTATTTAGGCAATATAACATGTAATCTAGCTAATATTTGGAATCCCCTTAAATAGTGTTAATTTTAGTTTATATAGCTTCAATTTTGATTAACCCGGATCATTGAATGTGCATATTGAAGAAATATTGCAATGTCAATAGCATAGCAACATAATCAATGGTAACATTTCTAGTTTTGTTAGCTGTAACAAATATGGTACACGGTTTTAATTATTGTAAGAAAATAAGAATATGTTACCTATTTATAAAATGTATATTGCTTCTATTTAGATTTTCAATATAAGTAAATTTATAACAATAAATTTACACTTCAATTGCTTTTTGTAAATAAATGATTAATAGCTATTGCAAATTTTTGTTTTTAATATGAAACTTAAGTACTTATAACCTGTTAAGGCGTATTCATCTATTTCTGACAACAATAATAAAAATCTTTGTATTTAGTTATATTTTTTATAATTGTTTGTTTTGAGTTATATTTAACATGTATATAATCTATAATAAATAATTATATTATTAGTTTCTTTGTTATTATCATTATTATTATTATACCAACATCATTTTTATCCGTCAACATTTTTTTTATTTATATCAATGTCTGAATGATTTATGTCAATGATGAAAGGTGGGTGATGGGATTAACATTTCATGGTACATGAACTCAATGTCAAAACGTTAGTATAGAAAATTTTGTTATTAATTTTGATAATTTAATTGGTTTCGCCTTAATATGTACTAATAAAGCATTTCACGATTATCAACTTAATTATAAAGATTTTGGGAAAGGATGGGATTCAAAGTAATCAGTTTATACAAAGTAAAAAAACCCATAGCCATCAAAGCAGACTTGATTTTTTTCCAACCGGAGAATTATACCAAAAACATAGCATACATAACATATTAACATATTATTATAAATTTCTCAAAAATGTAAAGGATTTAGTAAAGAAATATTTGACAATCACTTGATTTCAGATTAGTAATACATTATTGTAGCAAAAATAAATTTGTTATTGATAATTATTGTAATTAATTTAATTAATTGTTTTTCTTGAATTCTGTTTCACCCAATAGTTTTTATTATAAAAAAAAAAAAAAAAAAATTTAAATTCGCTATTCATTGATTTGGTAATACTGACACTGAAGCACGGAGGTTAAAGTATATTTTCATTACGTATTAGTGATTTTTTTTTTATTTATATATATTTTTTTGTTGTAACCGTTTAAATTGTTCACTATGAAAAAAAAAAAAATTATATATTTATATACAAAAAAATAAAATTCATAACAGGATTATATCTTGCCACACATTGAGACTATTTGGGCTTTCTCTAGAATTCATTTTTCATCCTTATTGTCTTATCTTGGAATTATTTTTCATGTGAACTTAAAATAGATTTATCAGGGTTTTACAGTTACATGTGTACGATTGACATTAGTAACCAAATATATTTCCATAGACATCTACACCTTTAACGATAATTTAATCTACAAGAAGTGTACATTGTAAATTGCCTGAGGTAACTTTTTAGTTATTCCTAATAGGACAAAACATTTAACTTTAATTAAATGAAACTGAGGTGCACTGTACAACTAGCAGTCTTCTTGTTATATACTAACTAATAATTTATTCATTATTAAGCCCTTAACTCAATTGAAACATATATATAGTTATGTATTTATAACTATAACAGTTATGTATTGCTTGATTGCTATAAACTATATTACGTATATCAAATTTTAAAAGGCTACACAAATACTCTATAAATCATTTTCATGTTAGTACTTATCTTTTTATTATTTTTTTTTTTTCCTTTTGGCATTACAGAAAGAGCATTCCAATTTAACCAGCCTCACTCAACAATATTTTATTTGAAACATTTATTTTAAAAATTCAAAATTTAATTAATTTCTTGCATTCAGTTATATATAAACTGTAAAAAGTTGATATATATTTTTTGGTTTAAGTGTGAAAACTTTATTTACTGTTTTTTCGTCTCCTAGGTTTGAATGCTACAACATAGCTTTTATTGGTATTCAGTACAATATAAAATACTTCTAGTATCTATCAACCTATTACTACCGGTGCTATGGTCCATGAAGGACCCTGGCCCCTCAACAATTTTCTTCTACTCAAACCGATCATTCCTGTCACTCCTAGGAGCCGAAGGTCAATCATCTTCCGACCACAGTGGTCCATATCCAACTTCTTCCTCTTGTACCATTCGGGCGTCTCTTACATTGACTTCCTAGTATGTGTCTGAACCTGTTTAGGCGGAGTGAATGCTCTAATATACAAGCCCTAATATCTATTGATTTGTAAACATGATAGGGAAGTAGTCGAACAAAATTTTCTCTATGTATAAGTGAAATTATGCAAAATCGTTTTCTTGCAGGGTAATAAGTTTGTTATGGATAATAAAACTAGTACATCAATATATTTTGATTAGTGTACCAGTTTTATTATTTGAAGAAAACTTATTACCTGACCAGAAAATGATTCTACATTATTTCACTTATTCTTGGGCAAAATTTGGTTCAACCACATCGCCGCCATGTTTACAGATCAATAGATATTATAGAATGTCGTTTAGAGCATTCATTTCGTATGAATAGGATCGGACTCCGATGGAAGATAATTTAAGGAACGCTCGGATGGTGCAACAGGAAGTGGACTTAGACAACGTGGTTGGAATTTTTCAAGGCTGGCCTTCACTTCTTTCCTTCTTTATGCTATGCAATTACATATGCATACATTTTCTAGTATCTACCGATATGCATAAATTGTTGAGGAAGATAGTTACCCTAATTTTGCCGAGGATAAGTGAAATGATGGAGAATAGTTTTCATGTATGATAGTCGATTTGTTCTGGATAATAAAAACTGTTCACGAATGGAAGTATACTGAGCTCGTAGCTTCGTTTCTACATAATCGAACGTTAACGTGATGGAATGTGGAACAAGTTAAAATGAATGCTGTTCCATCCTCCGAGATTATTTTCTTTGATCATTTTAATAAATAGTACTTGAAAAATTCATATAAAAGATTTCTAGTTCTCTTCAAATCCGCTAGTGCAGACTGCTAATGACGAAGTGAATTTAAATCGCCCCTTAAGTGAAAAGGAGTTTTGGTACTAAGAATAGCAGTAGTATTAAAGATATTTTTTAGTGCAACTTAATCCAGATTTGTTTGATTTTTACGATTTACAGGGTTTTATTTATTATAAATATATACAAATGTATATGCATAGGTGCGTATGTGAGACTTAAGCCGTTTTTAGATTGCCATTTTTCATGTTCCATATAGATCATTAATATTGAATTATCTTTACATATTTTGAGCTTGCAGTATACTGGGTCTAGACGTGCGGTGTCCTATATATCTGGTTTTAGATCTTCCACGTGCACTCATGTCAATACTAAAACATTCATGATTATGTAGATTCGCTCTGAGCTACTTGGATGCAGAGACAGCTTCATGTTGTGATATGCAGACTGACATGTTCCTTCAGTAATCATTCTTATTTTGTAGCTGACTTCTCGTGTCAAGTGATCAGTGAACCAGAGAACATATTTTCGAATATCTCGACCCTGTTTAACCTAACATACTAATACTTTATATAAAACATGCTGTAACACCTAGAACGACCTTCAAGTTGAAACAAAATGTGAGAAGGATCCACTAAATCGGGCAGGAACAAGGGATTGAGGGCAAACGGAGGGAATTACCTCAGGGAAGCCGCAGGGGTCGCTGCAATCCTCTTAGCAACAAGGCCACCGTTTGTTGGATTATTTTTACAAATGGTTCATTAATAAAAGCATTTATGTTTGAAACTCGCTTGTCCTTATCATGAATGGGACTTCCCTGTAACCTGCAGGTAATACATATAGAAAATATATACTCTTAAGAACCTTATACACTCCGTTCAAACAGTTCGCTAAACCTATAATTTTTTATTTTGGCGCCTAATCACATTCTATTTTTCTTATTTTTATAGCATTAAATTATGAACTAATTAATGATAGATATTAAAGATTATTTATTCCATCTTCACTCTCTATTTGTCAACAAATGAAGGATTAAATGTTTTTATTAACTGATTCAAGAATTGATTCCTCATTCAGTCTGCTTTTACTATTAGTTTGCCCCATACATCAGTTTCTTTCTCAATTTTTTATTTTTCTTTTTATTTAAGATAATTTTAATATTTGTTTAATCAAAATGTATATTATTGACATTCTATGTTTACAAGAATTGCAAGAATGCCTGTTTTTACAAGCATAGTGGTAAAATATAAAACCTGATTTTATATAAAAATTACAAAAATTCTAATTGGTGCAAATTTTTCTTTTTTTTTTTTTGATGGGGAGTTTAATATCTAATAATTGTATTAGTAAAGTTTTCTAAAATAAGAAGTAATAGAAACTTCCACTTTTAAAGGGGCGTGACGCAAACATTTCGGGGACATAATAAAAAATTTAGGATAAACTTTTCCTACATTCTGTCACCCTGAGGACAAGGGATCAACTTCCATCAACCGGCTGTAAATATTTTACAAAATGCTGAAAGAAGGCGCTCAAAGCCGGCTTATTATTTATTCAAGAGAAGATTCTCGGTTGAGCATTATTGATAAATCGCGAGAAATTATTCCAGAATCGATCCTCGACAAGATGTCGCGTTCAAATATTAAACAAGGAATTTGAAGTCTTCCTTAATTTTATGGGTGTTATAATTGCATTTCAAAACATTGTTAATTAATGTTAAGCCGTGTTTTCATTTGTTGAAATGTTTAAAAGATGCAGAAATACCATTAAATTCTTTATATACATACATACAACACATATATATAATGTATCCATAACAGAAAAAGTAAAAGAAACTGTCAAAACATTCTGCGTGTTTCTTCACCACCTTTTTAGCTGTTAATTGTGGCCATCTGGGAGTTTTGACGAGGATGTCATATGGTTTTTTCGGCCCGTCCCAGCAAGACACTAAGCAAATCATGCTCAAGAAGTCCATTTGCTAATTCAATATTGTTTTATTGTACGATACAATAAATAATCTACAAGAAGTGTACATTGTAAATTGCCTGAGGTAACTAGTATGTATTGCTTGATTACTGTAAACTATATTAAATATATCAAATTCTAAAAGGCTATATATATATATATATATATATATATATATATATATATATATAGAGAGAGAGAGAGAGAGAGTGAGAGGGAAAGATAATCGAAAATCATTTTTTTTTCCTAAATTTTTTTTTTTTAAAGAAAATAATAAGTTTAGCTATTCTTTCATATTATTTCAGAAATTTTTAATCGTCAAAATCCTATTAGTTCATTTGTCCTGTCCTTAAAAGTTTTCAGGTTAATGGAATTGCTGTTTATTTCCAATTTAATGCTTCTGAAGATTCCTATTCTTTATTTCTACTTACATCATACAAATATTTTGATGAATACTCAACAATTTATCAAGACTAGACAGCTGTTTGCTTACTCCTGCCAAAGCTGAATGGGGTTACAATTACCCGGGCGCGGGAGTGGCGGCCTTTGTTTTGGTGGGAGAAGCATCTTAGCCCCACTAAGCTGAGGATCACTGATCCATTGTGACAACTGTTTTATCCGCCTGCTCTGGCCAGTTGAATTATCTATTATTCGTTTCAACGCCATCTTCCAAGTACAATGAAACTCGAGCCTCCAATTCATTGCTTTATATCACCGTATAATTAAAACAATTCATTCTACTTCTTAATTACGATATTAAAAAAGAAAAGAAAAAAGTTGTGTACTTGGAGTACTGGATTCTACTCTTCAGCTTCAGCAGTTTTCGATTCTTGGTATCAGCACCGATACCGTTCTCGATATTAATACTTCGGTTTTAAAATAAATCGCAATTACAAAAATTCTAGAAAAAAAAAAACCCATAAATATTCTGGTTATAACTGCCCATTACTGGTTAGTTTGTCAAAGTCTATCTTACGTAAAAATATAAGTCCGCCTTAAATTTGGAAAACAAAATTTGTCTGTCTCTGGCCCTGTCCCATGTTTGAGTGTTACCCTTTTTATTAGATTGAATCGTTGTATGTCAAATAATATACCTTCAAGTATATGTCTAAAATTTTTATTATGTTCGTCTTTGCTAAATTTGTCCCATTGTAAAATTTAAAACGTTTTAAGTACTGTAAAGTGTTACCGTGTCAGTAGTTTTAATTTGTGGTCGTTGCTATGTATATTTTTGTAAACTCTGTGTGTAATATGAGAAATGTATATGTAAACTCGTTGACTTTATTATCCACAATTGGTCCTATCTTTCAGCCATATCGGGCATAATGCCTCGCTCAAGTACAAGTCTGAATTGTACCAAATTTTAATCTAATTCAACTGTCCAGTTTCAATATTGTCTTGAAATATGATTCGAGCATAGAGTAAAATTTAAAAAAAAATATATACATCAATTTTTAGAGGGGCGCAGGAAAAACTTAAAAAAAAAAAAATTGTTGACACTATTTCCAGCATCAAAATAAGCTAAACGACACATTTATTGGAAAGATCATTATTCATGTGACGATTATAAACGGACGCTAACTCTCAGTTAAACGCTCAGACGACCACAAACTGCAGCGAACAGACGGTCGTACTCGTCACGGGTTCGACCATCGCTCACGAGAGGCATTTCGCGGTGCGGTCGCAGCGATAATTGTTGCCCCGATGAGACTATAAAGTGGACAATAGTGGAGGGGAGGGGAGGGTGGGGTAGAGGGGGACAATAGTGGTATTGGTACCAACTAGTTCTGTGGGAGCAGCCAACCGCAGTTCGGGACCTTATCAACCAATGAGCGCTAACCTCCAACTGCTGCTCCTCCAGTAATCATTAGTGCACAATAGCGAAGGGATGGCAGGGATTGTATTTTAGAAAGTCGACTTGAGCTAATATTCATAATCTGTTAATTAATAACAAAGTACTCCTCAATACATGAACAAATACAACTTATACATGGATTGTAAGAAGATGGACTGGAATTCAGTTAGGGAAAAGAAAAGAAACCTTGAAGTTAAAATTTTTTAATGAAGTGACGACGATTCCACCAGCCTTAAAGTTATTCTTCAGAACTTTAACAGAGCCGAATCTGTCAGGATAGAGACAAACGAATATGATTATAAAAAAAACTTGATATTACTAAATCATGAAAAATAAAATGAATAAGAGAAATCGATTACCTGTTACCATTGGCTAGTTGTAAGTAAGATTAGACTGTGTTCGATTTTTAAACAAAAATAATAACCGATGGCGCTTATAAAGTGATTTAGGTTAGAAGTGTTGGTTTAATGAGAAATTTCAAGTTTTGATGCAATATGCCGAACATACAGCTGAAATACATTTAATAGAATATGGTACATCTCTATTTATAAAGATGATCTGGTATGCAGTCAGGTTCATAAAGCATTTATTATTTATTATTATTTTTTAATTAAAACCATTATCAGCTTTCCCCCTCTCTTATCTTTCCTATCTTACCTTTGTCCTTTTTATGCTTCTTTTAATATTTAACAGTTTTTAAAATTTTCTGTATCCAATCTGGAGAAAAAAGACCTAAGTTAAAAAACTTTTAAGTGAATGCCAACGTTTCGGAATTCGTTCTTGTAAAATGCTGATGAGCTTCAGAGGGAGTGAACGAACTCCTTTAAGGACTCTCTGCTAATTGTGGAAGGATAAAAGAAAGTAAAAGGACAGCGGCCATTGAAGACCGAACTGTTAATAAAGATTTAGGAGGGGGATAATCGGAAGAGCGAGCCCCCTGATGAGGGGGTCAGATAAGTCCTAATTTCCATCTCCGGAGCTTAACCAGGGAGGAGGGGCTTAGGGCAAAGCCCCCCTCTGTCCTGGACCTCTATTTAATATAATCCTTGGAGGGAGTTAGCCGATTGGTCCCGTTTAAGGTCCCGATAATCGGGTCTCATTTGTTAGCCAATCAGGTGTGAGTATGTGTCATCCTCTAGTAAACTTCTTTGGCAACGGAAGCCAATGGGAAATAAAACTGCAAAAGTTACCACTCCATTTGGTTAGAGACCCTAGAAAAGTCGAAAACTACAAGTTTTTGTAAACTTAATTTTTTTTTAATATTTTATTATTTGACTGTGGACAGGTTTGCTAAAAAACTTTATTTTAAAATATAAAACCAAATTTTTATTTAAATTAAAATTTAATTATCATCATTATCTTATGGCGCTATAGTCCTTGCAGAACCCAGGCCTCTTCTACAATTCTTGCTTACACTTACAATTCTTTTTTATTAGTTAGTTTTAGTGTGTGTTTATAAAGGGCGTTAAACATTATGGTCATCTACGCCCTGTAGATAAAAAATAAAATATAATAAATAAAATTCTTTTTTATTTAGACCTGTCCTCAGCTGCCCTTCTCCATCTTTTCACACTCCGAGATCGTCCTCCACATTTTCAAGCCAACGAAGTCGAGGCCTACCTCTTCTTCTTAATCCACCCAAGTGGACAACATCTTCTTAGGGAGCCTTATAGTTTCCATTCTTTGTATAATATGCCCTAACCATCTTATCCTGCCTCAAAATTAAATCATATTAAATTATATTTCAAGAAGATTTCGATTAATTCTTTTTATTCTTAAAATAGTAAAAATTTTTTCTTTCTAAATAAAAAAAAAATGTAACTATCTCGATCAGTTGCAACTTCATATGTTACCTAAATAAAACAAAGTTTCACTGAGAGCAGTTCAAATATTTCTCAAATTGTCCAAAAAATGTATTTATTATTATAAGTTGCAAGTAAACATTATTGGAGACTGCTGCAATTTAATCATTGCTAATTTCCATGAATCAATCACCTAATTTAATCATAATTAAATTATGTGATTGATTCTAGGAAATAAATTGTAAAATAGCTATAATTAAATTTTTCCCCACGCTGCTCTCATATCATTATTGCATATAAATATATGCATTGGATTTAGGTTTCAGAGTTCTTAATATAATTAAACTTAATTTTAAGAAAAATTTTAATTAATATTTTGACTCGTTTATTTATAAACTGTAGAATAAAAATTTATAAATATACGTTTCCGCCTTCCTAAAACTCTAGTATTCCTACTTCATCCTGTGAAGTACTGATCCCATCCTCCAGGATTGAAGAACCTCTTCCAGGAACCCCTTCCTTCCAGAAGGACTCCAGCTTCAGTTAATATTGAGCCCTGCTATTAAAGCCTTCCTCAAGTCCGGCCTTTTAAAGCTGTCGAACTTCGATCCTCATTTTATTAATCTTACATCTCCTTTATTTCCTCAGCACTTAATCGCTTTTTTCTTAACAAGGGCTTTTTTTTCAAGCCTTATAATCGTTTAATGGTTTCTCAAACTAGTTATTTTCAAGTGTTTACCGATATTAAATCTGAACTTTATGTATATGAAGTTTTAATTCTTATAATATTCACGTTTCGTAAAAATAAACATCAACATCAACAAAAAACATCTGGCTATATGTTATAAAACGCCTAAGGTTATTAATGTTATTTTTTCATTTTTAAGATAAATCTATATCTTAATAGGTAAATTTTGCTCATTAATAAGATTAAATATATATTTATGTATATATTTTTTACCCTGGCCAACTGTTTTTCCTTAATACAATTTATAACAAATATTTGCGTTTTCCCCTCTTTCAGCTTCTAGCATTTAGGGAGACATATTTTATCTATCGTGATCTTGATTATGGAATAACAGACTTTAAATGATAACTAGATAATGGTGCTCACCGTTTTTTTTTTATGTGTGAATTTTATGTGACACTAAAGTAAACCTGAACTTTAGGTTTTAAAGTATAGGTTCGTTTTAGTGTGTGAGGAATTAACCCATAAAAATACGGTGAGCCCCATCGCCTAATTATTATTTGAGATCTGTTACTACATAATCAAAATTACGATAAATAAAATATGTCTCCTCAAAATGTTAGAAGCAGAAAGAGAAGGACATGCAAACAATTGTCATGAATTGCATTTAGAAGAAGCAATTGGCTATGGTATAATATATATATATATATATATATATATATATATATATATATATATATATATATATATATATAAATATAATTTTCTTATGTACAGATTTGTCTCAAGTACAAAAAAAAAAAAACAAACGCCAATAACCAGTTTTAAAATAGTTTTTGTCATTTTTTTTAAAAATAGTAATTAACTATAGTTAGCAGCAACAAGTAGTAATTCGCTGTATTACTTAACTTGAAAGTCTCTTTTTTCAATGAGTATTCCTTAATGTTGACTTGGGCCAAAGAGATCTTCTATGACCATAAGAACTTGTTACAAACACTGGTTAATCGCGTTCCAGACCCCATGTGACCGCTTCATTCTCCGTAAAGTTTCCATCTGCTTTGTCAGAACACTACTTGTATACATATAATGAAGTACATAATATTTTAAAATTTACTATTACCCCTTTTTTAATTTTACTGCGGATAAAATTTGATTTTGTAGAGTGTTTGAAATACATTTTACGGAATTAAAAATTTTTAATCTTTTTTTTCTTCTGAAAATAAATTAATTTTAGACTTATCACGTATTTTAGACGTTGAAATTCAATGCATTGAAGCACCTTTAAATATTTCTCTCAGTATTCCATTTTGAAAGATTTCAGTTGATTTATTTGTACGTTTCCCCATGTTTGAAAATAATAGTACCCCATTCAACTGAGTTGGACACATTTATATATAATTATTTCATACGTAGAGACGAGCTTGGGCCAATGAAACTGTTCATCCTGTACAATTAAAAAAATAATTAAATAATTTAAAATGTAATTGTAATCAGTAAAACTTTTTTTTGACACCCGATGCAACCATAATAAAAAGAAACTTACTATAAAATAATACTCCTGTTAACTCTAATTCAATGGGTTTGTAAGATACGAAGTTAGTGGTTTTGAATTTTTCATAAGGGGTCCATTTTTTTAGTTTAGGCCATTAATGAATGGTTTATGACATGATCTTTAAAGTTCATCAGCCTTCAAGGAAAAAAATTAAAATTAATTTTTCATTATATAACTTAAAACAGAAAAACCTTGGATTAAAAATATTTTAATTCAACTTAAAAAGAAAAAAAAAAATTCTTCTTTAGATTTTAAAATGAAAGCGACTGAGCTTTCAAATTTCAAATTTAATTTGATTTTTATCAAATAAGTCTATGTATTGTGGAAAAAAAAACTCATAAGAGAAAGAAAGTATATAGTATACACATATATAGAGTCACAAAGAGAGAGGGGGAAATATTAAATATTTTAAAATTTAAAATTTATCCATTTTGGCTCAGGGTGGTCTCAAAATTTGACCGAAGTGTATATAAATAATCGTAAAAATAAATTTAGTTGTTTAAAAACTGTAAAGTTAGATTTCCACATCTCCACCAATCTCAACAAGGGTAGGGAGAGTGTTAATGATGAACTCAAAATTAAGGAGTATATCTGAATTGAGGGGAGAGAGATTCCCAAAGCGATCTGAATAAAATAAATATATATACTTTAAATATGTTATAAATTGTTGATAAAATCAATGTTGACGATATCCTTTTGTACGGGGTAGCATTTAACTGTAACTAACAAGCTGTATAGAGTCAGTTTAGATTCTTCATTAGAGATAGTTCCGCTGTGTAGATCGTTAATTAATATTAGTACCGATAGGATATTCTCCACCCTCCCTTTACAATTCTCCTCTGTAAAATTACATATCGAACCATATAACTCGGGCCTATTAGGTCGTAAACAATTATGTTCTATATCATTCGAACCATGCTTTGAACAACGTAATGTAACATTCTTTATATTTCTTTGCTATAAAAAAGAGAGTCGTCTATCGATTGTCTTTTGAGTATCTAGGATGCTAACCATACTTGTTCTTTAATCGCATAGTTCTTTGCACTAGACCAGCAAGCCGAACCTAATAATATCGTAATATAAAATTTTAATAAAACTGTATTGAACAGCATAAAAAAATTGGGCAAAATTTAATGATGTATATCTAAAATTTAATCATAGCTATTTGACATATAATTTCCATGAATCAATCACCTAATTAAATAATGACTAAATTAGATCATTTGATTCAAGAAAATAAGTTGTCGACATAACTAAATTTTAGCTATGATTAAATTTTTCCCAGCTCTGTACAAAAATATCTAAAGACGGACGGCTAACGTGTTCTTCCACTGCTTAGTTTTTTGCACTAGACCAGTAAGCCGAACCTTATATTTTCTATTTAATTTTTTTTATAAAACTGTGTTGAGTGACAAGCATTTTTACAGAATCACCAATATGAATTATGAAATTTGTTGATACAAGTTTTATGTAGCGTATTCGCAAAACCTCCAATCCATCATATGTTAGCTAATCCATGCTTCTTATCCCAATTTTTTTCATTTAGTTAATTACACGCAATACAACAGTAATATGGATACATTTTTTCGCTATCAACGGACCAATTAGACGCCCAAGATAATGAATGCATGTTCCTCAATTGCATAGTTCTTTCCACTAGACCAGTAACCCGAACCTTGTATTTTCAAATTATTTTTTTTTTTATAAAACTGTATTGTGTGACACAAGCATTCTCACAGAATCAACAATTTGGATTTTTAAATTTGTTAATACAAGTTTTATATAAGTTTATAAGCCCATCATATGTTAGCTAATCCATGCTTTTTATCGTATTTCTTTTCAGTTACTTAATTACTGATAATAAAACATTAATATGGATACATTTTTTCGCTATCAGGGAAGTATTTGTACCCCAAGATAATGAATGTTCCTCAATTGCATATATTGTCTTGCAGACAATTTTTCAATAAATGATTCATTTTACGAATTGTTATTGTAGAAGATAAATATTCCAAAGTTCCGGGTTGAATTTATCATTTTTATGCAGTAAATGCTCCTAAAAAATCTCACACAACAGAGTTGGAAGGATGTACCGCAGACAACTCTGCATATTCTTATACTATTGTCCGCACTCTGTTTAATGTTGTACTTGTGTATAAACATAGTATGAACATATAATGAAATGAAAAATTTTCTTTATTTTCGGATAAATTTTATTCTAAGACTAACAAAAGTTTGGCTTATAGTAGTAATAATTGATTTGTTAAGAGTACTGTTTCAAATTCGATACCAAGCAGAGTTGATCTATTTAGTACATGAAACAACCTATTATTTACGTAATAGGTATCACTAAACTTTCGCAAACATCGAATCGATACTGATTTTATTATCTAGAATAGGTGGAATTAAGAATTGACACTTGGAATCTATACACCTCTATTCAATATATATTTATTCTTTAAAAAAAAAGGTTATTCACAATAAAGAATTGACGTTTGTTAATATTAAATTATGAAAGACAATTAATAATAAACAAACTCTAAAAATTTGTATGATTGATTATGTATTGATCCTTCTATACCATCATGTGTAACGCAAGCTATTCTAAAAATTTCGTTTGTTTAAAAATATTTAACATATATTTTGTTTAAAACAAAAAACGTATGACATATTTATCCGTTATAGGATATTCATAGATTTGAATGTATCAGGTCCGTAGAAATCCTTAAACCCATTAGACTGTCTGAGGGTTCAGATCCCGAAGAGAAACGTTCAGGTGATAAAGATTACAACGGTGGAACTAGGTCGGGCTGGAAGTGTCTGAGACAAATCGTTGCTGAGGAAAACTCTTTTGTCGGAACCTATCGATGCTTTACCGAACACCATGAGGGGGGGGGGGTCTAACTTCCTCTGGGAGAACAGGAAAAACAAGGAAATCACCTCAAACACTAATATTATTTCATTTTAAACGCATATACTTTTCTTCCCATTCGAGAAAATGAAGTGATCTCGTTGACCCATCTTTGCTCAATGATTTTCAATTAGAGAAACATTATGTTTTATATTGGCTATATCCTTATCAGTTTTGACTGTAGAAAGCATAGTCACATATCAAAGCTATTCTCTAGGCTCAATGTTTTTGCTTCTATAACACAGACTTCTTTGCCGATGAAGTTTAATCTGAGGGTTCATATTCTAAACGGACGAAATATTGATACAAATCGCTTATTACCAAACAGTGATTAAACCTTTTAAGGCAATAGCTACAACTGTTGTAGCAGTAATAAACTAATCACGGACGATTTTCGAAATTATAAATAACGATCATCATAATCTTATCTTATCTTGCAGAACACTGGGCTCCTCTACAATGCTCTTCCGTTCTGACTCAGCTGCCCTTCTCTATCTTCTCACACCCAGAGTACGAAGATCGTCCTCCAAATCTTCGAGCTAAAGAAGTCGAGGCCTTCCTCTCCTCCTCTTTCCTCATGGATGTCTCACCGACATCATCTTAGGAAGCCTACTAGCTTCCATCTTTTGAACATGCCCTAGCTACCTTATTGGCTGAAATATCTGGGCCTGCATATAGGGCATTCAGTTCTTCATTCACCAAAGGTTCAGCCCATATTTTGTTGGATCAAATAATTTTCGTAAAGTTTTCCTTTCCCATATGCTTAATAATTATCCCTCGTTTAGAGTCAAGATCAACCAACAATTTGCTACCATACACTACAGCAGGTTGTAGGATTGAAATTACAGGATATATTTCCATTTCTAAAAACCTTCAATGGAGAAGATTAGAACCTGTTCCCTGCTATTATTCTTGCTTTTATTTCTTCTTTGATACTATTGTCTTTAGTGATAATAGTACCCAGCTACTTAAACTTAGCCACTCTCTCAAAGTAATATCCAGCCTCCTCAATGTATTTAGCTTCTCTTTCCTCTCTGGTTGTTACCAAGGATTTGGTCTTTTCTTTATTTAGTGTGAGACCTATATTCCTTGCAGCTTTTTCACACTCTTCAAAAGCTCCTAGGAGCTCATTGGTTGTTCTTCTTGTAATCTCTACACCATATGAAAATTCAGACTGCTGGGTCAGTCTTTGGTATATACGTCCTCCTGATCTTGTGCGGATCTCTCTCATGACTACTTTTAACATTAAATTAAAATAATATTGGGGAAAAAGGGTCTCCCTGTTTAACACCCTTATGAATTTTAAAATCCTTCGACAGCTGTCCTTGAATTTTTAATGATACCTACTAGAAAAATCTACCAATAATTCTACCACTGAGGATAGTAGTCTTGTATAGTAGCGCTCATTAAACAAATATAAAAAAATATATATGTATATTTCCAAGGAAACGTTTTGAGCCTTAAATGGTTGCAAAAATACTTTTAAATATATTTTAGTAACTGAAACGTCATGAACAGCGTTCCTGGATACGTTAGCCATTTTGGGTTATCGTTTGTTGTGGGCCTCACACCATATCCTTAGTCATCGAATTTCGTTTCTACTATTATGACTACTAAGTGGATATTAATGCCAGAACAATAATGACATCAGAGACGGAGAAAATTCTACTTCTATAGAGATAGGAGAGAATACAAAACGCTTAATCCGCAATCAAGAAGTTTACTGAGGGATCTATCCACCGTGGAAGAAGATAAAGCAGGAACTGAGATAAAACAAGAGGATGAAGAGATTCCTCCATCAATGCCCCTAATGATTAGAATATTTAAATTCCAACGAGCCGAGTTAAGGCTGCATAATTGTCCTATTTCATCGCAAATCGGAAGAGGTTTAGTGTCCCTCACTGCCTGCTGAATCATCCGTCTTATTCCAAACTTTATCCGTAGTAGAAAAGGTTCCGAGTATTTGTTTTGAGAAAATTTTAACTGGTAATGAATCAAATATTTATGTTAGACATATAAATCATAAATGATACTTGAAAATATAAATTTCTTCCAATTTCTAGAATATTTAATTATTCATAGATATTAATTATTTATAATTATGTAGATAGTTGGGATGAACATTTCTGGAAAACCAAATAAAATTATTAATTCATTGCGTTTATGTTTCGGTTTACAATGTGTGCCTTCATCAGAGGTGGAAGAAAATGAAAACAATAAGATATGCCAAATTTTGTCATTTCTTTTTGTTTTTTCTTTCACCCCTGATAAAGGCACACATTGTAAACCGAAACATCAGCGCAATGAATTAATAATTTTATTTGGTTTTCCAGAAATGTTCAACTTAAATATCTACATCATTATAAGTAATTAATATCTTTACTTAATAAAAAAATCATAGAAATTGGAAAATATTTATATATTTAAGTATCGTAAATGGATTATATTGCTATTATAAATATTCGATTCGTTGTAAGTTAAATTTTTATCAAAACTAATACTTGGAACCAGTTCTGTTACAGATAAATTTTGGAGTAACACGGATGATTCAGGAGGCAGCGATGGGACAAACCTGTTTCATTTTGCCATGAAAAAGGCCAATTGTGCTGCATTAATTCGGCACGTTGTAATTTAAATACCAGCAGTTGCATTGATACCGGATAAAATTAAAAACAATAATTTTAATTCTGTTTCCTTTAAATCACACCCGAACTATTTACACCATCAGTACGACAGTCAAATAAACCACGATATTTTAATTATTTATAATGCTAATTGTTTAATGAGCTTATCACTTCTGCTGAAACAGTTTACTTGCTTCAAGTATTTTCTCTGGTACTGAACAATCGCCTCTGTCCGTTTCTGGCCAATGTTAGGAATAAATTTTCAATATTGTCATTATAAAATTATAGTTTATTTGGAACCATGTTTTGGGAGATGAAGTTTAAACGCGACTTTGTGAGTTAAAACACATTTTCGTCATTAAATAGTACTTAGTCGAAAAAAATTAAATTGATATCAGAAAGGGAGAAATGCTTTATTAATGTTACATTGCTGCCGAACTTTATTTATTACAACATATGTTTTGTACCTATAATACACATAAAAGTACAATAAAATTATATAATATGTATAAATGATAGATACATTCATACATTAGATAAGCCAAAATTGTGCACTTTTTATTGGGGCATTTCTGATAGTTTTCCTGATACAGTAGAATCTAGAAATATCGTATCCTCGAGGGGACAAAGAATAAGAAATATCAAAATGTTTATACTATGAAATATCGGGTGTAAAAATTTAAAATGCGATATAGCGAAAGTTATAATTTATTTTAATTTTTTATAACATATATATGTACTATTTATATTTTTCAGGTTCTTTTGCATAATCAATTTATTTTTATTAGAACTTGTACATATGAACAACACTGTATTTAAATTCAGTAGTATGAATTTTGAACATTAATTTGTTTTTAACCACTTTTTATTGATGATATAACTTTTTTTAAACTATTTTAAGAAATGGATGTTTTCTTTAAAGGGCCAGATTGAATCGAACATGTAAACAACTGAAGTCCAGGAAAACCCAATTCTTCAATAACATTAATTCAATGGTAAAATGCTAATTTTAAGACGTTTTATCGACGTAGGAGGGGGGAAATACGGTAAATCAAGGAGATTGGTTTTATATGAATTAACGGATTTATCCCAAAACACGTCTCCAATTCAACGGTTGCCAACTTTTTTTTTTTTTAAGAGAAATAAATACGTTAATATACTAAAATGCATATTTTAGTCCTAAACGATATTTTTGCAAGTAAAGATCACTTTCTTACGTTTTATCGAGATACTCGATATATCGGGGTACGAAATTCACTGTACTTTGAATATACCATTTGTGCCAAAATATGTACTTTAAGGCCTTATTAAGAAGTTAAACTTAACTTATTTAGTCAAATTCAAGGTAACTTGACTTCTTCACGACAATAAATTTTTTTTTCTTTAATTCAGTTCTACTTTCAGTGGCATTGAAAAGACAACCAAAAGAAAACAGAACTTTGCCATCTTTAGTAGATTAATCGCTCGACTCAGCCCTGATCCTCTGTAGTAGGCGCCGGATATCTAAAAAATCGAGTAACAGAATCCTAAACGAGACTGACCGGCAATCGTTCATTTTGATCCGGACCGGAGAAGCTAAGGAAAACTGCTTTCCTCGGATTTATAAATCGCTCAATTACAACCGCCGGAATGGGAATATACATTAGTTAGCCTCCCCATCCCTCCCTCCTCCCTTCCCAACCCTCCCCACCCCCCTCCCTCCCCATCTCTCCCTGGGCCATTCATTACCCGAGGACTTAATTAATATAAGTAATCCTAAAGACCTCTTTCTGCCTCCACGTATAAATTGGTATCTGCCTGTAACATCCTTCCAGGGTTTAAAATTTGATTGCCAACGTTTTTCCTTAATTTGCCTTTTTTTTTTATCTCTTATAAAGGACATTTGAATTAATTCATCTGAATTAAAAAAAATATAAGGGTATATAGGTTGATCTATTCAACAAAACATGCAAGGTATTTCGTTATCGTAAAGCATATTCTAAATATTATTTTTATTGATTTTTCATTTTAGAATAACAGTATTCGTATTTTTATTATTTATCAAATTCGCCAAAATATTAAAAAGCTGTTGTGGTTTCGTATTTTACATATACAACGCATTTCGTATTATCCTCATAATTAATAACTTGTTAAAAGTTTTCAAGATTTGCCAGAGGATGCGTAAAGAACCAACGAGCTCGCACAAAGTTTACTTTGGTTTACAAAAACACGAGACTCTACCTAACCATGATGAGCTAAGCTAATTTTAATTACAATAACAATCCTGTCGTGAAATAATACATAAGCTACCTAGAACTGATCGAAGCACAACATGGTCATTATTCAACTACGCCGTTTGACCGAAGGCCATGTTTAAATCTAGTGAAAAGTGGTTATTGTCACAACTGCATTACTTAATAGAGGATGTAATAAAGTGATTATTGTATTAACTGACTTTGGTTTACCAAAACAACATATAAAATTAATTTTAATGTTTTTAATAAAAAACAAAACAAAAAAACATTGAAAGTGTTCATTAACTGAATCAAAGACTGAACTTTATCAAATATCACATTTATTGTTATCATCAATTATACACTGAAGAAATAAATTTTAATTGAATAAATTTATTTTCTGTTGGCTCAAAAGTTATTAATATTCAATTAATACATACTTAAAATTAACTAAATTGAAATAAATAGAAAAGGAAATATAAGCTTATATAGAAAAATATTTAAATATGCTAATTTATTCTTTCAGATTCATTAACACCTTATGATGAAATTGATAAAGACACTGAGAAGTAACAATCACTTTGAAATTCAATATTGATAAAAATTTTTATTTAAAGTAACTCAAGCCCTTTTTATCCTTAGCCATGTTGTTTTAAGGCCAAAGGCTTTGTAAATTTAAAAATAAAAAAGAGAGAGAGAAAAAAAAGCAAAGAATAAAGAAAGAGCTATCTATTGAAAAATTACAATGCTTTTGTGAATTTGTTACAGTTCATCGCACAAACCCCTGCCCGTATTTTTACTGTGAAAGATCCTGTCTGCTATCCCATGCATGAGATAATTATTCGATAAGACTTTTTTAATAATTTTTTATCCTTAATTTTTTCAATCCCCAATCTATTAGTACCAAGAAAAAATCGATTTTACATTAACATTGAATAATGTTGGTCACCATCAGACTTTGGACAATTTTCGATTTTTAAACAAACAGGCTAATTAATTGTGCCGATAATGTGATTTATCTTTGAAAAAAGTGTTGGTTTAAAGAAAATCGAGTTTGGGTTTCAATATGTCTAGTAAATAAATGAATATATCATGGAATATAATGGAAGTCAAAATCATATATCTTTGAAAATTATAATTTGTTAAATATTTCTTTGCAACAAATAGGTGTCCATTAAAATTGGGATCGAAAAAAAATTTTTTTTTTGTATCTACATCAGCTGAAAATAAATCATCATACTACTCATCCTTTCATTCTGCTAGTGTACCTCAAGACCGTATTCTAGATTCACTCCTTGAGACCGTATATAAAAGTTACCTCCTAGCATCATACCTACTCACAACCTAATATGATGACACCAGAGCGTTATTGGACAATGGTAATCCACCTACTGCAATCCAGACTCTCTAATATTAAAGAAAGGTATAAAACTGGAGAATAAATAAATACAATGAAATTTTATGAACAAATTATTGTAAAAATATAACTACATTTCCACTTATGACATTAGTCCTGATGAAAAACAAAGATTATTAGAGTAGCAAAGTCGTCTATTTCCTCGATGAGACAGTCCTCAAAGAATTATTAGGTCCCCCATTAGTACCCATTGTCCGAGATTAAACTCAGTAATTAAGTTATGTTTCATTCAGTTCTAGATATAAAGGTTATGGGTTACAAAGGAGCTAATTACCCCGGAGACCGACTTGGAAAGGAAGAGGATGGTAGCTGAAGGTTGGAGGTGGTAATGGTATTAGTCGAGAACGGTTGCTCCCTTGTTAGCAGCCAAATATACAACCTGCTAAGTCGATAATAACATAACTCCCTATGAACAGAATTAGCGAGTTGCAGACAGTTATAAACTTGGGATAAACTTTACTGTAAAGGAATTTGTGTTCCTCTCCAACAGCCGCAGAGACCACACTCTGCGCCTACGAGGAGCGTGTTCCATAACTCCTGCCTGTTACGTTTCGGCTAATCAACCGCGTTCGAGCTTCGTTGAAAGGTGCGATTGTTATGTCATCACATTGAAGGATATTTATATATTATAGCAATTATTTAATGATTACCAACTTTAATAATTCGTTGTAGTTCTATTGAAGTAAAAAATAAATATACTATCAGATGTATAACCCATGACTGAAGAGGACGCCTCGTGAAACCTGTTCACTATACTTGTTTAGTCTTTTGTTAATTTTTTTTTAATTTCTTAGTCAGAGCAATCTTTAAATAAAAAATTCAATCCGAATTGCTTTTAACGTAATCATTTCTGTAAACTACTTGATTAGCTACAAGCCGAATCTAGATTAATAGAAAAATAAACAACATGAACCCTGAATGAAATAGTCATTTAACAACATTTTTGACTAATATGAAATAGTAATAAATGTGAGAGTAAATCTAAATAGTGCTCAATTAAATTGCTATAGATTATCAGGTTATGGACACGGATGAAATAATAATTTACTTGGGTACAGGTTTTTGCGTTATAATTCAGAATTTTTACTAACAAATTTCTATAAAATATCCAACCAAAATTTAATAGGCGATAGTTATTTTAGATGGTTCAACAACGTCACGTCTGAACTGAGGCCCTTCCAGGAAGCGCAGAAGAGGCCGAGGGCCTAATCAGAAGTTGCAAAGCTGCCACAACTCCTCCAAGCACTCTCCTGAATATCAAGCGAGCATCGATCCTGCTAAGTGGTGTCACAACTAGTTGTCGCCCCCAGGTGTAATGTTAACCAACTTCAATATTAACGAAATTTATATTCGGCGGTTGAGGAATTTGTTAAACATGTTTCGTGGTAATTTAGCACTGAATCCTTTGTATCCTCGAAGTAAAAATGTTATTAAACTTATAATAATATAGTATACCGATAAAGATATAAAGATGGCTTGGGCATTCACAAAGGATGGAACATGGTTGCCTCCTTAAAATGATGTTGAAGGGACCTTAGGGTGGAATGAGAAGGAGAGGAAAGCCTTCATATCCACTTCGTTAGCTAGAGGACTTGGAGGACGACTTTCGGACTCTGGGTGTAAGAGGATGAAGAACAGCAGCTTATGACAGGTTTCCGTCGAGGAGGCCAGGGTTCTATAAAGACCTTAACGCCATGAGTTTATGATTATACCGATATAATACCAGTACAATGAGCGTTATTTTTCAATAGTTATCTCAGCGGATAAATAGATCAAAAACAAACGGCAAGCCATACAGATTTGTATCTTGTGTTTTTCAGTTTAGAGGTAGATATATATTAATACATATATAGAAGACTGGTGCATCTATATACACCACAATTAGGTTTGGAGACCAATAATGAGAACGGACCGAAATTTTGAAAGGTTCAATTTACAAATGTCACCAAAAATATATCAATTGGCAATTGAGATAAAATGCTTTCTGGCTAGAAGTGAATTATTCCCTGGCGGGGCTATATTGAACTATTAACTTATTTATGCAATAGATTCTTTGACAACGTGCAAGGGAAAATACATAATGATAATCGAAAACACTTCCGGATATTTGGAGGCCCCCTTTCAAGATTAGACAACGCATAATTTTGTCTCACTTGTTTCCTTGAAATAATCAAGTTGATATTGTTCTGTAGGACATTGCAAATTGTTCGTTGTTTTCCGAAAATGTTGGTTTCCGATGCTTAAAAATGGATTCTTTAAGGCCTTATCAAAAACCTCAATTGAACCAACTTTTCACAAAAAAATTGCAGATATTAAAAATCGAGCTTTGAAGGCACACAACGTTTTAAGGTAATTGGTTATTGACATCAGGATAACTAGAGATTTAATAAAGTCAATAAAACATTATAAAAACAATATTGGAGCATTAAAAAAAAAAATGATTATAAGAGACAATAAAAAAAAATAAAATAAAAAAATTTGTTTCAGCTATAAAATACACTGAGGATTTAGTTTGTAGCGGGCCAGCTTTGATCGGGGCCGGAGTGAATTAGCTGGAATTCTCCAGGAGCCTGGAGGCCAGCGGACGAACTTTGCAAAGTGCTGGCCCGGTGTTTATAGCCCTCCTTCCTCTCCGGTAATGATAGCTCTGGAGCTTCTGGGGCCTGGGTAGGCGTCTTATCTCTAAGCGTTATGGAAGCCGAAGTCTCTTATCCTCCTCTCATAATTAGCCGAAGGGTTTTTCCGAAAATCCACTATTGGAAAATTAGAGCAGGCACGTGTAACTGACAGTTATATTATATATAACTATGTTACGATATATTATATATCTCTTAGTATTATTAAATAATACTTCACAACAAACAAAATAAAATTACTCCTAAGTCAATTAAAATTTTTTTATTGTTTAGTATATAACTAAATAATAAATATTTTTCTATAAGGTGTTAATCTTTGGTGAAGGGAATAAAGAAGAACAAAAAGATAGTGAAGTATTCAGGAACTACAAGACGTGTTGATGGATGGAATGCAAATAGAATAGGAGGGCTGGGGGCTGCTCCCTGCGACACACCTTGGTCTTGATGGAATCTTTAAAACCCTCTTCCCTTACTCGCCAAATTATTAAATTTTCAGTCAGCTTTATATAGCAATGAGAACCACCAAGAGACGGATATGACATAAATTCGAATATATTTAAAAAAATATAAGATGTCATTGCTTTTGTCATGAGGTCGTATATTTAGTTGAAGAATCTGTCTTATCTGGTATCTTCAGTTTAAATGATTTATATTAGAATTTATGCGTATATTTATTTGTCGGATCAGAACCATTCTCTCACAAAACTAAAGATGACAAGAAATTGAAAGAATTATGAAATAGCCATTTTAAATATCATCATTTACTGCTTAATTTAACTCGATTACACATTTCAAGAGCGCTTTATTAATTAATCCAGGGGACAGTAGCGATATTCCTGCATATTATAACTGAGCAGTTCACTGAGATGTTGAATTAACTAAAATAAAAAATAGAATATATAAAGTGGATAAAGTATTCCAATAGCTTAAAAAAAAATGATTATTTGCACAGTCTAATTATTAAATTAGACATAATAAAAACAAAAAAAAAAATATATATATATATATATATATATATTTTATATATTTTGGTCTTGGAAAAAAAACTTTTATTGACGAATTATGGTAACCTTTCACCCACAGTAATATATATTATGATGAATAAATTTATGCAATAAATGAAAACAAATGTGATAATACAACTTCAAAACATCAAAATATGAAATATCAAGCAAAGAATAATAATATTAAAAGTATAGTTGACTGTAAAGTACGAATAAAGAAGAAAATGATCAGGGATGCAGTCAAACAGAAACAACACGTCCAAGTGAAAATACCATAATTGTATGCGAACGTTTAGACCTGCCTTGCAGGTCTCCTTCAGGGCGAACCACACAGGAGAGGAGGCTAACGATGACTGTTCCTTCTATAGTTGGTTGTTAATTATAAAGAAAGAAGATGATCAGGGATGCAGTCAAACAGAAACAACAAGTCCAAGTAAAATATTATAATTGTGTGCTAACGTTTATCATCGTTAGTCTCCTCTCCAGTGCGGTTCGCCCTGAAGAAGACCTGCAAGGCGGGTCGAAACGTTGGCACACAATTACAGTATTTTTACTTGGATGTGTTGTTTCTGTTTCACTGCATCCCTGATCATCTTCTTCTTCATTAAGAATAAAAATAAAATTTAATAATTGAATATTCATATACTTTTCTTTAATAAGAAATAGAACACATAAATTGGATAAAGTATTTAAACTTGAAAACAGAATGATCTGCTACAATTTAAGTGGATAAACTCAATATTGTCAAAGGATGTTTAACTTTTTTTTTTTTTTTTAAATTAAAGTCCTTTTAATTCGTGAAATAGGCCCTTAACTAATGTTTTCAAAGGTAATTAAGAGAGAAAGAAGATTGAGTAGGACGTAGATTAGGAAAACCTTTCAAGAGAGCGGCACAGATAGTCTAATAGATTCAGGCTATGAAATATAGCCAGTCCAGATAAGGCAGATTGGACCAAACAAAACAAAGCCCTTACAAACAGCCCCCTTTATAAATATTTTGTATTCTTCTTTTTTTTTTTTTTTTTAGTCTAGGGTGGCTCTTTGCATACAATACATACAACAGGAGCTTTGTATTAGGATCGATTGTTTATTCTGCCGTATCAATATATAACTTCCGCCATGCTATAATATTTTGTTCACTGCTAAACGTTATCGAAAAGGCCTTGATGTTGTATTAAGATATATAATTGAGTTCATATAATCCCTTTATACCAGTTAATTATTGTACCTTAATTAACATGAGGTCACTAGTGACCCCTCAAAAAAATATTAAAACCCTTGATTATAGTGAACTTTGTGAAGCTAAAACAAAACGTTGACTTTCAACAATTCAAAAATCAAAACTTCTAATCCATATTAACCTTTAATATTTTCCATTAAGACAATCATACATGTGTCTGTAGCTAACTGTATGTAAAAAAAAAAAAATTATCTAAAATACTAAACTTCTTTATTATCATTTTTTTTTCCAAATCTTCATTCATGTCTGAATTACTTGGCGTGAAAGGCATGACGGGGAGTAGAACCCTATAGTACCTCCTTACTTGAATTTTTATTTTTATAATTAATTGCAATAAGAACAAAAAGAACTATGAAACTGAAAAAATCCAAAACTTCAATCAAACTTTTTAACATTACATTACATATACTGGGAACTATAGTTTCCCATCCTCATTAGTGACAATATTTCTAAAATACTTATCGCCATCAAGTAACGATATATATTTATAGATACATATATTGCATAAAAATTAATTTTACAATAATTATTAAAAATTCTAGTTGAGGTAATAAAATAAAACTTTTGATTGCAAACAGTGATATTACTTTTTACCCCTTAAGTCACTGTAGTGAACATGAAATATACGACATGTAAGAACATAGTTATATTTTTAGAAAAAAAAAATTGAAATATGTTGATGTAGGATAACTTCAAATAAGGTAATTTCAATTAATAACTATCGTAAAATTGATTTATTTACATATATATAAACCTAATTTTACTTGATGTTAATTGAATTTAGCACGATTGTTAATTCTGTGAGTATGACCAACAGTTCCCAAAACACGTAGAAATAAATTGTTATCAAGGAGTATAATGCCAAAGAATTCGATTATTAACAAACCTCCTTAACCATAATTGCAAAACTTCTTATCTCCTAGTGTTACTTAAGTGGTCACATGGGATCAGCACTCAAGAGATAAGCGACAAGTGGGTACGCGTATAGGAGGGTTGTAATTACATTAATAGGATTCATGAAAACAAAAGTTAAAATACAAATTTTAAATATCTAAATATTAAAAAAAATAATGACAATAATATAGATTGACAATAAAATTTAATTATAATATCAGCATTATAATAGCTTGCAACGTTTTAGTCGGTATCAAAGTTACTCTAGACCTCGTCATTGGTATTAAAACCTATGGAGGATGAGATCTCGTGTTGTGCCTAAGATATACCTAGATTTTAGTGACAATTAATAATTTATTTTAACTTTCACGATTCAAAGTAAACAGCTGGAATTTAAACAGATGAATAAATTAAAAAGTTATGTCTAACTATTTTTTTTTAATTATTAAGAAACGAAATGTCTAAAAGATGAGCAATATTTTCCACTTTTTGGAATTATAATCAAATCAAGCCCAAATAAAAGCTTTACAGCATTAATAAATTTTGATCATATTTTGAAGTGGTAACTATCCCTTATTTTCTCGACTGTTTGTATCATTCAATTCAATTAATTCTTTATAAAAATGATAACAAGTGGTTATACCGCTCCGAATTTAAACTCAAATTATCTATTTATTTTTTCGTCTGTTTTTTTTTTATCCATGAACTCTATTATTTCACTCCAACATTTTGTCGCATTATTTCAGGGACCTTTTTGAGGAACTATGGCGAATAACGTCTCAGCTTCTCAAGAAGTTCACGGAAACAATGGAGGGATTGTTGGAAACAAAATTCAAAACTCTGAAAGGAAAAAAACTGATTAATAAAAGATCGCAACAGGACAGGGTATAAATTATTAAATTTTTATTTTATCCTTCTAACTGATCCATCTAGCCCTGATAGGAACAGACTGTTTCCAATGCTGTTAATTATAAGTTTCCTCTCAGATATAAAAAAACCAAAGCTAAGTTACAACATTATCTGTGGTATCGCTCCCTTCCATTCATGTAATAGGTTCATCGACAGCGGCGACGTAAATTCCTCTGCTATAAACAGCTCGATGGTCTAAGCAAAGATCCGTCAATCCGCTGGACCACCGAGGACCCATTTATATGCAAATCGAAGCTGCTGCCTACGCTGACCGACTTCTATGAATATTTACTCTTTGTTTTCTAATCTTAGTGCCACGAGAGGCGATCACCCGACTCTGAAAGACAACCTTCAAAGACGCTGACCTCAGCTGGGGTCCAGTCCTTTGCATCAGCAGATGGAATAACTTATCTATCGGAGAACTAAGTTGATATATTTCTGAGAAAATCGAATATTTATCTTTTTCATATATTTTCTTAAATTATTATTTTTTAGTAACTGACAGCATCACATGATTATTTTGACGAAAAAATCGATTAAAAGTCGATTCAAATTTTTTTATTTTTTATAAGTCATTAATAATAAAGTTTAGTAAGGTTCCAACAATAAATGACCATTTTAGTCCCCCACTCCTTTGAACGAAGACAATTGCTTAAACTAAGCCATTCTTATATGAATATTTTTTTTCATCTCGAAGGTTAACTAGAAACCAACTTTGAAAACCGTTTTTTGAGATTTTGTACTGTGAAATCTGGTAATGATCAGATTGTATATTGAAATGGAAGAAATTTATATAGATAAAAGTAATCCTTTTCTCCATTTTCACTGATTAAGTGCCATTTCTGATAATAGATAATTGAGACTTGATCTGTACCGTTCAATTTGTAAATTCTATTATCATATTTCTATTAAGTTGTTAAATATGTCAGTTTAACAGAGTTAAGATTTCGTATGCAATGTAAACCTTAGTTATTTTAGTTAATATTTAATCAGTTCCAAACAAATCTGTTTTTTTTTTAAATTTCTAAATTTTATTTGTACTGACAAAAAATATTTTTTCTCTGATTATATTTATTTCAAATTTTATTTCAGAATACCATGATAATAAAGATTTTTTGAATATCATTCTCAGACGTCATGTAATAATAATAATAAAAACTACATCTAAAAAATATTATCTAATTTTTCTTTAAAAATAACAATGTTTTCTAAAGCTAGTCTTAAAAAGCCTTTAAGTTTTAATTTGAATAGCGAGATATGAGTAAAGGGAGTTCTTCATAATAATGATAACTTTAGTTAAATAATCAAACATAGAAACAATATGATTCAATCATTCTAAATATACACAAAGTAAATGAGTGCGATAAAACTGGAAATGGAAATATCCAACCAAAAAGCATGCTTCGCGTGGTTTCATTATCACGTCGTGTGGTGTACAGTTTATGGAACTTTCCATTGTCAAACAGTGAGTGAGGTGCTTAATGTGTGGGTATATAACATGAAAAATATTCATGGGTGGTATCAAAGTAAAAACTTGAAATGGAGCACCTAACTTTCGGGTTTTCCTAATATTTCTATATTGCTTCAAGCTATTGATAAAATACAATTCTATGATAAAATGGAAAGCATAAACTCCGGCAAAATTATATGATGGGAATTTATATTAAATTTATATCAGTTAATACCAAAATAATTGTTTTAAAATTAAATCCTCTTTTAAAGAAATAAGCCGGTATTGGGGAGCGAAATCCGGCCTCTACCTCCGCGTGGTGCTCCCTGGGTTACGCGAAATAAGGCGGCGAGGTTGACAGGCCTCGAGACGGTGAAGGCAACCTGTCTAGGGGTGGGAGTCCCCGAAATTAAGCTCTCGGATCCATTGCGGGAATTGGTTGTCGAACCTACATTGATTAAAGTAAAATGCAAAAAGGAACTACTCAAATATTAAAAAAAAATAAAATATTTATATATTCTAAAGAAGTACATAAATCCTCAATAGTCCTTTATCAGTTAAAGAGGCGAATGATTGCCGCGAATTGGCTCAGAGGCGTTCGGTAATTTTCCTTACAGTTACTTTCCTTTGAAGAAGAAAAGGTCCTTTGTAAATGGAAATGTAATGGGTTTAAAACTTTTCTTTAAAGGAGTTTTGAACCTTTGTCCAGTGGAAGCTGCTTAGACTCGGTAAAAGAACGAGATATTTAAGCCTGTCAATAGGCTTAAGTTTACTCATTTACATTTCTGAGATCTGATCCAGTCGACGAATGGACGTGGTTTTCCAGCATAGCAACTTGGAACTTTTAGATTTGAATTTTTACATTTTAAAAATCAAGACAATTCTTACCAAGACAACATAAAAATTTGAAAATCTCACGATTTTCTGAATCTGAATTGATTGACCTTAATTGCCAGGGTCAAAGTTCAAAATATATTCATCGAGCACCAGCGAAAACCGAGAAAACTGGACGATCGAATTCCGGGGGGAACCTTTTGTACTATATTTGTCATTGGGAGAGGAAGGAATACGCAATCTGTATAATCAAATATTATAACTGTAGACCTTACACTTCATCTTAAAGCAAGGTTTCAATGAAATTTATACAGAGGTAGTATAAAGTGGAACGATATACACAAGAGGAATTAAGCATATATATCACATAAATATGAGGAAATAGGGGATTTTATTTGTATTAACATTAATGTGTGGACAGTAAGTTCTCAAGAACCCATAATTGTTTGGAAATGGTCATATTTACACATGAGCCCATAAATACATCACATTTACATTTAAACAACTTTACGACAACAACTGTCTCAATTTACTTTATACTACAAAAAATATAAAAAAAAACTGTACAGATACACACACACGCTGTTTGTGAATATAAAAGTGATGTATTTCTTAGTTTCATATGTAAATATGGTAATTTAAAAACAATTAAGGGCTCTGGAGGCCTTATGGTCCACTCATTAATGCTAATACAAAAACAATCTCCTATTTCCTAATATTTATGTGATAAATATGGACGATCTCTATTGTAAGTATTACACTAATCTATATTGTTATCAATCACTGCATGATTTTCATTTTAATTATATTTAATACAATGTTTGGGTTATAGGCGTATCATTTTTCAGAGCACATTTTAAAACCTTTTTCTGTGGCAAAACTATGACAAGCCCCCTAGAAGGTTGATTGTCTTGCTTTTCTCTGTTTTCGGTGGTGCTCGGTTGTCGTGTTTTTAATATTAGTCTAGTCAATTAATCCCAATGAGAGCTGCTTAAAAAAAAAAAAAAAAAAAAAAGCGTGTGGTTTGGAAATTTGGCAGAGCTGTCGGAGGGAATGTCTAACAAATGCTCCCAACCATAGGGAGGTGGGAGTTGGATAAGCGTAAAAATATTACCTCTACATCGGTTATTTTAATTACCTATTATAACTAATTATTTTACAAATAACTCACAATAGTTTCATCTGTGGATACTACCTTTCGTACTGCGTGAAGGGCCTCCACGTCAGAATACTAATAGTTTCCGAATATTTAGGTATGAATATGAAAAACGATATGTTTATTCTCTCCCTTTCCCCCACCGGTGGAGAGATTTGGTAAGATATTCCTCTCTATAGCTCAGCCAAATTTCAAAATTACACGATTTTTTTTATTTTTTAATCAGCGCGCATTGGCATTCATTGATTCAACTAATATTAAAAACCTACGAAAACAGAGAAAAGCATCGAGCTTCGGAAAGGCTTCTTAATCACTTTTCCCAAGCGAGTATTTAGTATTTAGTTGTTATATCTTTTGTAAAAATAATTTTAAGGCTATTTGCATTAATCCGTTATAACTTTCGAGCGATGCAAGGCTCTTACATAGTACGTTCGAGTATTTCTTTTCTTTAGAATCAGAGCATAAAAACGAACTACCACCCTTCCCTACGATCCTGCATTAGCCTACTGAGCTCCCTAAGAGATCTCCAGAAGAGGAAATAAAACTCGGGACGGTCATGAAGAACATTAAGGACAAAGCGATGGTTCCTCAACTGGGAATAGACAACAGATGAGTCGAGTTTGCTGAGCTACCTTGAGCTCATCTGAATGACAATGGCCCAGCAGAATGTGCTTGAGACCTTTCTTTTGGCCTATTTTCATCGAAAAACTAAACTCAAGGGTATACTATGGTCTTAATCGTTATACCCAAGCTCCGCAATAAAACCAAGTACGAAAAACATTCGTGTATTTTTTTATTTTTTAAGGTTTTATCAATGCAAAAATAAGATCTTTTTTTTAAATGTTTATTTAACAAGTAGGTATAAAAGTCGTGTCCGACTGTTAACTTTAAAAACTTTAGAAATCTGTAACATTTCTCCTGATGGAAATGCCTCGCACTTGATTTATTTATTTTTTTATTATAAATATCTCCTACCAAAAAAAAAAAAAAAAACACACACACAAAAAAAAATGAATACATATCCATTAAGATACATACATTTCAAACAAAATATAAGATACCTTACTCACGGATTTACGTATTCCAAATACTTTCATTACAATTACATCCGCACTAATTAGATACGCTTTCATGGCAAATTAGATGGAAACATAAAAGAAATAATTAAAAAATTGCGGGTTCGTCAATACTTCAGCATATGATAAAGAAAACTATTAATAAGATTTGGATTCAGTTTTTATATTGTTCTAACACCTCACTATTCAAGAAAAAAAATATGGGATGAGATTCTAATAGATTTTTTGCATGTCTGCAACCTTTGTTCATTTTTACTTTAATGGTATACTATGTATCACTGTAACGGAGAATTTTTTTAATACTAGTAAATTCCTGTGACAATAGTAAAATAATAGGAACACATCTGGTCTTCAATTTCAATATTATATGAAAACTATGAGCTTCAAATTTATTTATTTAAAAAAAAAAAAAGAAGATTAAAAAACGGCAAGGGAAGGGTGATCCGAACGGAGCCACTGTTTCTCCTTAGCGCAATAAAGAATTAGATACAGGCATGGACTGAGTGTTTCCCAAGAAAGTCGTCCAACCTTAGAGTTGATCTTTATCGATTACTTCATGAAACTAATACATCTGAATATAATGACTTTGCTATTGCAAACATCAGTTTATGAAACATTATTAATATTAATGAAATATAATATATATATATATATATATATATATATATATATATATATATATATATATATATATATATATATATATATTTTTTATTTTTTTTTTTTTTTTTTTTTTTTTTTTTTTTATTTATTTTTATTTTTTTTTTTTTTGTTACATCTAAATACAAATTTATCCAAACAGCTTGAATAATTTTCAGCTCAGAATTTTTTCCCCTAAAACGTAGGTCCATCATAATATTTTAAATTAGAAGGAGCAGTAACGAGATACTTGGCTTAGAGAATGAAGCGCCCTCTGGACCAGCCTTTCAGGTAATAATAAGTCTCCTCTGATTACCTCGCCTGATACCCGCTGGGATTATAGCGGATGATGGCCCGGCTCTTGTGCAGGCTTTGAAACCCGATACCGTTCCGCTAGTGCCACTCTCTTGCAACAGGAAAATTAAATATCACCTTTCTTGGCAGTTTTGATTAAATTTGGGTTTGTTAAATATAAATTTTAAATCTAGGGAAGGAATAAAGCCTAAATGATAGAGAGTGATAAGCAGGATGTAAACGGTGGTTTTCCCTTCTAACTTAAAGAATAGGTCGTTGTTCAAGCTATTTCATATATTTATTTTTTCACAAAAACTGCTTTTACAGAATAAACATTAAAATCTACCTCGCTCATAGGAAATAAGTATTTTGGATAGTTTGTGATAAGATTACACAAGAATTCATTAATGTTTTTCATATGAACAATATCGAATTCAACGTTGAAATTCATGAAATGAAACGTTTAAACTCAAATTTAATAGCCTAAGGTAGAGGAAAGAACGAGTTATAACTTCGTAGATGAAACAAAAAATTCGTTTTTTCTTGTTACATATATCTGGACCTGAAGCCTTATTACTGTTTAAAAAACTAGCAATTAAAACTTCAAAGGCTCAATCGTACTGCCTGAGTAAATGTCATAGTTCTAATGTATCAGAGATTATCAGTTTTTAGGGGTACGAGTGGATTTATATTTTAGCCCTTGAGTCTTAGTGTATTTTATGGTACAAGTGAGCTGTATAAAGTATTTGATTCTTGTTGTTATTTAAAAGTATTCAGAAGATCAGGACATTTAAAGAGACATTACAATGTGTCTTTGATATTGAATTGGCAGTAGGAAATGGATCATGATGCTTTCCCCACCCAGAAGGTTAGGTCATGCTGATTCTTAGTCATTTGTGCAATCGGTTCATAAACTTTTGGCTGTATGAAACTCACACATACCATCAACTCAATACCACAAGAATGATATAAATGTGATGTGTTAAGGCAATGTACTCACCGACTACGTTGAGATGTATGAAATGGGACATGTGCGGTGTAGTGCTGATCTGACACTCGTATATACCGGAGTCCCTGTGCTGTGGGTACTTGATCTGGAGGCTCCAGTCCTCGGTGCTCTGGTGGTGTATGGCCCTGAACCTCTGGTCCGAGGTGTAGGTGTACCTTCCGACCGTCAGCAGGTGGATGTCACGGTGCCTCACCCACGAGACCTGTAAAATGAAGATGATATTCATAACTTGCTAAGACTAAAATATAATAGGTGCGTTTCTTGTTCAAAGGAGTAAATAATTCAAAAGAAGAAAATTCAAGGTTAGATGGAGGGGATATACCAATTTAAGATGAACCTGGGAAATAAGAAGAGGTTATTTGGAGGCATAATGATGGAGAAAGTTCATACCGGAGGGACGAGGTACCCTGCAGAAAACGGACTATGATAGACAAGAAGAGACAAGCTAGAAAACATCTTAGATAATTACAGTAAAATGCCAATAGCCTGTAATAATAGTATAATGTAAGTCCATGAGTAGAGTAATTGTAAAGTCTTTCATTAGTTTATACTAATGACAGCAACAGTTTGATAAGGGGTAGACCTGAGAGGTGACAAATGGCCTTTTCAAGAACATATATACAAAAACTACTTAACATAATTTAAAAAATCGTAGCAAACACTGATTTCCAGTTGCTAGAACTGAAGAAACAGAAGGACTGACAAGGAGAAGAATTTAAGAAGAAACCACCAGTTCATTTTGTGTTTTACAGACATTTGTCTTTCAAATGTATTATTATTATTATTTTTGCCTTTCATTGAATTTTTTTTCATTCTTTTTTTTTTTTTGAAAAATATGTTACTACATTTCTAACTATTATTCCATGAACAATATAATATCAGGCTTAAACCCACAAGAATATCACGTTTTATGCAAAATGGGGTGTGTTACATTATTATCAAATAATCGCCTCCATATGGGTACTATGGAAGGAAAAGGCTATTCTGTCACTGGGAACGAGATATAATATTCATAGAATTAAAAGATTAAATGAACTCCCAATATGTAACAACGTATAGAAAGAGATAGTCCTATTTTTAACTAGAATAAAAATCTAAAGATTATGAATAACATAAATGATTGTCACATATCCCAATGATCTATAGCTCGAAAATTCGAAAAAAAAAAAAAAAAGATGGAGAAAATAAATAAAGATAAAGAAAATAAAGGTGGAGATTGAGCTGCAGCAGATTTTTAAAAATTACTCAACCCTATCACTTAGAGGCTATAAAACCTTTACCGGGCCATTACTAAATATTTAGGAAGCTCTTTTACGATTCGAACATTATTCGAGCTACCGTAAAATTGAGTCATTTCATTGGCTATTTCAACTTTATCCAGGTCCAATTACAGCTGATAATGGCCTGGCCGTTCCATTAGCGTATTAAATATTGGAAATCAAATAGAGTGGATGAAAAAATTGCCTTAATAATGTACAAACAGAAACAAGATTATTTTGTTTTTTTTTAATGCTCTGTTTTAGTGGTTTTATTGTTATCGCAGCAAAATCTTTTTTTTATTTTTACGTTTTATACTGAAATCTAAGAACTTAGTATATCAAGAAGGTCCAATTCTTGTTGCTGTAATATACTGGTAAGTTAATACTATATAAGGGAAAACTAGATAAAAACAGACTTGTTATATATCTGAGATCTGTAATAACCTTCCTAATACAAGAAAAGTAAAACCTATTGAGATACAGAAACGGATATAATGAAAACCAAAAAGACTAATACTGAGAAAAAAATAAATAAAATCTACTCTAGAACAAGTTTCTTTTGTTAAAGATAAAAAAGAGCAAAATATTGACAAATACCCCATGAATTTTGAAAAGTTTTGCCTATTATTAGACATGGCCAAAGGTTAAAAAAAGCTGCTAATGGCTAACTAAAGTAGATGCGGTAAGTTATAAAATAAAAAAAAAAATTTTTTTTTTTTTTTCATAAAATAGGAATTTCTGTCTTATAGATTCTCTACTCCGTCAATCATATTAAAAAAAAAAAAAAAGAAAAAAAAATCGAACCAAGACTATAAGAATAATGGTTGAAAAAAAATTGTAATCGTCATAATTAATTTATGCAACTTATTTTCGTGATCAGGAGATTCGGTGACCAGGGAAAGCGGCGATCAACAAAGAAATAATTCACCAAGATATGCACTATATTGTACTAAAATAATTTCAACTCATGAGTCAAATTATTTCCCGAGAGGCATTGGGATTGGCAATATCCCAGCCGTGCCCTCAAGAAAAATTTCAATATCCGCCTTTTATGCCCTCCCCAAAAGAGAGCCATCTCGCGCCCTGAAAACTTATGGAGTCGAATAAAGTTCCATGCATAGACCTTACTCGTCGAGTTTCAGAAATAAACATGTCTTCCCTCCCGCCCCTGGGCTATCAAACGAGGTTAGGAGCGCTGAGGTACGTGTTCTGAATCTGTCCCACTGGCCGTAAAGGTTTCGAGGAACATCGCCTTCTGTCAAACACATCCAACTTGGAATTTGTATTGCTGTTTTCGTGCTTGGCAATAAAGAAGAAGATTTTAGAGGCACTTGTAGCAAATAAAAATTTTATGATCCGATTTATGGCCCATCGTATAAAAATTAATTTTATTCATCGCTTTATTTTTACACAGCTTATAGGTGATCCGACATTTTACTTTTATTTATATAAGTCTAGTTTCTAGTGACGCAATTTCTACTATCCATTTGTGGGGCAATAAGGGACTTATTAATTAATCCTGATGGTCAAGAATATTTTATTTAATTCTATTATAATATAACTGGCCAATGCATGAAATGATATATTCAATTTATAATAGCAAACCTGTAGGATAAATTATTATAAAATTACTTATTCGTCAACACAAAATATACGATATTAAACTTTTTCCTAAAAATTTAAGTTAGTTTGTACTTATCTTAAGTTTTAAGCCGAAATGGCCGGGTCTCTCTCTACCGGTCCTCTTCTTAGACCAACCCGCGTTCTTCCAACACTCACTTCCTCTAAATAGATTTGTTTTTCGGTAAGGTTAGGTAAAAGTTCTTTTGGACACTTAACATCAAGGGTCTTTAGTGCCCTTCTTGTCAGTCCATGTTTTTCTCTTATTAGTTATGGCCATTTTTATTTTCCTACAATTCTGTGGCAAGTACGGCCAGCAATGCAGGAATGTTTATACGAAATAAAATAACAATACATCTAGTAAATGAGGCGATCTAAGAAAATTCAAATGCACTCCAAGACAAAGGAGATAAAATTGAAACTCTCTTCAAATACTTATACATAAATGATTGGATTACAAAATTTTCCGGAAGTCTATAGGGAAAAAGGTGAAAACATAATGTAAACTGTAAAATAATAATATGAGCGCTATATGTAGACTCGTAATTTGATACTACTGCTTTATAACTAAAATTATTGATTGTACTTAAATGATATTGTACTCGATTCAAGGAGATATGATTAGTTCACATTATTGTATGATACCATGAGATATATTTTATATTTTATGACTTATTCCGACGAATTTCATCACAAAATTGATTATCCTTTAAGAATAATGATTTTAAAGCTAAAATCAGTTATTTCGCTGTAAATTGCAAACTATAAGGCAGATATATTTTTTCTTGACTAATAAAGAGTGTCCCCTCCCTTTCCAGAACCTGACCAATAGCTGTGCTAGGAGACCAATGTGCGACCCCTTCCAACTCCCCCCCCCCCCCCCCCCCAATTTCATTACAGGCTAGGAAAATCGAGCTTTTTTGTACGGTAATAAAAGGGACGGGTTGAAGCTGTATCGGAGGTGCTTAGCCACACCTGGTCCTACCATCGTTCTGGTCGTTAACATTCAGGACAGGACATATAGAAATGCTGTCTAGCTACACTGTTTCTAATTACCCCTTTATTCTGATATTGCTCCAGGTCTGGCTTATATTGTTATTATTTCGATTGTAGTATTTGTTGAAGCATAGGATAAACACAAGTATTAAGAGTCAAATATATATATATATATATTTATATATTAAAATTATATATAATTATAAATTAAAATATATATATATTAAAATTATATATAAAATTATATATTAAAAAATATATATAAATTTAATAATGCTATAGTGCCTAGTTCACTTTAAATTTTTAATGGAGACTCAGCATAAAGGGTCTTTAGTTTCCTTCCTTTGATATGTTCTTATGTTCCGTTTTTCAATCATTTTATTTTATTTTTTTTTTTTTAATCGTTCTATAAATCTAATTGAAAAGGTTATAATTTTTAAAGAAATTTGAGAATTACATCCACACATGGATATATTATCCAATTATATTAGACACATGTTGTCTGATTTAATTTTTCACAATGTAATAAAAATATATTTTTTTATACTCTATAGTAAGATATTAAAACCATAAGTTTTGTTTAGATGGACATTCTTATTTTGTGTTTAAAATTTTAATTTTATTTGTTTATTCAATTGAATATAAGTAAATTTTATTATCAATTTCAAGCTCCATATAACTTCATACATTTTTGTCACCTCTCGCAATGGCGCGACCTTTCGGTCAATTTTCAAACTTCACTGTTATCCACATATTATTGCTCTTTTAAAAACAAATGATTAAAAATCAGTATATTTATTATTGTTAAACCATCCTGATGATGGGGTTAAAATTTGGTATAGATTGGTTTAAAAGTTTTCATGGTTTATGATCATGACCGAAAAATGGCTTGACTTTGTATATATCAGAGTAGTATCAATAAGTGTATCACCCTGCCCTAATATTGAAGCCCTGTAGCAAAACTCGGAAGCGAATCAAGCTGCAAAATAATTTTTCCCATTCTCTCTCATAGGGGTGGTTATATCTTAGGTGCCGCTGCCCAGTGGCAACACAACCCACATTTGGACCCTCCCACCGCAGGGCCGTCCTATCCCGGTTCTATTCCCGGACGGGGTAAATCGGAATCCATGCGGTATTTATGACATAGTGGAAGGGGGGGGGGGGTCGTTCTTTAAATAGAGGAAACGCCTTCTAAGAGAATCCCGATCCAATATCCCCAACCGTCAGCTCATATCTGCTTCGCTCCGGATCATCTCTCATATCCCTCCATCCCACAACATGTTATTGTTTTTCCCAATGGGACGCTTATACACATGTGCTCATCTCCTGCGGGAATTCATTACTCTATTTTCTATATTTGAATATAAAATAGGAGGTAATGTATTCCATTGTTCTTTGATAGTAAAAATATTTTTTATATACAAAAGCAACTAAAAAAGGATACATTTTTTTTTTCATATTTTAATGGAAATCCAGCTTTGATGATCTGATTATAATTGTAGCCATATCTATTCTTCCAAGTGACTTCTATTAATTTGTCAATACTACTCCCTATTATATACTACTAGGGAGGTAGCATATAATGATTTTTTTCCTCTTTTATTTATTGAAATATACCCCTGTCAAATATATAATTGACGATCAGCGGATGTGCTAACATATGAATATGAACAAAAAAATGTTATGTTAGGCATGAGGAGAGATAATAGTGGCAAAGGAAGGTGTTTGATTTACTTGTAGCTTAAAATTATTTTATCTTATTATTTTTTTTTTTTTAAGTGCGATTTAAGATGTAAAAGTTTTTGATTGATTTTAGTTAATAAGAGTTCGTTTTAAATATCCGCACTTACTGCAATCGAACATGGTTCCAAATTAGCAAATAACATCTGATAAGTAAATGTTAAACGGACATTAAAACGAGAACTAGAGATTTTTTTTTTTTTTTTTTTTTGATGAAAGCAGAGACACTATATCCCAGTACAGTTAGGCGGCAGAATAGGCAAGGGGTATTAGAGATACTGGGATTGGAAAAGCCCTAGAAGAAAAGGAATTGGCTAAAACAAAAAGAGGCGTTCGAGAGGAACCTTGTTTTCCTTAACAGGCGAAATAACCCACGAGGCTGAACAAGATGGGGAAAAATAAATTTGAGTAAAAAGGGATTTGTGTGCCCCGGTTTAGGGCTTATCATGGGGTCGTTTGAGAGGGTAAACAATACCTCCTAGCACAAAGGGTCTAGTCCTCAACGACCCCACTCTTCTTACACCACTCTCATAAATAGCACATTACTCAAGATGGTGTCCTATGATAGTAATGGTTAAATTATCCCCATTATGCTGCTCCAATGAGTTTATGTCTCCTGTCTTCTAGATTTATATGATCGTGTTTAACATCAAGCAGATTAATTCCACATTAAAAAAAAAGGCAGAAAAAATGTTAAGGACTAAAATAGACTATAGAGGCTAGGTGTGCCCCAGGAGGGTTTCCTGACCTCGAAGTCCATCCATGGCTGAATTCAAATAAAATAAATTTACTACTCACAGGTTGGGAGTTATACGTTTTAACCACTGAGCTGCCGTGTCCTCTTCATAGTACATTTTTTCTTTTCTCGTTAATGTTTAAAACCACTTCTGCCACTTATCCCGTAAAAACAAGCAGATGTGATGATTATATACAAGATAATTGGCAGACATGAGGGAGGTCAATACCATATCCTTTTTAGTCTTCTTCGGGTATTCTCTGGCATGAGTCCAAAATCCTTGTCGAACAGAGAAAAATTTGTCAGAAAGGAAAGAGAGAAGGATAAGATAGTAAGCGAAAGGAAGGAATGATTCAAGTTTAAATAGAAGCCCATTGTGCCAAACTCTGTCGAATGCTTGAGCAACATCTAGGAATACCCCAGGAGCGTACAATCTCCTCATAGAATATGAAAAAAATTATGATATTTTAGGGTGCTGGAGAATTTAAACTAATATACACTTATAAAAAAAGTTTGTGTTCAAATGGTGAGTAAACACCGACAAACAATGTTAATATATTCATGTTTATCTGAAGAATTAATATTTTTGAACAAATATAATAAAAAAAATAATCGTCTGAACCTGTAGAGAATCTGCTTCTACATCATTACTTCACAAGCCGGGATGAAACTTGTTTAAAAACGAATTTGATTCCAGTATTTTGTATGTATTTAAAGATCTGGTCCTCCTTAGCCATAGTTAATCACTTTGGATTGTCGAAACCGAAATTCTGGAAATGCACATGCCTTACATCTCTAAGGAAAGAAGAAAACGACACTAAAGAACACGTTGAAATCTCCAATGTGATTGCTGCGAAGAGTTTTAATATATCCAACAAAATGAAATTAACCTCGACCATTCACTTTGGCATTCAAATATTTATTTCTCTTTGCTCAAATTAATCACAATTATTAGCAAGGTATATAAATATTAAATTTATGTTGTAGGTGACTACTCTAATAATATGGTCATAGTGTACTATTGTTTAGAGTGAGTATTACAAGAAACATTAGTGAAAACTAAATAATAAGTCGAAAGGTGTAAGTAGAATCCAAAAGATGCTAATGAAAGTCTGATTTAAACTTTGGCCTGAGCAAAACTCCGTAAATATTAAAAATTTTATAATAAACTAAAAAAAAAACAAAAAATTATAATAAAATTATGAAAATTTTTCATTGAAGCCTTTGATACAGAGTCAAAGATCATATCAAGCGGGCCTTCTTTGCCACGGATATCGCCTAAAGTGGATTAGTTGCAGCATCACCTTTATACTGAAGGCCGTCAGTCTCAGCGAATAGAAATGGCTCATTATCCCAAAATGGCTTTCCCAAAACTTTAATAACAGCCTTAGGATAAGTCCATTAGCCCTTTATAAAAGAAGGGAAACAATTTACACCCCAAAATGTTATCACCTTACATGGTAATTGGTCGAACCCTGAGGCAATGTTGTTGGTTAGGGACTTTCGGGAAAACCGCTCGTATTTTCCTGAAAACGTTTAGTAAGCTGAACTTGGGAACGGCCTAATTGCTCGAACAATAAGCTTTCAAACTTCCGGGAATACTTAACGAGCTTCGATAAATAAATGTTGTGTATACAAATCGTTATAATCTTCTGTTCTGAGAAAGCGATGAGGCCTTGATTCGCATTAATAATAAGCGATTACCTTACTTCTCATACTTGCTCCATATGATTATGTTTAAGGATGGTTCACCGGCAGTAATACTATTGATTATCTAATGGTTTTTGAAGTTGTAACAAAACTATTGCTTGATGGGCCATGAGTTCAGTGAAAATTATTCATCTTTTATTTGATCATAAACCTTTTGCCTCGTGTACAGATGGTAAACAGCTGTTTCATTCTATTGAGCTGTTAATCATGAGCAACTAACTCAATTGAATTATTGTGAGTGTATATCATGTATATCATGTATATCAGATCTCTCAGCAAAGGTCTGATACATTTATTGGTTGGTCTCTGTGACTATACATGATTTATGATTTTCTGCAGATGGCCACAATTACCCAAATACTTCAATTAAAAATTAATAATACTTTTGACATCCACATTTTTTCAATATCATTATTGATAGCGGACTGGTAACCCTTCAAGGACAGGAACCGATTCTTGGAATAAGGGTAGAAACTTCAGGACTTATAGAAATTACACCTATTTTGCTCGCCAGCCTTTACATTTATCCAATGAAATACTTAGATACCACGTTGAATCCACGCGTTTTATTCTCATCGATTATACGATGGCGTTTGAACTTTATAGTTAAAGATAGCATTCTAAATTTATAAGTAAAGCATTCTCCTCTTTAACAGTCCTTTCATTAACACGCCTTGTACACATTTGATCTCTTTTCATGAAGTTTTTCCACAAGGTAAAAAAAAAAAAAAAAAAAAAAAAAAAAAAAAAAAAAAAAAAAAAAAAAAAAAAAAAAAAAAAAAAAAAATTCTATAGCATTTATAGAAGAATATAGCATCCTAAATCCTGAACAAAAGACTCTTCAGAATTTGTTACTTTCAACTTGTTTTGTAACCCTACAAGGACAGGAACCTACGCTTGAGGAATCAATACCCTAGACATTCGACCTTCCTCTAGGCGGAGGTACTCAGGTATTCCTCGACGGTAGGCCACTGACGGAGGCAGGAAGTTGGACAAGAGATGATGAATGCCTGAGGGCCCGGTGTCGCTGGTAATTCGGTTTCCTCTTCCACAGGACCAAATGTGATTTATGCAAAAACTTTGATAATATAAAAGTTGCCTGCCTTCTCCTGTAGCCTCTTTACAACTGCTATTGTCTGTTAATCTGTCAATTCTTTTTAAATTCAACAGCACGTCCCTGCTATTGTCCTGTCATTTGAAGCTGGGATTCAACAGTTTCCGTCTTGTTTTAGATTATATTACAAGCTTCAAACAGTGTTTAATATAATTTGAACGTTTCTGTATTAATTAGCTATTGTATGTTCTAGTTGTTAATAGAATTATTAAAAAATGGATAAAATAATTTACATTGCAACACACTAAAAAAAGTCCAGAGAAACTTCTAGAAATGAATAACAGGAAAGAAGTTTTAGAATTTCAGAGGTAAACTAATGAGCTGATTTAGAAACTAAATTTAAAGTATTAATATATCTAATGAATTATTTAATAAGTAAATTATACTTTAAAAAAATAAAACTTTAAGATTCGAACACTCCAAATCTTACAGATCTAGTGAATAATGTAGAATTGAAATTTAATTCTCAGTTGTTGGAAAAACTAATCAATGCTTTACGGTTAAAGAACTTAATTTAGAAAAAAAAATAATTTATTGATATTAATAACTGTATATAATATCAACAATAATTAAATGTGCAGTGAAATAATTATAAAGACGTGTCATTAACTTGAACTACACATTAGCTGCACTCGGCCATTCTATTTTCATAGGTTTGCAGAAATAGAGTGAGAAGGAAGTTGGGAAACTAGTGGATTCCAGTGAGTATGTAGCTTCTCATGAAAAGACATATATCATTTAGATAGGATACCAAATTAGGTTTGAACAATTTTTTATCAGAAACTAGTAATTTGACAATACAAATTTCCAAAATCATGATAGATGCACACATGTGAATGATACTAAGGCCCCGGTATATTCTATTTATAGTTTATATCCCATATCAATTCATATTCTAAATTTTATATTTATATTTTTCATTTTTATTCAAAATTTGTATTTTATATTCTTTTATCAGTTTCAGAATATTAATAACGAAACAAATCAATATTGGCACAATAAATTGCCCTAAATACCCTTCGTAAGTTATCTTTTATCTTACTAAACATTCATGAAGTTTCGGAGGGTTAGAAAAGCGTGTTTATCTTCTGCTACACCTTCTTTTAATTTCACATTTGAAATTCTGACGCTTTGTATGTGACCTGGATTCTATTTTTGCCACGTACCCAGCTGACCGAGTCACTGAAACTTGACTGTCATCGGTGTTTCTTTTGCATTACTAACTTTTATAAATTTCAGATATTCTTCTAGATTTACGCTGATGACACAATGATTATTTCGATTATCTTTACGGAGAGAATATCAATGACAAATATCTCAAATATTCCACACGATTTCTTGTAAGAAATGCACTGTTCAAGTATTGCGAAATCTCGCAAAAAAATATGAAATTTTAAATTTGACAACTAAGTGATTACTTTTTATTGAAAAAAAAAGTTTAAGAAATAATTTTGCAAAATGTTGATAAACTTTGTTATGCGTAGATCGAAACTGATGCTAGAATATAAATTTTGTACTTGCATCATTCTTGAGTAGTTGCATATCTCTTAATTGGTAGAGCATCTTCCTGCCATCGTGATTTTGGACATTTGTTAAGTCACTTTAAAAAACTTTAATTGTTATTTATTTATTTATTTTTAATGAGTGTTACTTTAGTTTTATTTCAACCGCGTTTGCCTTGATAATCCTATTAGATATTTCCACGTTCCCATTTATGACTATGACAATACCGAGATATGTGAAAAATATGTAACACTGTCGTAAGAAAGCGAAAGTTGGGAAAGGATATCAAAATCCACATCTTAAAGACAGCCTATGTAACGATACTATTGTATGGATCTGAAAGCTAATTATTGACGGAGAGGTAGGAGAAGTCAGCACATTGGGAACGAAGTTCTTGGGAAGAGTGGCCGGTAGAATGATAATAGACTGCGTTCACTATAAAAGGACGCTCAAGGAAAGGGCCAGAAATCTAGCGAGATTTCGGGATTTATTCGGCTGAACGCTCCCGTTTGCTGCACTATAAAAAGGATCGAAGGACGAAGAAGAACTTTTGTCATATTGATTGTTCCTGTTATAAATTTCTTCAACCCTAATTTGGTATTCAATCCACGTTTTATTTTCTCTCCAATCTCTTACATAAACGTACATACATAAATCCATAACGACTCTAAACGCAAATCATAAACACATAAATATGCTAGAAAGCACCCTGGTTCTTGAGTAATTCTGTGTTCATCATAAAATGACCAAAATAAAGATGACAGGATGGATATACAGTAAAGGATCATGATGCTTTACCAGTTAAGACTGATGCAACTACTCAAGAATGATGCAAGTACAAAATTTATATTCTAGCATCAGTTTCAATCTACGCATAACAATGTTTATCAACATTTTTCAAAATTATTTCTTAAACTTTTGTTTTCAATAAAAAGTAATCACTTAGTTGTAAAATTTAAAATTTCACATTTTTTTGCGAGATTTCGCAAAACTTGAACATTGTATTTCTAACAAGAAATCATGTGGAATATTTGAGATATTTGTCATTGATATTCTCTCCGTAAAGATAATCGAAATAATCATTGTGTCATCAGCGTAAATCTAGAAGAATATCTGAAACCCATATAAGTTAGTAATGCAAAAGAAACACCGATGACAGTCAAGTTTCAGTGACTCGGTCAGCTGGGTACGTGGCAAAAATAGAATCCAGGTCACATACAAAGCGTCAGAATATCAAATGTGAAATTAAAAGAAGGTGTAGCAGAAGATAAACAAGCTTTTCTAACCGTCCGAAACTTCATGAACGTTTTGTAACATAAGAGATAACTTACGAAAGGTATCTAAAGCACTTTATTGCACCAAACAGTAATTATGATATACTGCAATATTTTAGAAATAAATATTAGTGATAAAAAGATAATTTAAAAAGTAGATGGGACGCATCAAAATGCATTTAGGGTATGTCCGACAGATACCCTCTCTACTCTTATAATGGCTGCGAAGTAGAGAGAAGATAAAAAAGAAGAAGAAATAAAAATTCTTTTAGCAACTGGATATCTTTAATTGCAATGAAACAAACATAACAACACATCGCAATATCGAAAGGAGGATTTTATTCTTAGCATCCTTGTCAGAAGAAGCTGGAGGAAGTAAAGAGAGTAATAAATCGGGTGAGATGATAAGGAAGGAGTGGTGGAGATATATAAGGCACAGGAGTGGGCTAAGAAAGGATCCTGGAGCTACTGGAGGCTCCATTTCCATGCAAATAGGGCTCCCTTCCGGGGCTGTTGGTGGCCGTTTACATCGTCATTAGTGGGCCATCGGACACCTGGTTTGGATGTGCGTCCTGGACTTCGTAATGGCTTCCGGTAGGCGGTCCGTTTTGTGGGAAAAACCGAATCTGGGAACCGAAGTCAGCTGGTGACGTAACTAGCAAAGGAAGTCATATCCACTATATTATGAAATTAATATTTACAATATAATGAAAAAAATATATAATTCATAGAGTTTAAAGAAAACATAAGCCACTGAATGATTAATAATTAGAACCGATTTATATTTAACTAATAACTCTTAGGCTTTTATTTTACTGCTGTTTCATTTCTAGTTAATATTTTTTCTTTTTTAAATAAAGAATTAAGTCAGATGATTCCAGATATGTTGAAGGAGGTTTATTAATAACCAAGTTTCTAGACATTATACTCGTTAATAAGAATTTACTTTACAATTTCACTACTTAAGTTTCGGAAACTATGGTTTACCATTATGGGACTACTAGTTATAGCTCCATATCTACTGAATGTATTAAATTTATTTTTAAATTTTCATCCTGCAAAAATTTGAAAAGAGTTTCCGTTTGAAAATTCTCTTTTTCGATTAATTTTTTTTTTTCATGCGACTCGAGTTCGCCTTTTATATTAAGCGTTCTTTGTAAATTACTAATGTAACTGGAAAATGTAAACAACCGAAATAAAGTTGGAAACAACCTTTGTTCACACGATCATAATTAAAAAAAAGAAAAAAAAAAAAGAAGAGGAACCAAACATTTGGCTGAAGTACAGGAGTTCAAGCTGAGCCCATTGCGGCTCAGACTGGCAGTGTACACTTTCCCTGTCTCTCTTAATTAAATTCGGCTTTATCACTGCTGTGTAGTGCTGGTATATTATCATTGAACTGATTATAAAGTTTAAAATTATTTTTTATGATATTTTCAAAGCTCAACTCCAATTAGAACGCAATAATAGGAGCCCAGTTATATATCCATAAGGTCGTTGTGATAAAATGGAAGAGTTATAATCTGTCTTACCAATGTACGAATCAGAGGGAATTCGTAAATTATCTCGAAATAACTCCTATAACAATATACCATTCAGTAAAACGAAAGAAAATAACAGAATCAGTGAAGTGTAGAATTTATAATACGAAGCGGGAATGTGAGTTTTCGGGATACGTCACGGCCTCCGCCTTCAGGACACACCTCGTTCGCAATCAGCGTTTCACGGGCGGGCGAGTTTCCTTCCAGCGATTCGGCGGCAATGAATAAAAGATGAAGTCTGGAGGAAGAGGAGTCCTGGAGCTGGAGAAATAGAGAGCAATGCTCTCTCTCTTCGTTAGAATATCTAAATAATTATTCACAAATTTAGGGCTTTATTTAAGCCATGTTAATAATCCGAGAGTTAATAATGGACACAAATATTTTTAAAAAAATACAGTTGCATTCACTAAATATTATGATATGTGAATAAATAAATGAAAATTGTTAAATAAGCTTAATCAAATTACGTTTAGGTATTTTTCGTCACATTTAACAGCGCTTTTTTTTTTCTTTCTCCGAAACCAACTTTTTTTCTTGCTTTGTCAGATTTCACAAATTAATAGTTTACTTTTTATCATCTTGCGCTATAAGAAATTTTAATTCATATGTAAAATGTTAGATTTGAAAATTTGTTTATTTATTTAATTTTATAATCGAAATAATTGTTAATGGGTTCAGTTAATGTGTGCAGGTGGAGCTCTTAATTTATAAGATTTTACTTTTCCTTTTCAAGTGATATTCCCTTTACTGTTTTTTTTAATTATTCCATTTTTAAATGATTATAATCGTTTATTCATAGGCTTGGCTAGACAAAGGAACTTCGGTGTTCCATGGAGTAATAGCGGCTTTAGAACACACTTATAAATCATGCCTGTAGAATACATATAAATGATTTTTTTTTTTCCTGTTTGTATCTACATTTCGTTTTTGAAATAAAATTTTGCAATTTTTGACAAACATTCATATTTGAATAAAAATGAAAAAAACTTATTTGAGAACTTTTATTTTCGTGGATATAAAAACATTAGTAACTGGATTCAGTATGGTTTCCCTCAGGGAAGAGTTTGGGAATGAGACTCTTATGGTGAGTGACGACACCAAGGTCCCGAGTTAAAACGATCCTTCAAACACCATTTCCACCGGTTCGTTCCAATCACCATTCTGTTTAACAAGGATCTTAAAAACAAAAAAAAAAAATTCACTCCATCATATGACACGTGGTTTTTCTGGTTTTCTGTCACTGGTTTGGACGATTCTCATTTCTAATCTGACAGTTGATTGAGACCTTTCGACCAACGACTGTTTCATCGGAACCCGTGTGGGCTCAAGTCTCCAGATGAACAGTCAGCTGGAACTTCTACACATCTGGCACCATCGCGGTTATTGATTCCAACAGAATTCCAAATTTCTGATACTCGTCTGGCAATAAGTGCACTGACTGGATGAGTTATTTATTCGGATCAGAACGCAAGTGGGATCAGTGAAACATTATATTCCCGGAAATATTTTAAACATTACCTAAAACTTATACAATTATTGCATTAATATCGCGGTGCTTAGTTCTTAAATTGTTATGAAAACAATTTTATCTGCATTTGTCTCAAAATCAGCTTGAATATACCGAGTGGTTCCAATCGCACTAAAGCACTAACGAATAACTAATGGCCCAGTATTCCGCTTTAAAAGCATCCAAAAACTTGACAAAAGACAGGTTTTGTTTCCACGTTCCACTTTTTTAAAGTTTTGTTAAAAGCGCTTTCCTCCAATGCAGTATATTTTAAATACAATGAATAGATCAAAATCCAATAAATTAATAAAATAGGACCAAAATCGAACTTTGTCCAACATACATTCTATATTTCCAACTTGATATAGATACATTCTGAATTTAAATGTCTCCTTAAGATTTGAGTAAATGGTAAAGAATGAGTATTAGATTTTTAATAAACAATTGAAAATTTGAATTTTAAAGTTAGCGGTGAACAGAAATCTATCTTGATTTTCAAAACATAGTTAAAAATTTGATTTAATATTGACAGCGGTTTTCTCAGGATCTGATACATTTTGTAGCTTACATATTGTCCTCGATTAGGTTTTTGATTGATAAAATATGAAATAATATAACAAAAAATGAAATTGGCATCTAGAAGAATGTTGTATGCCACAGATATGTCAAAGTTCTTTTGTATTATTTTTTTAATACAAATTTTTTTAATGTCATACGTGTTGACTTGAATCAATAGTGGTTTATCAGTACTCAAAAGTTATAGATAGACTTATAATGCAAACGGCATTGTTAAAAAAAAAAAAAAAAAGATTAACTGTTTTAAAAATTTAACAATATAGTAGATTAACGACTCTTGTACAGACCTATTTAGTTATTATGAAACAATATATTATAAGTAGCTTCTTTTTCGCAATAATGACTTGTATTTTGACTAATAATTGAGCGATGGGAAACTATTGCCTTATATTTAGATAGTTTTGACTCCCGTTAGCTCCTTTAAAATTCATTCTACAGTTGAAAGATAGTGCGATTGTTTTTCAACTTTTAAGGTGAAGTCTCTTAAAATTTTGTTGAAATTTAATCCTTTGTTCCATGAAAGCTGTCAATAATATCTTAATTTTGTCAGGTTTTTGTATGCTTTTTAAGCTGGATACGAAATCAATCTTTATTATTTTTTTGTTCGGTGGAATTGGCAGCTATCCATGTATTGAGCTGAAGATGATGAAGAATCACGACAAGATTGTTTCTGACAATATAAGAATTACGCACTGCCTTAGTATTGCAGTATTTGTTTGAGTTTTGTTAGTAAAAGGATTTCCGTTTAAGTATAAATTGTTTCACAGATCTCAACAGGTTTCTGCTTAGGATGAATATTTTATCAAATTTGAAAGCTTATTGAATTCCGAGTATCTGAAATTTATATTTCGGTCAGAAGCATAAATCGGGTTGATGCCGGCAGCGTAAATGATCTATCTGACTGCTCATCTGAAGGTTTTAGCCCCCACGAGTTCCTGTAAAACAGTCTTTGGCCGAAGGGTCTCAATTAACCGTTTCGTTGGAGGCTGCAATCGCTTAGATATAATAAAAAATTAGAATAACGTCGTAGGGTGGAGCGAATTTTTGGGGGTGAGCTGGTCGGTCCACGTCCTGCCCCTGGAAAGCTGTTTAAACAGCGAACTGAACGCCAGCATTATAACACAAGGAATATACAACTCAACGTAAAAATATCAAAAACGTTACAATTAGTGATGTAAGAGTGACCGATAGATGTACCGTCACCGAAAATCCGATACCTCTGATATCCGATACCGAAAATTAATTTAAAAAAAAAAAAAAAAAAAAAAAAAAAAAAAAAAAAAATCAAACCATAGATATTAAACAATAATTATTTATTAAACAAAGTAGTAAACAGCAAATAGCATTTTTTAACAACTAAATATAATATATTAGTTAACTACAGTTAAGACGATGTTCTTATTCTTCTCAGTCAACTATACTTTCCTTACTAAAAAAAAAAAAAAACAATGTCGAAACAACCTTCAATTTAAATTGAGTATTCAAAATGTTTTTCTTTTAAATCCTAAGCTTAGTATATGTGTTGAATTTATTCAGATTCATTTATTTTTCATAGGCATTCTAACTTCAATTTTTTTCTTAGGTAGTTTTTTTTTTTTAATATTCACAAAATTAAAGTCTGAAACTTAAAATATTGAACAACTTAAATATATGCAGATCTAATCATAATTTATAAACGGTATTGCTTATAAACCTTATAGCTTATCTCCTTTATCCTTATTAATATATACATATCCTTACCTCCAACTTCCTGTAGAATGTGTTAAAAACGGCGTTATATCACTCCAACATCTTAAAATCGTTAAATCTTAAAAACATTTTATAACAGAGTCTTCTATTAAATTGAATTATAAATTTCGGGAAGAAAGAATAATAAGAAAATCATCTCTGAAACGAAACAGTCGATCGCGCTCGACATGATAGCAATGAGATTAAAAAAGGCCAGACACGTAACATGGAGCCAACAAGTTCTCTCTTTCAAACAATGAATGCCATAGTGATAAGAAATAGGAGAAGAGTGAGGCCGAAACTGAGATGGATGGACATAATAAAAAAGGACGCAGAATTAAAAAGCATCGTTTTATTAACTGGAAAGTTATTGCTCAGGATAGGCAACGGTGGAAGAGGCTGGTGGAGGTGGCTAAATAAGCCATAAAACCGAAAAGAAATAGTCTTTTAAATTTACCAGTATCGTTTTAAGTTGGTCCTAAATTTTGAACAGCAGTGTATGTGCAAGTATAAAAAATGCTTTCATGTTACGTAAACGTTGAGAATTGGCTGGTGAAAGAATGAAAAAATGAAAGTATTCCGATCACGAGGATCTAAAAAATGGATGAAATTATGACCGGGAAATTGTTAACAGATTACTATTCTTCCCGAGGTGCTGGTAAAGTGGATGGTATTGAAACCCTAATCATCCCCTACACAGCGGAAGATTATGCCGACAATGGGCGAACGCCTTAAGAAGGATAGAAATTCGTTAGATGTAAGAAGGGACGATTTTCCCCGCGAGGAAGGTGAGGGATGGAAACAGATAAGAAGGATTTAAACGCTTCAAATGGCTCAGTGTATTGTGAAGCTGTAGCGATAAGAGATCCTCTCGTGCAGTAAAACTTTTAGCACAAAGTACCTTCAGCAATGCAAAGGAGCCCGGTCTTTGAATAAATCTGCCCAAATTTATTTCGCCTCCCTCCTCTCCAACAAGGGTCCCTTCTGTAGTGGAACAATCCCCTGGCCTACAACACTCCGGTTTTTATTACTCTTGCAGGAATCGATATGATATGTATTCGTTATAATTTGCTGAGATAATTATAAAATAAAAAGTGTTTATTCATTTGGTAAATTGAACAAAGAGGCATTGGGAATTTAAAATAATTTTAAGCCTATTTTATCATAAACAACTATCCTCAGAATATTGCCAGTATTTTTTTTAATAACTAAAAGGTTTTGCATTCAATCGAAATGTATTGCTCTAGTTATTATTATTGCTTTATAGTTCTGTTATTATTATCTGTCTTCCACTTTGGATTTGTTGTACAAAGTGCTAAGTATAAAGGAAGCTCTGTGCGAACACTGTGAGCTTCATAAACCAATTATGACCTCCAATTAATTTTTTAATGTTTTCATTTTAATTTTTTTTTTTTGTCAAAGAATAAGAAAAATATAAGGTTTTTTGAGTTCACTTATCCAGTGTGCGGGCTGTTTTAATTTATTTATACATTATGTATTCCTATATACTTAGCCAGTCTGTAGCGAATAGTCGCAACCAGAGACTATGCATAGAGTCTTATCTATTATAGCAATCATGCCCTGATTGCACTTGGACGTAAGTCCATTTTACTAGGCAACTTCTAGAGTTAGATGAGTTTGAATTAACTCATTCATTATCCTAGCAGATGGTGTGAACAGGGTAAATTTTTGTATGCAAAGTTTCTGATTATTCTTTATTAGCTCTCACTGATCGCAATTGGAGTGAAATACATTAGAAAACATTCAACGTCATACTCAAGTATCCAATCCATGTTAACTGTGATATTTCCTGAACAGCTAATATCGCTGGATGAAATAGCACATACGAACTTTGCATATTAATCTTATTCTCAAAGTCTCTGAAGCTCTAGTATTTGGTGTAGATGCGCCTATCACATTCTTGAGTTAAAACGGGGACTATCCCGTTGGACGCTCCAAGAACCTTAAAAGATCCTATGTTAAGAAACTCTATAATTATGCGGTATTTAGTATGTTCAAATCCCAGATTTTTAATTAAATGTACCACCACCACTAATGTACCACTAGTTCAGTTATAAAATCGTGTTCTTTCTTGCGTCTTTAGGAGTTATTTTTTATAGAAACTAAAACATCTATTTGATATTGTATATCATCATTCCTTTTGTGCAGGTTAAATCTGTAAAATAAATAAATTTTGTTACTTAAATGCTCATCAAGCTGTTCTACCAGAAACGGTCACGCACTCCTAAGAATCAGAATAGGCATCTACTTACAGACTAGTAGATGTTTTCGAGATATTACTGTAAGGATACACTAATTCAAATTCAATCTTTTAACTGCTACCACTCCACTGCTAAGTGTTCGTGCCAGCTTGTTCAAGTTACAACTTCAGATGAATAATTTACAGCGGTAATTGTGGCGAGCTACAACTTAGGGTCACCCGCCATTAATATGTACGGTCCTCGGCCTTTGGGATGTACATCTGGTCGACTAGTTCGTTACAACTATAATAAGTTATGGACATTATTTCATCATTAAAAATACTTTTAAAAATGTAATAAAATATATTACGTTATTGACTTTAGTAAGCCTACAGTCAAATTTTATCTTTAAGTGGACCTTACACGATCAATATTAGTATCATTCCCTCAAACATCTTACATGAATACTCGTTCATAATTTTTCAACCTTAGACAATAATGTGCATAGCCATCACACTTATATAAGGATGAAAGAATGGCCATATTATTGAAGGTAATGACATTAATACTGCGGGAGGAAGATCTGTTGAACGGAACATTATTCCCTCAATTCTCTTTAGCACTACAACCTTAACGATATTATTATTACATAAAAGCCATAAGCAAATAGTCGGTCGATTACTGCATTCTTTGGTAACGTAAAAACATTATTTTTACTAAAGAAAACATAAAAATAAACAAAGATGCATTTTGTTGAAATGTTGAAAAGTCCTGGAAAAACAATACTTGCAAAAATTTGACTCTTACTACTTATGTAATTCTGGCCTTGCGATTTGGTAAGTCTAATAGAAAAAGGAACTTAATCAAAAATGTTTATCGTTTGAATTGCATTATTGAACTGGTAGGAATTATTGGGTTTCTATGAATAAATGCGATTATAACCTCAATTATATTTTCATACATAGGTATAATTTTTAGCCTGGTACCATAGCACATATTAGATGGTAGAAGGTCAATTTAAAAAATAATTGGAAATCAATTTTTAATATAAATGTATAAGTTGGTAATCCAGACGGGCAGAGAATATTTACAGCATTATTAGCGATATATCAGTCATTATTAAATTCCAGAAGTCGCAGCAAATATTTATCTCTTTTTAATAATAATTTAATTAAATTTTATTATCAATTCCAGATAACATCGTAACAGTGCTACCTCTCTTGCTAGATAGCGCTCACCATATATCCGTCGATTTCCAAACCACTGGAATTCACATATTAATCTCATTTTTAATAAGCATTTACTTAAAAATCAGTAAATGTTATCAGTTCTTACCTTTCTTGAATTATGAGGATGAATAGTAGTTATCGTGATTAGTGATCACAAACGAAAAATGTCCTATTATATAATAGTATAGATTCTTTTTCGAGGTTCCTACACTAAAAAGAAAATGGTTATATAATAAATCTGAATAATATGCTAAATGAATAATTAATAATTTCAGTTACAAATGCAAATAGAAACAAAAAAAATCTCAGTTTTCCCTAGTAAAAGAGGGATTTTCCTGGCTGATTTTTCTCCCTTTTCCTCGAAAATTGTAACAATTCAATAAGACGACAGGGCAAGTTAGGACACCGTTAGGCTAATACTATAACCCCTCCCTCGGAAATAAGATTTTCAGTGACGGCTGTTCGTGCTGCAATTAATTACAGCCGAGGGTCACGGCAGGGGAGACCACGCGATCTGAAGACTTAGAGGAGTACGGTGCTTCTGGTGCCTGGGTCCTATCGATTCCTGAGGCTATGTCAATTAGAAAAGGTCGATCCTACTAGAAATATCGATTATTAGATAATGCGTAATAATTTCGGGAAATAATATATATGATTGCCGTTTAATATAGCAGAGAGACTTGTACCTTGATAAGGATTTACCTTGAAGCATTTGAGATTGCTCTTGTTGGTGTTGCATTCTAGCAGATGTTATATGAGTTAGGTTATTCATGTTAGGTCGCGAATTGTATTTACAGACATCTTCTTTTAATGTTCGCTGCCCCGGAATATTGTTCCCTACCACGTTTCTGAAAGTAAGAGATTAGATTGCTTTGCTCTCTATTAGATATCCTTTGGGATAATGCCAAGTCAATTAATGGAAGAAATGATTCGCATGACTATTTTTTTTTGATTCGCATGTACCTTGAAAGAGTACCATGATTTTGCAGAGAACCATAAAGAATAAAATAATGAATCAAGGTTTTCAAGTTTGTCGTTCAAGTTTCTAATTCTATTAATATGTTGTTCAGGTTTAATAAGTTTACATTTTGCCAAATTACAAAGGGTTGAATGAAAAACATAAAATTGATGAAAAATGCAAATGTTTATTTTTGAAAATTACCAATGTTTCAAGGAACAATAGTTGGTGTTACAAGAGGTACAGGAGCTTTTCTGTACCTTGAAGCAAATACCTATTGCACAAAGAACACCAAAAATTGGGAATTTGATCCTCTAAAACTATTGGTTGGTAATACCTCGACGGACTATCAAGAGAAAAAATCTTATTGGTGTTACCAATAAAAAAAAATCAGAAAGAGGTACAACAGTCTCCTCTATATTTGTTTCAGGGAATAATTTTAAAAAAATTAGAAAAAAAGGATTTTTTTTTTTTTTTTTTTGTGATACTCAACGTTTCTACCAAACATTAGTCCAGCGTTAGGGCAAAGAGTGCTGCCCCGTGTACTCATAGAAATTTTAAAATAATTAAAAAATTTTCAAATTTATCTAAATAAAAATATATTTTATTCATTTATTTAATGTATTGAGAGAAGTGCTCTAGTTGATCTTTACGGGATGAGATTAGGAAAACGTGCTGATGAAAACTGAGCTGAGTAAATATTATAAATAACAGATAAAATAGTTAGGTCATGTATCCAATCCAATGTTGACAGAAAAGCACGAGAAGCAAACAGCCAATCCCCTGTCTTATAAATCCGCCGCCTCCTCTTCTACAGACCAATAGGAATTCGATTTAGAAAAAAAAAAAAAAAAAAAAAAAAAAAAAAAAAGAATCGAATCACAAAATATAAGGTTTCCACATTTTGAAGGAACTAGGTTTCACAAAAATAAAATAAACATGTCTCGTTAATACTCTGAATGGGATATTTTCAATCTTGTGAAAATATTCCCTGGGTTTATAAATACAAGGGATTTTCATTTACTACACGAAAAAAATGCGTATACTTTAATTTATGAAATTATTTATATAAATATAGTTTAATTTGATTATTTTGTACTTAACTAAAAAGATATATTATTCTATAATTGTAAAACATATATTATAATTTGAATTTAATTATTATTATATTAAAATTTATGTCGAGTGTACAATACAATTAAAGTACAGAAAAATAATTTATTTTCAGGAAAAAATCCCTTAAGGATAAAAAATAGGTGCAGGTAGAGATAAACATAATTACATCTTGTCAAAAAACATCAAAAGTCTGCAGTGAAATGTTTTATGTATTACGAAATATACTGACAGGCAAATAATTTCACCTATTAGATTTTAAAATTTTCTCGGCTAAAAATTTCAATGCTTTTTTATGTATTTACGTCCTTACATGCCTCAGCCAGGGATATGAAACGTATTGAGACAAAAAAAAAATATTAATCCTTTAATAGTCCTATATCCCCTCAATGAAAGACGTAATGAACGCAAGGGACGTGTATTATGTATTTTAAATATGCATAAAGTTATATTTATGTATGTAAACAAATAAAACAAAATGTGTAAGTGTTTTGATCAGTTACAACGCGTCATGTCGAGAGATGGAACGCGGAATATATGCACCCATTGCAGGGTTACCGCAATGTTGAAAACTGTTTAATTTATTTATTTCGCATTTTGAGGATATTGCATATATTCTGTCTCAGAAGGTTTGCTATTATTTGAATTGATAAAAATGTTATTTGTCCTTGTATACTTTCTGAGTTTCATGTTCTAATTCATAATTACGGAATTTCATCTAATAACCAAACAAGGATTACATGAAAGGAATAGTGGATTCGTCAGGTTGATATCTGTGCCGATGATGAAATAATTTCATGTGAACATAATAGAACATTTTAAAAAATTTTAAAATATAACAAAAATACGGAAATCAATATTTTAGGCCAGGTTTTTGACATTTTCGCCAGGTATAAAAAAAAAAAATAAAATCCAAGGCAAGATTGAAAAAAAAAATATATGGGCCCTGGTTTTATTATGTATACAGTGAAAAATAAAAAACAAATTATACGACAACGTGGGGGGTAATCGGAGGCAGACAGGTCGGATAATGAGAAAACATGAATTTCATCCAGAAGCCGTAAAGTTCCCTATGAGTCGCTGGAGACCAGTAAGGCGCTGTCCCGGCTGAAACAAATCCCGAATTACCAACAGCGTTCCAATGTTCTCTGTAACAAGGCTCTTGTTCGTATGGCCCTCCTTATTGTCTCGGGGTTATTAAATTCGACCTAAAACTAGGAGGGAGGGAGGCAGGGAGGGAGAGAGGGAGGGAGGGAATATTATCCATTGTTCTCCGGAAAAGTGATAGAAATATTCATTAAAATGGTTATGCATGAACGTAGATAATTTCAATTAATCCAAACTTAAATAGTTTTAACCTTCCGATACTCGCGCGTATCTGATATCTATCGGATTTTCTTTGATCCTATACCCTCTTGGGATTTCCAGTCATTTCTACCCCGTTCTTTAGACTCAACCTATAGTTTTGACCGAATAATCCTATGGTAAACATTGCGGGAAAAAAAAGTGTTTTAAATCTCACGTATTTTTAAAATATATTTTATTTCAAATTAATCGCAGTAAAGTTTGTAATTTATTGGTAATTTAAAGTACCATACAAATTGAACTTACACTAGATTCAAACACTGAAATTAAACGGACTAGTGTGGGCCAGATACCTGCGACCTCTAATAATATCATTTAATCTATTTACTTCTTTATTTCTTATACAAATGTTCTTCTTTTTTTCTTTTCTTTTCTCTGTTTTTGTTTTTCTGTGTTCCTTAAAAAAACAGTGAACATTTTTTTTTGTTTTAATAAAATGAAATATTTGATATAATTTTATTTGTATTTTTTAAAAACCCATAGTATATACCAAGTAAACTATATCGATTTATTAAGATATCTGCCTTTCCTCACATGTATATAATATAGACATGGTGATTAAAATACCAGATATGTTTATTACAAGCAAGTGGTATCTGTGGGATACGACCGCCCTTTCTTGTTGGTCTAGGAATAATGTAATGTACTTTAGTAAGCATAAGGTTTTGAAATAACATTAATAAAACATAAGGAGAAAATTAATGAGTAAATACAATATGATTTCTCTCATTATCATGATCTAAATCCCCAGAGTACCTCTAAACTATGTGCGATGATCAAATTCTGCAGAGTCTGGAACAAAGGTCACGTTCTTGTTCTAACTGTTCTACAAATAAAAGCTCGTTGACTCATCATTGTCGAAGTTTTCTGATCATCCAGTAATGATAATTTTGTTGAGCTGTCTTCAAAATTCTGTTGTAGGGTCAGTTGGGCCGGATACTTGGAAATGTCAGACTGCTGAAGGGCCGGATTATCGAGATTATATTTTAAACCTATATATTCTTTTATAACTCAGAATCCATTTACTACAGTCAATTATCTTCTCTAGTCTTGTACCCTTAATAATCCTTCATATAAAGGCGAATGAGTTGTTTTTGTTGTTCGCTTTTTACGTTATAATGAGTTCCATATGAGAAATTTGGACTACCATTATTAAACTTTAGAAGGCAATCGGTCTATGAATCAACAATATATTCTTGTTCTTCTCAAGTAGTCTTGAGGGGAACCGAATCTATTTTCTGCCATCTTATGAAAGCTGGTCTGCCATTAAACTTCTAGGAATACCCTCATCATCTAGATCAATCAAGCCTTGAAGTCGTCCACCTACTAATGATTTGGTTTCCTACGTGGGCGAATTTTCGGTATTTATAGAAGTTTAATTTAAGGAGTCTTTTCCTATATGTGGCAAAAATAACCAGTTCAAGAACAGGTAAATCTAGAATAGTTATACTGACTGATATTAGCTTCTCAGTTGAATACTGCATCTATGAATACTGCAGAGTATACCTGTAAGGATCTGAAATGACGTTCTAAAAGCATTTAAGCAATGTTTTCTTTAACACCATGTATTATTTTATTTCGATTTAGAACGAAATGAGCAGTACATCCTCTCGCCTTTTGAAGGCACTTCTACTCTAAACGTACCATGAAGAGCGGATGTGGGAAATATTTGTAAGTTTTTCTGAGCTGAGTCCTAATACTTACATAGCTGCTTTCTTACATATTTTAATTCGATCAAATTATAATTTTTTCTATGAACATCTGTTTTTAAGTTTTTCAAATACGTATTATTTTCCTCTTACAGCCCAGTTACCGTCAGCGATCCTAAGAGACTATCCAACACGGCGGTACTGTCACATATCGTAGAGTGTTTCTTAGAGTCCCTTTGGTGCCGCTAACCAAGTTAGGGGACAGATAATTAAGACAATAAGTTAAAAGGCAATTTGGTAAGGGCTGATAGGTGAGATGCAATCTCGGGTAATGGGACCTTTGGCATGAGATAGCTTTGAGGCGGTGAGAGTCTTTTGTAAAACTACCCTTCCTCTCGGCGGAGCCTTAATCTCTGCGAGAACTCGAAGGATGAAAAGGATACTCTGTCCGGCTCCTTCACCTCCTCGGTCTAAGCTCCCTCCTAAAGGACATTCCTAATCTCATAGTTTGATATTGGCTCTCGTAGTCTAGGAAAAAGCTTTGTAGAACTGAGTTACTATGGTAACCAGTGATATTTCTGTACTTAATATAAAAGCCTTTGTTTTGTTTATTGTTATATATATATATATATATATATATATATATATATATATATATATATATATATATATATTATATTTAACATTTATTTTAAATTTAAAAATATTGACAAAAGGCTATAAACTAGAGATGGCCTACTAGTCGCCTGCTTTTGTAGTTGGCAAAAAGTGCCAACTCGTCGGCCATTTTATTCATTTATATTTCTACTCTTAAAAATAGGTTGATAAAAATAAAAACGTGGACTTAATTTATTATGATTTTCTTTTTAGGTTTATCTTTACAGTTTCTTATTTATTCTTGGAATAGAAAATATTTATTTAGAAATACACACAAAATTCCTCAACTTAAAAAATGCCTTCGATAACCGTTGACTTCTTGGGCAGCCGGAATTAGAGCTGACATTCAGACCTAGATGACATTTCCTTTTCATTTCTTTTCTTTTCCTCCTTAATGTCAATTGGGACTAGAAATCCTTCCCTTCTTCCGTTCAGGCTGTAATCCCGCCTATCGAGAAACCATCTGAATAAAATCTCCCTCTCAATAATTCACTTAAATCGAAAACTCTTTATCCCTGATGGAAACCAGTAGCCATTTTTCAGTCTAATGTTTCCCTACTTCAGAGGTATATCTTTTCCTAGCACGATAACACTAAAATATATTTTTGGATATCTTTTATATAGTGAGCTAGGTCGTATACAGAAGAGTTCTAGACCATATATCCTAGACCTGGTGGAATAAAAAATTGTCCTTAATAACTAAAAGTAAAGGTTGACTAATTTAAGTAATGCTTGTATCAGAAAATAGTTACCGCAGTGCGTCTCAAGTACTATTGTTTATTATTTCTGTCAATTCTCTTTATTTGATATCCAATCAGCATCAATAATTTTTTTGAAGCCATGGCAAAATCTGATCAAAAAATATGTTTTTTAGTTTTAATATCAGTATTGCTATAAACTTTTATGTACATTAAACAGTGCAAAATTAAATGTCCAGTTCTTATTTTAATTTATTTTTTTTTTACTATCATAATTACTTAATTTTTTGGAAACACCATAGCATACTTTTTATGAATAATTTTTAAATCCACACCCATCACAAGTTAGGTATGAGTGAAGTCAGTACCAATGGTTGTACTCACAACTAACAGGAATTTCAAAAAGTTTTTGACCCCCTTTTTAGCTCTCCTTGAGTAATACCTGGCATGCTTCTTGGAACCACTTTTTGAATTAGTTTGCTGTACGTTGAGTTAATACGATATTAAAAAAAAATATATGAATTATTATATTCTGAATAAGATAGAGCCTAGAATTCTGTCTGGAGTAAGAAAATGCACATCAAATTTAAAACATTCTTAATGGAGTGCTTCATTTTCTGCTTACATTGCAAGCTTTCTATGGTGCTTTGAATAACAAAAACAAAATATTAAGAAATAGGGAATTAAACAAATTAAATAGAAAAATATATTTTATTTTAATTGATTTTTTTAAATGTTTTCCTATTTATTTATTTTTTTAGTCCTCTTTGTCACATTCTGTTTTCTGTTTTTCAAAGCCTTGAAGAAGGTTCGCAATGTATGCCGAAACATCGGCAATCTATCAATTTTTTTTAAAAATGGGATTTTTTTTTTCTCATCCAGAATATATTTTTCAGAGGATATTTTACAGTCCATTATATTTAATATAATAAATTATGTTGTACCACGATTGTATTTATAATAAATTGTCCCGCTAAAATTTTAATTAATTTTATCGCTTACGTCACTGTGAAACTAATTAATCTTAAAAACATTAATTTTCTTCTGCACTAATATTTAATTTACAAACAGAAAGTAGTGGATTCAATAATGGAAAAAGATTGTTCATTATTCATTCAAGCTATTCAATATGAACTTACTCAGGATTAGCTGACTTTAAAGCAGCTTTGGACTAACTTACTTCATATTTAATGAAACCTAAAAAGTCCGAGTGACCTTTACAGGTAGTTAATGGGGGGGGGGTGGCTATTTCTGGCTCAATTCCTTCAACCTATTACACGTGTACTAATAAAAACAAGTTTTACAAATGTCTTATTAATTGTTAATAATCTCATGCTCTTATTTGTTTATGTTTTTATTTTAGAAATAACTACTTCAATTATGTTTGTTATTTATTTTACTAGCATTATTTTTTAGACAGATTATAATCTGTATTTATTTGTCGGGAAAAACATTTGAAAATAAAACAATTATTTAAAAAAAAAAATGTGGGTTACTGAGTAATAAGTAGAAAGAAAGAAAAACATGTACCATCTTGAAAATTTTTACAAATTTCATTAGGTTTAGTAAACAAAAATTGAAAATTTTTACAATATGATTGTTGGTATGTGTGGTGACAAGTGATTAAGTTCCAACAAGAACATTTGAAATTACGTCACACATAACTTAAAAAAAAAAGTATTTAAGCATTTTGAAAAAAATAAAAACAAAAAAGTTACTTCGAGAAGCTCGCTAATAAAAAAACTTAAATAATTTTTTTTACACAACTGCATCTCTTATTCAGGTACAAAACCTCACCCTCTTTAACTAATATTTCTCTGTCAACTTTGTTTTTTTTTTTTACCAATTTAATTTTTTATTTTTTTAAATGTACAACAATATTACAATCAGACAATGTAATATAGTTACGCAAGAATCAAGGAATGAGTTGACATGGACCAACCAGTGGTGCATGCTTCTGACCATTAGCTAATTTTAAGTTTTATTCTGTATCTCTCATCAAGCTCATTTTGCTTTGCAGTTATAAATTCCTGGGCCAATTTTATTTTTACTTGGTTTTTGTAGTCGGGACTTGTGGTACACCACAAATGAGCCTCGTGGTTTTAAACCTGAATTTACAATTCGGTTTAACAACCTTAACGTTAGACTACATTTTGTGAAACATACAATCGTTATTTATTTTACTAGCGTGTATAAACTATGATGTCACTAGCGTCTAAACTATGTAAATTTCAGTCTCATTTTTTCAGTCTATTCCTTGTCATGTTTCAGTCTATGTTTTGTGTGGAATAAGTTCCTGCTTAGTGCAAAATACAAATGAAAGAACGCGAAAACTTAAACGTTGGTGGAGGCGCGAAGTGCTCGCAGAAAAACCTAGGTTCGGTAACGCATTATTAAATAAATAAAGACTGGAAGAAGCCATGGGTTATCGGAATTTGACACGGCAGACGCCTACTCATTTTGCAGATTTGCTTCTTTTAGTTGGTGGGAAACTAATGAAGCAATATACAAAATTTAGATAAACCAGCACAACTTCTATCCGACTGTCTGTCACACTGCGTTCCCAAGCAAGTGGAGACTCATTCGCGAGCCTTGTGTATACATTCATAATATTTAAGCTTACATTGTCAAAAATAGTATCAGATATTTTATTTTCCAAGCGATTGTCTCATTATAAAACAATGTGTAATGGAATATATATTAAAAAATAATATTATTTAATACTAATATTAATTGCAAATTTTCAATTACGAAATTCTTATTAATATTCAATAAAACCTTTTGTTAAAAATTATTAAAAACAAAAAAAGGAATATAAATAAAATTTGATGAGATCCGCAAGAATACAGAAGGACATTGATGGGGAACAAAAACATTTATAGACTTGTAAAATCCTGACCAAACTCATGTCACCTCCCCCCATACCACCTGCAGTAGGTGTAGAAGAATTTACAATCTAAAACAACTAATATTATTTAATACTAATTTCAATTATTTTAAATCACAAAAATAATGCTAAAATTGAATTAAAAAAAACAAAAACAAGAATCATCTTTGTTAGAACTTCACTCGTAAAATCACACTTTAAAAACTTATAAAAAATGTTTTAAAACTTTAAACAAAAAACAAGTAAAAATCCTAGTCACACTATTTGGAAGTTCGAGATCAGACTGACACGACTCTCGTCTATAGATGTCTAGGTCCTCACTTTAAAAATGTTTCGCAATGTTTTAACATTGGATGTCGTTTCCCATTTCGATCGGAAGACCCTGAGCCTAGCCCACCAGTATTGCACGATGTTGGTCTAGAACGTGGTCTATAGACGAGACAAGTATGTTTATTTAGATACGTCCTTAGACCAAACCAGTTTTAAGAACCCGTTGAAAAACCAAAAACCGTAGGTCCAAGGTCTCCCGATCAAAGTGGGAGACGACATGCCACGTTAGAAGTATCGCGCAACATTTTGATAGCGTTGACGTCATTCGGCGTCTATTGACGAGAAACGTCCGGTATAAACTCCACCTTAACATTAAAACTCCTCTTCAAATCATCCTTTTATAACCTATGGAAATAATCGTAACATAACAGTACATGTTCATAATAAATGAATAATTAATAAAATGTTAAAATAGATTTTAAAAAAAATTCTTTAGTAAAAATTATTTAAGTAAATCTTAAACCAATAAAGTTTGCAGAAAAAGTTTACATTTAAATCGATTATTAAGTACTTAACTTTTATTCGGCTATTTGTAGGACTTTATGCGTTTCGCTCGCTCTTGCTTGCAACTCTTGCTAACCTCGCCTCGAGTGAGTAAACGTAGCACTTGTCTGGTCTAACAATAAGGTTTTAAAACTAATTGAAGATTTGGGTTTAAAACCACAGGGCTCATTATTTGTTCTATATTACAGGTTCCGACAGCAAAACCATGTAAAAATAAATGTGGCCCGGGAATCTCTGGCTGTAAAGCGAAATGTGACAGTGGCGGAAATAAAAAGGAATATTTATAAATTAAAAACATTCAGCTGGGAGCCAAATGCGAGCACTTCGGGCGTCAGCCAATGTTTACATCTTCTCGTTCATTTGTAAGTAGCACTAGGCAGGAGCTAATTCCACACTGTGGACTGTGCCTATAAACCAGACTTGTCTATGGACGATACCATCTACAGAAAAGCTGCACAATTTTTATGATCTATTGGTGTGCACTAGGCATGACAGCGAAGACAGTCTGATCTCCAACTTCAAACAGTGTGGTTAAAATTTTTACATTTTTTCGTCAAAAGTTTTATACATAATTAAAATTAGTGTTAAATGATAATAATTGTTTTAGATGGTAAATCCTTCTACATCAACTGCAGGTGGTATGGGAAGAGGTGACATTTCAGATTTTGGTCAGGATTATACAAGTCTATAAATGTTTTTGTTTCCCATCAATGTCCTTGTGTATTCTTGCGGATCTCGTTTTATTTTATTTATATTCATTTTCTTGTTTGTTAATAATTTTTAACCAAAATTTATATTGAATATTAATAAGGATTTCGTAATTGAAAATTTGCAATTAATATTAGTATTAAATAATATTATTTTTAAATATATATTTCTTTACACATTGTTTTATAATGAGACAATCGCTTGGATAATATCTGATACCATTTTTGACAATGTAAACTTAAATATTATGAAGGTATACATAAGGCTCGCTAATGAGTCTCCACTTGCTTGGGAACGCAGTGTGACGACAGTAGGATAATAGTTGTGCTGGTTTATCTAAATTTTGTATATTGCTTCATTAGTTTCCCACCAACCAAAAGAAGCGAATCTGCAAAATGAGTAGTGGATTGCGAACGTGTGACTGAAATTCATATCATAGTGTGAACCCAAGACGAGAACTTGTCTTTAGATAAGTACCTGCGATTTTCGGTCTCGCTAAAGGGCCTCTAGACAGGAGTTGGTATTTGACTTTTCTTATTAGACATCCATGTCTCTTCTATTGACCAACATCTCTCAACATATCTACTGTTGTGGACTAGGATTTACACATCAATACTTTTTGATACTTGTACCTGAGCTTAAAATCTTGTGAGCTGAAAGATTTTCAGGATTGTGCCTTTCATCTTGGTTTCAAATAACTTAGGAATCGTATATATTTATCGTTTTCTTATTTATCCAGGGTTGTTCATACCAGTACTTCTTCATTGTTTTCTGTTATTGCAATCGTTTATTTTTCAAATTAAGGCTCAAAATATTTTTTAAGCTCTCGATCATCTATTTCGGAATACGTTTTTTTCCGATTATATGTTTTATTATTATATTTTTTTCCCATCTCCAGTCTATACCAAAGTACATGAAAACCCAAATTCAATTGTTTCTTAGCTTTTCTTTCCATTCCTGATAATCCTACGATGTCTTCGGGATGTTTCGTATTACAGAACTATTGAACGCTACTAATATTTAGTTTCTCCAACTTTTATCTCTATCGTTTAAGCCATTATATTCGTAATAAAGAAGATCTACTTGATGTATCGTGCAAATGTAAATTTTAATTCATAAATGGACGCATTTGGCTTAAATATTAGAAAATTATATATATTTTTTATTACTAAATGCATGTATATTTAAACTTCTGAAAGTATAACAAATACGTTTATTTGTTTATTAGGAGTTTTTCCACGCTTTCAAATATCTGCTATACTCAATAGATTTTGCAAAAATTCATTTTGTAATTAATTATTCAATTTTTTTTAAATTTTGTGATTGCATGTTGCATAATTTTATATTATTCTTTTTATGCATTTGAAGGTTTACTGCCTTTCACAGACAGTGATTTGTCTAAAACAGTAATAATTCCATTGCATATATTACTTGTGTGTCCAGGTACCGGTGTAAAACTGAGTGTACAGGTGCACTTGAGTACAAAGGAAAAAAAAAAACTGCGAATCCGTTAGTGTGTATTTTGTATTCTTGATAATTTATGGCGATATCATAAAATATGATATCAAAATATCATAAGAATAATTTTCGGGTTCAGAACTCAATTTTTTTTTTTTTAATTTGTAGCACGAGGAGTATCATAGCCTCTTGTAGCACTGAGCACAACCACAGAACACTAACGCACGCCAGTAATCGTATAATAAATTATATATAACTAAATATTAACTTTGCAGGAAAACTTTGTTTTATTAAATCAAGGAGGAAGAGATACGTTCCTCATGTGTACTTAAATTATGGTACAAAAGGTAAACCTTCTACAATTGTATAGGATATGTTACAGCACTAGTTTAGAAGAAATTCTTGCTTTCGTGATGATAAACGGCATATTACAAGGTTGATATGAGAGTATTTTGGCTTTAAAGAAGCATTCGACCAAATTTAGAAACTTTGTAAATTCAGTTATTTTAAACTATTTAAACAGAGTTTGTCTGTTTAAAATTCTATTGGATTAATTAAATTCATTTATTTTTAGACAATTAACATCCAGGTCTTCAGTTTCCTATTCCTTTATTCTCCTTTTTGTTAATTTTTATTGCATAAATTATATTTTTTGAGGAAGATATCAATATTGGATTGGATATCTCTAAGCAAGTCGGCAGTTTCCTTTGAAACCGTTCCTGCAAAAGTAGGCTTCGGACAATTTGGCAATTCTCAAGAATGTGTCTTATCGTTAAAGGACTCTTGAAAGAAATACACTTCGGTGAGGAATCTTACATTATAAGGTAGCCATTTGTGAGTCGAGTATGGACAATCCTCAAACTTGCTATCACCACTTCTTCTCTTCCATTTTTCCGATGCGATATTATCCATTGTTTTATGTCGCTTTTCCATGGTTTTTAATTTATTATCAACATGCTTTTTCCCTATAATTCAATCTAAGTATTCTTGGAACGATATTAGAAGAAGTTGCATACGTCTAAAGGGGTATAGATACTTTTAACATCTAGTAAAGAAATCGCTGCTTCTTTTGGATGCCTCATCAGCGCCTTCATTCCCTCTAAGGATTCGTATATAAACAGAGCATAATATTCTTACCACTATATACAAACTCCTTAAGATCGAAAAAATATTTAAACGATAATGTTTCTGTAAAAAAGAGCTACTTTGAGCAAAATGCTTTACTAAATACGTAGTTTCGAAAGAAGCATCTTTTTGTTGTTGTTTTTTTTAATAACGAGTAAATTAAAAATAATACATCTCATACAGTTGAAGTACACAAATGACGGTATAGAAGGATCAATACAATTAAGGATTTATGAATTCATTGCCATTTTTATTGCAATAACTCCAAAAATTCAGCTAGTTGCAATTGCTTATTGATTTACCAGGAATGTCTATTGTATCTCATCCTTTTGAAATGTCTATCTCTCACACCTTGTAATATCCAAGGCCATCTAAACGGAATAATTTTAAAAGTACGCATAAATTATTCCTTTCAAACCCATTCTGTTGGAAGCAGGCTTCGTGCAATAACTATTAATATTTTTATTAATACATAAATTATTTAGTAAAATAGAGCTAGTTTAAGCACAATTATATATTATACGTGCAGTTTTTGAAATAAGCATCTTTCCGTTTTTGTTTTTTTTTTAAATAATGAGTAAATTTAAAATAACACATCTCATACAGTTGAAGTACACAAATGACGATATAGAAGGATCAATACAATTAAGGATTTATGAATTCATTGCCAATTTTATTGCATTCATTCTTCTTCTCTTCTATCCCTTCCTCTTCGAGCCAATATTGGCGTAGACAGGGATACAACACCGCTAGTCCTCTCGTTTTTTGCAAAGCAGCTTCATTTCAAAGAGGGTTTTGTCTCTTTTGCCCCGAATCCTCTAGATTTATTTCTGATAAAATTACCAGATTATCGTATTTTTTTTTTGTTCCGTAGCAGTTTTCCATTTCCGATAACACACATATATGAGAAGTGATTATAGTATTTATAGGAAATGTTTTTATATAAATGGAAGAGTCTGCCTTTTTACATTTTTGTTAAATATTAATGGAATATTCTCATTGCAAAGAGAGTCGAAGTTACGTACGTACAGGTAGATAATGTTCCGAAATGTGTTAGCTGTCTTACAAGTCATTGAAGGTCAGCCTCCTGTCATCATACGACATTCATATTTTAAATGCTTGTATAACATTTCTGTCGTTTCATCCGTGGATCGACTTGGAGGTCCCTGTTCGGTAGCTTTATTTCAGCGAGGGTTACGTTTCTTTTGCCCCAAATCCTCTAGATGTAATGTATGATAGGAGAACATTGGGCGACCTCGTAGTTTGCATGTAGGTCTTGCCTCCATGTTTTTTCCGGGTTTTCTCACTCCTCCATCCGAAAGACATGTCCAAACCATTTAAGTTGGCCGTTTTCGATGATTGCCTATAGTGTAGGCACCTCTAACCGTTCTCTGATCCTCCTGTTCCTCGTTTAAAGGGTAATGATATCGATCTACAAATGAGCGTTGAATAGATTCATCACTATAACTAGGCCCTTAATCTCGTCCTGCTCGAGCTGGGCCACAACATCAGCTTCATTCACCATCGCGCGACCCGTAAGTCGCATGAGAAATTCTTTATATAATGGCGACACCTTCTGATGCATATTAGACATCTTCAAAAGGTGAATGCCATAGGAAGACTCACATATAGGGGGAGATACCCCTTGATCTCTATTGGGAGCGCAAGAGATCATTAATGAAAACTCAATCGTATACACTCCAGTGAGTGCATTACTAACACTAATCGCTCCTTCGTGAACGGGGATAGGCCTGCCTTCTACCAAAGGGGTGGGGCGACCTCCGCTAGGAGTATTAAACAAGTTGGAGATGTCACCACTTTCTCCAAAGGTCACAACATCAGCGGGATAAGCGCGAGCCGGATCTACGGCACGAGCATTATCATCACCATTACCATTAAGATAGGTCAAGTAATAGTGTGACGATCTAGGAGTCATCACACCATACCATCGGGATAGGTCCAGGAGCTGAGCTCCGTTGGTCGCATCTTCACATAACTTAATCACATTCTGTTGTCTCTGATACGTCACCGTACCACGCGTAACGAAATCAGGTCCAAAACCACGTTCGGCGTTGTCCGGGCAGGAGGGCATATAATAGCCCCCACGCTCACGCATATAGATAACGTGAGGCAAATCATCATGACAAAAACCGTACCGCATAGCAGCGAAGGTACTAATCACATTGTGCGGCAGATCCCAATCTCTACCCCGTATAGCGGGTCTGGCTTTCATAATCTAAAGAGAGTTTAAATAATAACAACAAAGACGCAATATTCTAGCATGGTCGAAGCTGTTCAATACAGAACTTAAAGGCTTTATAAACAAGCAAGACAACCAATTTTACATTGCGCAGATATTGAAAATCCTCCTTTAAAGGTTAGTAGCTAACTCGTTTTCAAAATAAATCCACTTCTTAAATACAACCACCGAAATATCTGCTTGTCGCTTTTACTGGAAAGTAACAGTCTTCACTTCTTCTTCTTGATTTGGGTTATCTCTCTGATTCTATGAATAAGCATTATAATTGACAGGAATAATTAAGTTGTAAATCGCTTGGGATAAACAGAAGCTAAAATGAATAGCTTCTATTACAAAACTGTTCCTCTAATCTAGTTAGTATGGCGTTGGTAATTGAAAGCTCTTTGACGTCATTGCTATACTAACTATCCGTAATGTATTCCTGTTTTCTTCCCCCTCAGTTGTTAGCACCGATACATTAACGATATCATTGCTTCGAGAGCATTTTTTTTTTCGAATTTTATTAGATTACTAGTTCGTCTATTTGAACTGTCTGATCAATTTCTTCCAAAATGCTTCCAAAACACACTTCCCTACTGTCTCATCAAAATTAAATTTAATGTCAGCCACACCTTTCGAGTGTCTAGTTTATGACACAGAAAAGTCGAGGTTCGCAACCAAATTATATTTTCCTTTTGATTATTGGGTATTGGAAAAATAAAAATTTATTGTGTAAAAAGGTGACAACCTTTCCACCCTCTTTGGCAGATGGATCCTACGGGAAATATTACGACCCAATACACTCCTCCCGTCTCCTTATTCCCAGAAATCATCTGTTGTCACATTTTACGAGAGGTCGTAAGGTGGTACCGTTCAAGTAACATCAACATCGTGGATTTACCAGGAATGTCTATTGTATCTCACTCTTTTGAAATGTTTATCTCTCACACCTTGCGTGAAATTCTTTACGGAATAATTTTAAAAGTACCAATAAATTATTCCATTCAAACCCATTCTGCTGGAAATAGGCTTCGTGCAATGACTATTAATATTTTTATTAATACGTAAATTATTTCGTAAAATAGAGCTAGTTTAAGCACAATTATATATTATACGTGCAGTTTTTGAAATAAGCATCTTTCCGTTTTTGTTTTTTTTAAATAATGAGTAAATTTAAAATAACACATCTCATACAGTTGAAGTACACAAATGACGATATAGAAGGATCAATACAATTAAGGATTTTTGAATTCATTGCCAATTTTATTGCATTCATTCTTCTTCTCTTCTATCCCTTCCTCTTCGAGCCAATATTGGCGGGATACAACACCGCCAGTCCTCTCGTTTTTTGCAAAGCAGCTTCATTTCAAAGAGGGTTTTGTCTCTTTTGCCCCGAATCCTCTGGATTTATTTCTGATAAAATTAACAGATTATCGTATTTTTTTTTGTTTCGTAGCAGTTTTCCATTTCCGATAACACACATATATGAGAAGTGATTATAGTATTTGTAGGAAATGCTTTTATATAAATGGAAGAGTCTGCCTTTTTACATTTTTGTTAAATATTACTGGAATATTCTCATTGCAAAGAGAGTCGAAGTTACATACGTACAGGTAGATAATGTTCCGAAATGTGTTAGCTGTCTTACAAGTCATTGAAGGTCAGTCTCATGTCATCAAACGACATTCTTGTTTTAAATGTTTGTATAACTAACATTTTTGTCGTTTCATCTGTGGATCGATTTAGAGGTCAGGAGACCCTCCTGTGGCACACCCAGCCTCTAACAATGTGGGTTCTCTTAATTTTGACTTACATACTTACATGGGATAGTAAGATTATTTAATGCACTTTGCTTTTTAAAGTCAAAGCACTGCCAAAATACTACTATACCAAGCCTATCTCAATCTGTATCTTATATTATCACAACAGATAATACAAGTTTCATACATTTTTGCTGAGAAAAATAAAATCGAGTACACACTTATTTGATTTTGTATATTCATAATCTTTCATTTTAAATTTTATTAAAAAATGATTTCCGCGTGTGCTTTGTGTTTATCATTGTGCATGCATTGTCTTGTGACTTCTGGGGGACAATGTCAACAATCTTATGACAATGGGACAATCCCCAAACCTCCGGATTATCTCAGTTTAGATCAAGGGTCAAAGCAAACATACATGGTTCATGTTTCCCGAATGCATTTGTATTTACATTAGTACATACAATCATTTAATAATAATAATAATATTACTAATATTATTTAATTCTTATTAATAATATGTATAGTTAATTAATGATATTTTTTTATAATCCCCTTTTATTTTTATTGATTTATAATATAATTACAAAAATATGAATCCACCCCTTTTTCGAATTTTTTTTTTTGTAATTCCCTTTATTTTTAAGGTTTTATAATACAATTACAATTAATATTAATTCTTATTATACTCGGAAATGTAGTATCGGAAATGTCAATATTAATTAATAATACTATTTTTCTTTTCTTAATGTGTAACAATAAAATAATTCTTAGTTACTGTTGGAACCAAGTTAGTCTTTGTAAAAACATGTAGTATGTTAAATAAAAAGGAACATATATTTTAAAAAGATATACTGAATAGCTTGAGGAAATATATATTTATAATAAATTAACGTTATAAAAAAATACTCACTCGATTGGACGCAATATAGTGTACAGTAATAGGATGGCACTCACCTGCAAAAACAAACATACATTTTAATAATTATTATTGGAATTAAAATATATATATAATTGCATTTTTTTTATAAACATATGAATGATATCAATTATAAATCGACATTAATGATTATATTGTTTTAATACTTTAAAATTAACATTAACTCAAAAACAGTTTTTCTGATAAAAATATACTTCAATCTGTTTTATATTTATTTTACAATCTCGATTTATAGGGTCACAAAAATATATAACAATAATTATAATCCAATAGTAAAATGAAATAAATTACTGTAATGTTAATGTAGATTTTGTATTCAACTTAAATTTATATCATATTTTCTTGAGCCTTTAATGAACTCAATGTGTTTCTGAGAATCTGTAGTAAAAAAAAAAGAAAAAAAAAAGACATGATAAAATTTTAATTGAGAGTAAATAACTATTTAAATATTAAAAATATCTTTCAATATTCGACACTTAACAAGTTATTTACGGTCATGATGGCCCGATTCAGTTTTGTTCTTTTGTTTATTTTTTTATGTATTGTAATAAGGTTATAATTTTATTAGAATAGTTTCTGACTATCTGCTCATATATATGTTATATATTTATAAGATTCTTATAAAATCTGCAATCTGTCCCTTACAGTCTCCATTGCCCTCAAAGTAAAGTACAATTTTTTTTTTCCACCTTTCTGAATGGTTTCTTCTAGCCAGTTATCAAAGGAAAACTAAATCTAAACATATAACGAGATTCGAGATTCGAGATGGCTTTTTATCGGGAAAGTTTTTAATCAAGCAACTCACTGAGTCAGTACATGAGGGGGTATCCGGACGTGACGTGGTTCGTGTTCCTGACATCAAAGGGTGGTTAAATAATACGTCTCGGAGTACCAATATGTTGAGCCCGACAGTGCACTAGATAGAAGAGTAATTACAAAATGGTCTCTGTTCTAGTTAGAAAAAAAAAACTTATATGTGAGTGTGTGGGTATCTATGTATATGTATAATACATCACATACACAGTATTTTTTATAGCCAGTTATTACGCATCAAGTTTATTGAAATTAAATTTATTCTTCTAACTAATGACAACTTTGAAGTTAATACACCTTAAGTACGGAAAATATATATTTGTAAATTAGCCAATAACAATTCTACTTCAAAAAGCAGTAATTCTTTTTAAAAAAACAACATAAAACTAAACTTTTTTTTTATTGTTGAACGGATCAGAATTGCAATATTAATAGCTATCCCACTTCATGACAGTCATCCCAAGTAGTGGTAACATTATGGGATCGAGAAATAAGCTAAGTGATGTTTGATGATAGTAGATAATACTATCAATTATTATATTTTATATTAAAAAAAATAAATTAAAGGCCCCCTTGAGAATTTCAAGTACAAAGTAAAAAATGGAACATGTTTTAGGGGTTGCTTCTCCTAAACGGTAGATCATAGCTACAAATATTACATAGTAAAAACATTCTCTATTTAATCCTAATAAGCGAACTATCGACAAAGTTTCAATTCGAGCAACACCAACTGAATCCTAAACGTATCAAAAATAAAGTTTTCAAACCAAATATATCTTTTTTTATTCGAACCAATATAGCCTCTAAACGGTAGATCCTAGCGACGAATGTTATACAACACAAAATATGTTCTACTAAATTTTTGACATGCGAGATCAAATCTTCGATCCAAGCAACTGAGCGTGCCAGAAAGGTTTATACACTTAAAAATAGAGTTTTCATACTTTTATTTCGTATTAGGTGAAACATAGTCAAAAGGAGCTCACTCATTAATGTCTGACTAGTCGAAACATTATAAGACTTAAGTAGCACCTAACTGCTCTTACTCTCCGAATATCAAACTATCAAACTACGCGCAACGCCCTCGCGTTCCCAAAAAACGTATCGCTTTTGACCTAGTGGGTCACCGGTAAAACATGTTCTGTGTTAAAAAAATAAAAATACGTTTACACACCATATTTCTAAAATTACTCAGAATGATAAAGAATTACTTTAAATATTTACTTTAAAATTTCAATACCATGTATTGAAGTATACAAAAACATACGACGTTTCTTTCTCAAGACAGACGAAAACGCCAGATGGTTCCATCTCCAGGCCAGGATGACAATAAACTCTGAGAACCACAGAAATCTGTCTGAGAGCAAAACTGTTCTTAAGTTGGCCTTCCTAAGTGCCCCTCCCCCCACTCTAATGGCGCTTACGACTCCACTGGAAGCCATCTAATATCCACCCATCCAACAGGATATTATCTCGATGATCCAGCCAACTTTTGCAAGGTTCAGTTTCCTGTGAAAATCAAAGCAGTTTTCGCCTTTTGATGTAGCAGGTATTTATATTACCTAGGACAATGCAATATCAGTTTTTTTTTAATAAGTTCCTATTATTACAACTGTAATTTTTTCATCCTCAGGACCCAACTTCATTCACTACATCTATTGCTCGATGTTCAACAATTTTGATCGTGTAAGGCTCACTTTATGGCCGAAAAGTCCATAATTTTTTTTTTTTTTTTTTTTTTTGTTACTGTTAACAATTCTTATTTTCTTTTGTCTGTTCCCTCAAAATAAATCTACAAGTAATACTCACCTACAATCAATAAATTGACTTCATCATTTTCCTTTATGGTACGAAAAATCGATTACTTTGAAATCTTTATAGCTGAGATTTTAGATGAGATTCATGTTTTGAAACTTTCACAATCTTACACAAGAAATCTTAAAATTCGTAGAATCTAGGCTAGTTGATAGGAAGCTGGTCTGAATATAAACAGACGTGAGTTTAAATACCTTTATTCAAACTCAAAAACCTTAGGATCAGGCTGAGGATTTGAATTTTTAAACTGTTAAATATTATAGAATAATCAGTTAAGTTTCCGAAATGACCGCGGATAAGGGAAACTACCGCGATCACTAGAAGGGGGTAATGGGAGGGTAGGGCGTAGTGGCTCCTGTAATCAGTTGCCTACAGCCGATGACCGGGAGATAACGGGCACGCCAGCTGTGCATTAGCCCGCTATCGGGCCCTCTTCTCCCGGCCCCAGCGCTCCCTCCTCCTCCCATCAATATCCAGTCTAACCAAGATCGGTATACATTGTCTCCAATCTGGATTCAATAATAGTTTTATTTCAGCACTACGATGTTATTTTTTGGAATTTTTGCTAACCTTGTTAGTGTTGGAAGCATGCACTTACCCATCCATTTATTGTGACCTATATTTCGTTTGAATTACTGAGCATGTAGATTTTAAATATAGTATTAAGCACCCTGTATAAAACATAAAGAAGACGCAGGTTGAGAAGGCGAGGCAGTGTGCCGGTACGCTACAACCATTTTACGAATGTTAACCTGAAACGCTGTTCTAAAAACATTTGTACAAAGCTTTCTTTGACACCTCAGTCATTTCTTTTCATCTAATAAAGATTTAATTGAAAATGTGTAGTACACCCTGAAGGCGCGCCATTATGATTAGGGTTGACGAGACTTCCCTAATAATAAAGGCATGAATGTATAAAGTATAATAATTACAATTATTTCTCATAATTGTAAAACGTCATTTTTTTTTTGATAAAATTAATTCTACTGTTTTTTATTAATTTAAAAAAAAATCAAAATCGTATCTTTATATACATTTACTTGATGCATCGATTAAAACCAGCTACATTTATGTTTTATGCAATCATGATATTCAAACGTCTTCATTGTCGTCACTGTCGTTGAAAGAAAAAAAAAAATAGTTTTTCCAATTATTTCGTTAAATAAAATGGCGAAGCAGTTCCCGCACAAGCAGGAAACTACACCTGTTAATCATTCACAGGTGAAACCTACAGGATGTTCCAATCGGAAATCAAGCAGCTTATCATCCCATACCTTGGGAAACATCGTCAACGCTGGGATGAGGAAACTACCGTCAATCCATTATATTGCAGATGAAAACTCCTTGAATGCCAGTAGATCTCAGATCCGCAGGAATACTAAAGACATTGCCAAGACCGCTTTTACCGTTTAGGAGATTCAGTTCTCCAGAATACTTTCCAGCTGCATATAAGATTAAATCAAAAATATACTATAAATCCAAAAAAAGTCGCTGTACTGTCGACTTCGTTGTGTCCCGTGGGTCTTGTTAAAGTTAAAAAATAATGCTCAAAACTGGCAGGTTTAAAGTATCCGTACAGACTAAAATTATTCCGTCCTTCCGAACGAGCTTAAAAGCCAGTGGGGATGTGTCCCGGCCTATTTCAGCTGTTAAGCTGTTCTGGGGGTTCACTACTAGTTCTGGGGGTGGAAAATAAAAAAACCAAGCCTTTGCCGTAACAATTCTTGCCAAGACAACATTTTTATTTAGGCAAATATGAGAGCATAACCCAGCTTTGATGTTTTACCAAAAAAAAAAAAAAACTTATGCTGCCTGAATATTTTGTGAAAATATAACATAAGCTGAGAGGTGGTGGATTGAAATAACTTACCGTTTTTATGATAAACAACCACGGACCCAAAACCCTACACAAAATAGTTACAAGGCAATAGGATTGTTTAGGAATACTTTCTAGATAAAATACCGGCCTAAAGTAGATAAAAAGCATAAATAAGGGGGAACTGGAAAATAAGTTGTAGGAGCTCCAGGAAAAAAGGAAAAAAAATTTTCTGCCGGCTAAGAATTGGCCAATTTTGAATTCTCCATGGCTCTGAGGTCAATGCATGTGTCAACTATTTAAAAACCTCGTGAGGCAAAAACATAATTTTGACAATCAGCAGTTCTCACCATTGTAAAAAAAAAAATACTTTTTATTATAAATAGTCATTTTCTAGGAATATAATTAACCGAAATGGTGATGGTATTTGCTAGGCGATGTTTATACTGTACTTATTTAAACAAGAGGCTGAATTTACTCGTACATTCATGGAGAGCAGATTTAACAACCGTAATAACAACCATTAATGTTTTTTGTTTAAACATTTACCTTCTGAACAAACAGATAGGGCGGGTCGTATGAATATTTAATCTATGAAATGGAGAGAATACAAGCGATATCGATCAAGAGTTCTCAGAAATCTACTTGTTATCATTTCTGGATTTCCTACAAACTCAGACACAATAAAAGGATGTTTACTAAGAAATTACTATCCAATATATAAGTTGAAATACAAACCATTTAATATTAAATGTTAAGTACCTTACGAACTTATCTTAAGTATTTGACTCGAGATAGAGACTAATTCGATATTACCCAGAGCCGGCTTGGGGTGGGATAATGAAATAAGAGGGTGTCCCACTTTAGAAATTTTCTAATTAATTCATTGTATTATAATCCAAGTTCTAAAAGCGTAATATTCGATGTTCAACTAAAGCAGGCCAATATATTCACTTCAGTAAATTACTCTGTAATGAAATCATAATTTATGATAAAATTGATCTAATAAATGTTAAAAACAATTAAAACATTACATGTTTCAGGAATTATTCTTATCTAAAAAGAAATATGTTCTAACATATCAACAATCATCACTAATAGTCTAAAAACATATACATTTATATATTTACTTATTAATTATATGTCAAATAACAAATATAACTAAAACCTTATCATTTTTTTAATTTGGAATATTCAAGAGGTGGATGAATGAACGCAGGGTAATCAGGTCAAGAATATAGGAAGGGGAATTATATGTTTTTAGTGATTCATATATAAAACTAAATTGTTATAAAAATAACAATGATGATAAAAGTCGAAAGTAAAACTTAAAAATTATTAAAAAATATAGGAAAATTTATTAATTATTATATTAACTGATAAAATTATAATATATTAATTAATATAGTATTTTATATAAACTTATATTTTCTTATATACTTATTAATATTATTTTATCTAATATTGCAAATTAAACTAATTAATAAAAACCAATTTATTAAAAATCTTATCTACAGTATTAAGATTACATTTATATTAATTTGTTTACTATTTTTTATTACCATAATAACTGTTATATATATTATACATTCTTAGTTTATTTATTGTCACAGCATAATTGGTTCTTTCTTTTAGTATATGCTTTATAACTGACTTTGTTAATTACGTTTTATACTATAAAATTTTTTTATTAAATGTTTTTCTTTCCAAAATTTAAAATTTCTTGGTTATCAAAATTAAAATTGATGCTTTAAATTAAATTTATGAACTTCGAATGCGGTTTTATTTTACTTGTTTATTATTATTGTGCTTGCTATGGTATTATATTATATATTTTTTCTTTATTTCTTACATAATCTATACACTTCACAAAATTATATCCTGTTCCGAAAAAAATAGACTAGTCTCAAACTTAAATAGAATACCATTGAACAACTTTAAAATATGTAGAAATAGTCATAATATATAATGTAAGAAAACATATATTATACATGTATGTATTAATATAATATATTATTAATATTAAATTAGTTAAGGTTAATTAAATATTAAGTGAGGCGTGGAGATGCAAAAGGAGGTAAATCCACCTTTTAACATTTTTAATTTTTTTAGTTAGCGTCCTCAATAAGGTGGTAAATCGTCCACCCTTCAAAGTTTGAACCCATGATGACTTCGAAACACACATACGCATACACATACACTTAACTCAAACGTTGAACCTTTTTTAGTTAGGACGTTAACTAAAAAAATTAAAAGTGGTAAAAAGTGGATTTACCCCCTTTTGTATCTCCACGCCTCAAGTCTCCTAGTAATGATAACAATGATAACAATGATATTTAAAAAAAAAAAATAAATAAAATAAGTAGGTTCAGTTAGAGGAAATGTGTTAGCAAACCTTCAATGATAATATTTATAAGGCAAGATAATTTTGTAAACCTATAAATTATTTAAATTTACTAAAACTTTATATAGTCCGCAACATTTTTAATGTTTTTGTTAACTTTTTAACCTGTCTTAAGATATATTTTTTAGCACAACTGTACCATCGGATATAAAGATGATACAAAGATATAGGGTTGTTCCAACTCTTTTATCGTTAGGATTTTTACGGAGAAGAAGATAATCAGGAATTCAGTCAAAGAGAAACAGGTCTAAGTAGAAATACTTAAATGGTTGCCAAAGTTTAGACCTGCCATGCTACCAAAGAACACTGGAGAGGAGACGAAGAATGACGTATCCTCTCCAGTGTGATTTAGTGGTCCTGAAGAAGACCTGCAAGGCAAGTCGAAATGTAGATGCAGACTTTGACTGCATCCCTGATTATCATATCCATTCATCTTAACATTCAACTAATACAAGTATAGTTTTTTAATTATCATTTATGGTTATTTTACATAACAATTTGTTAATATTGTTATAACTGTCTTAAGATAGATTTATGTCTGCGAAATGAATGATATTTCGAGGGATGGGAATTCATAATGAAGTAAAAACGGAAATATTTTAAACAGGAAGACTTCTATTTTTCCGATAGGAGAGAATATTAAACAGCGCGCCGGGCGAAAGGACAAAGGAAATAAATTGATATAAGAGATGAAAGGCACAAATCGAATCGGATCAAATCTAGCGAAAGGGCACCCCCACCCTCAGTTATAGCTCAGATTTTTTTTCTTTTATTTTAAATCACTTTTATCTCGATTCCGAGTATATAATAAAAGTTTCAAATTATCTGAATGGTAGTATATGCAGTGGTTGAATAGGATACTTTTCTCCAAATGAAAGTAGTAGGAGCAAATCTAAGTGTACTTTAAGTAAGGTTATTTCCGTTTATAGTTCAATATTGAATATAAGCGAGGTACTAAAGAGAATTTTTATGCAGTAGATATTTTCGTTATAATAGCTTCAATTTATATTTTAATTTTTTTTTCAAATATGCATTCTGTCGAAAATATTTCATATTTGCATTATTCTATATTAAGATCTCTATTCAATAATACAAAAGGATTTTTTTTTAATCCTATTTTTTCCTCATTACGGCTTTGACGTATTACGGCTTTTATAATTTCCTCCTTCAGTAACCCATCTCAACCTCATTTAACGTAATTCTCTTGTCGAGGAACCTCATTTCAGCTCAATATCTAAGGATGCCTTCAATCAATGATGGATGAAAAATCCTTTTTTTATTCTTTCTGGATAATGTCCTGCGGATGAAAGATACGTATTGCTTGCCTATCTATTCTATATCTACTTTTCGTTTCCCTTTTACATCCTCCTACCTCTTCAAGGATCGAGCCCAAATATACACAATCTAAGATATAATAAAACAGCCTATTTACTATTATTTTTTCATAATTCGTTATAACTATCATTCATTTATTAGTTATTCAAGTATCTGGGATCAGTCTTTCTTATTGAACCAATAATTTAATTTGTCTTAGTATGAAACGTAATTCGGCTCCTGAATTATCCTCAGCGCTATTTCGAGATCCCAAATAAGTTAGGCTATTACTATTTGTTGCAGTCATTCCTTGAAGAAATCCATGTTTTGGCGATCTCTTTCTTTATGGGAAATTAATATTATAATTATTTTATTTTGAATATAAGCCTGAGCAGTTCAGTCCTGTTAGTATCTATGTGCGCCCAACTAACCGACGTCAAGATACAAAATATGATGGGCTCACACAAAACCGAAATTGTTGAATTAAAGCGGGTTTGTAATGGCTAGCCGTCGGGAGAGCGAAAGAGAAATCCTCGCAGTTATGGAGGGCATAAAACTGATGTGGCTCATATTCCCTTTCATAATGTGGGCCCCTCCCCCCTCCTACCCCCTCCACCGCACAAAAAATAAAATTCAAACGGCCCTCTTAACTGCCGCGGCCCTCAAAAACTTTATTTGCCTCACGTAGTAATAACTCCGGCCGATGTGACAGCATAATCCCTCGGTTTTACAAGGTATCTTCCGTCGGATGGCAGTCATCTTTGGGGTATGGTGGCAGTCGTAAGCGGCTAGGTTTTAGTCTGTATAAGTATATCAATGTCGTATGCGAGACTTTTATTACTTATCGCTGAGTAGGTGGTATAAATTAGGGCAAAACATCAACAGGAGCCAAGTTGACCCCTATACGCCAAGACATTCGACATAATATCACTTCTCTTGGATCACCATTATTAATGTCATTACCTATAATATATGTATATGTATTATATTATATACATATAATTATATATGCCATTATATATATATATGAATTAGGTCTGTTTATAGCAAGGTCTGTTTTACTGTTTTATATTGAAATCATTGATCTTTAATTAGGAAAATAGGGTAAAAAAAAAAAACTAAGTAGCCAGTCACAGCAATCACAATGATTACATCATAACTTCGTCTTGAACACAATAGATACTTAAAGATAATTGTTAGTCATCTGAATAAAAAAAAACTTCTCGTTGATTCTGATCATTTTAAGTTAATTTGTGAGAGAAACATTAAATTTAAATTGGTAAATCTCTTAAGCAATACCAATTTCTAATGGATTGCTGCACAGCAAACATTCTTATAGGTATACATCAGAGCTGGGCTAATTATATACTTCTACATAACTATATGTTTATTTATAAATATCTATATATTTATCTAGCTGAGTGGGTTAAAGGTGAAACAATATTTAATAAAACTACACAGTTTCTTGCTTATGCGAATGATGTGGCTATTTTGGGAAGGTCGCTAAGATCAATAAAAGAAGCTGTCGCAGAGCTTGAGAATGAAGCGAGTCGAATAGGACTAAAAATAGATGATAAGACGACAAAGATAAGTCCTCAGAAAGAAGAAACCACTGGCTCGAAGTGGTGAACAGCTTTCGGTAACTTTGATCCACAATAAATGATCGACTGGATGAGGTGGAAGAAGTAAAGAAAAGGATTGTGGTGGGAAATAGAGCATACTTCGGCTCGTCTAAGATTCTGAGGAGTCGACTGACCAGTAGTGCCAAGCAGTTCAGGATGTATAAAACACCGATTAAACCTGTGGTAACCTATGCCATCGAAACCTGGACCATGAACAAAAAGACAAGCGATCTACTGGACCGGTTTGAGAGAAGAATACTTAGGAATATTCTGGGACCTGTACGCCAAAATGGAATATGGCAGGGAGGGAAAAAATAAGAAAAAATAATAACCCGTATTGCAAATACAAAGACCTTAATATCTGTGCACTCCGAGATATACGGCAAATGAGAATGTATGAGTTGTATACAATGGACGGAGAGAAATATATATATATATATATATATATATATATATATATATATATATATATATATATATATATATATATATATATCTCTGGTTAATAGACATTTTATAATAGATTAAGTAGAAACATGAACATATGTTGTACAAAATCAAAAATTATATCATTGCTCAGAAAAAAGATTTTTTTTTTTTTTTTTTTTTTTTTTTTTTTTGTTTACACTTAAACCCGTTTGCTGCTGATACTGCTTCAGTAGTTCTGATTGAGTTATTTGGATGCCGACGTGGAAAACTATTCTTTAATATATTCAATGGTTATGTTTAAAAGCTTCCGAGAATTCCAAAGCAATTCCTTAATAATTTTCACTGGTAAAACCACACCTACTACACACAGGAAGTATGACGCAACACTAATTTTGGAGAATATTTTCAAAGTCAAATGGATAGGGAAGAAGTTTTCACTAATAAGACAGTAACAAGAACTTGCGAAAAACATCTCTTGAAGAGACCTGCCAAATAAAGCAAGTAATGGTTTATTTTTTCTAAAAACCTAACTGGTGAGGAGGCCATAACTTTGTGATTATAATTGTATTTTATTACAATATTTTTTTTCTCTTTCAATTTTTAATCACACATATTATTGGAGTCACAAAAAGTAAATTAGCTCATAGTGTAATTGCACAGTATGAGCAAATTCACTTATTGTTACTTCAATAATAGTTGTAAATAAATAAATTAATATATGTTTACTTTCTATAATTGTTTATCTGAATGACTACTTATTTATATTTCTGTCAAAACTTTTAAATAGGCTAATTGCATAATTTAAACATTTCCCTTCATATATTACGGTCATACATATTATATGATTTATCTTTTATTTTTTTAATCATTTTTATTAAAGTATTAAAAACTCATCAGGAAATGAGTCATGCACAGAAGTAGAACTTAATCGAGTCCAACCTGCCCACTAGTTACCCCCCCCCTCACCCTACCCCGCCCATAAATAGCCACGGCGTTAAACCTAAGCGACTGCTTCCCACTGCCGAGCACGTAGACGGAGTTAGAGGATCCGCCGGCTAGATCTACAGCTGAAGCTTGATATAAAAAATTCAGGTGCCGTATTAATGTATCAACTGGTTCCAATCGCCTGGTTACCTCGAGCACGTCCCCTTTATAGCAACTCCTCGTTTATTTCATCTTCTTTTAAAATCTGCGACTTTTTCTGAGGAAGGGAGAAGGGGATCACCTTCATCTAAAATACTTTATTCCTTGCCTTCATTTTAAAGGATATTCCCATTTCTTGTTTTAATTACACAGAAAATCACTTACATGCGGTCTGTCTTAGCTTTTCCACAGAGTTGAATACTAAGCCTCCTATATTTCTCTCCGTCCATTGCATACAACCCATTCATTCTCATTCCCCGTATTTGGAGTGCACTGTCTCGCCGAGATATTAAGGTCTTTGTTTTTGCAATACAGGTTATTATTTTTCTTATTTTTCCTTCTCTATCATATTCCATTTTGGCGTACAGGTCCCAGAATATTCCTAAGTATTATTCTCTCAAACCGGTCCAGTAGATCGCTTGTCTTTTTTCATGGTCCAGGTTTCGCTGGCAAAGGTTACCACAGGTTTAATAGGTGTTTTATACATCCTGAACTGTTTGGCACTACTGGTCAGTCGACTCCTCAGAATCTTAGACGAGCCGAAGTATGCTCTATTTCCCATCACAATCCTTTTCTTTACTTCTTCCACCTCATCCAGTCGATCATTTATTGTGGAGCCAAGGTACCGAAAGCTTTTCACCACTTCGAGCCAGTGGTTTCTTCTTTCTGAGGACTTATCTTTGTCGTCTTATCATTTATTTTTAGCTCTATTCGACTCGCTTCATTCTCAAGCTTTACGACAGCTTCTTCTATTGATCTTAGTGACCTAGCAAGAAGCCGTGTGGTTTTATTAAATATTGTTTCACCTCTATCCAACTCAGCTAGATAAATATATATATATATATATATATATTATATATATATATATATATATATATATTATATATATAGTTATAAATTAACAGATAGTTATGTAGAAGTATATAATTTAGCTTGTCTCTGATGTCTACCTGTATGCTATAAGTCTATAAACGAGGAGTTGCTATAAAGGGGACGTGCTTGAGGTAACCAGCTGATACATTAATATGGCACCTGAATTTTTTATATCAAGCTTCAGCTGTAGATCTTTTTTTTTATTGATATCCTTATGATAAAAGAGTCCAATAATAGGTGATTAAGTGCTATCAAGTATTTGAGGAATGTAAATAATGATACTTCATTAAATTTTATGATTAATAGGAAATGCCAAATATTATTTCTTAAATTATGTCAAAATATTTTTCTAGTTTTCTGTTCTTATATTGTGGAATTTTATTAAAAGGACAAATAAAAAAAAAATCACTTAATCCGATTCAGTCATATTATTATTCTTATCTGTAAAAGCCGTGATAATTTTTAAAAAAATAATTGTTATGCTTTATAAACTAACAAATGTTAACCTTAGACCGAAATTATTGAATATTATTCCAAACTAGTCTGGGGACACTGCCCCCCTACCCCTTGTCTCTACAGAACTCTGCCTCGAGAGAAGTGGCTTCTGGTGTAGCGAGGTCTAAGTTGATAAGACTGTGGTCTCAGACACTGGATAACTCTCTCGGCAACACTGTTTGTGGTCTCCTGACCAAGGTTCTCAAAGTCAATGGCAACGTTGCATATTTGAAGGAGCCATCATCAGAATTTAAATATAGGTAGGAACCTTTAATTTATAATTTAAAAAAAAAAAATTGTTGTAAATTGTAAAAAGTTGTAATCCGGATATTCGATTTATAATTTTCTTTTTTGCATTGGTGTACAGTTGTAAGAAACAAAATAATTAAAGTACGTTTGTGCTGTTTTTTCGGGTACGAAACTCATTATCAGTAATTCGTTGTTAGTTTATATATTATTCAGACCACCACTTTTATAATAACTTATCATTTGATAGTAATGAGCAATTAACAGGGAAACTATTAAATATACCAAGCAATAATATTCTTTAATTAAGCTAAAAAAATGTGGTAGTAAAATAAATTTACATAAGTCTTATTGATATCTGTTGTAATTTAGAACCGAAGAAATACAGTTAGTCATTTAGCATTTGCTTAAATTTACTTTTGTAAAATATTTTTTTCAAGATGTCTCCCCATTTTTTTTTTCTAGAATACGGAATATTTTACTTCATTCTTATTTAAAGATAATTTAATATTTATAAGTTATTAAAATACCAATGTGATATTTAGTTATCGTTAATAATGAAAATTTACGGATCTTTCTCACGTGATTTTTCTTTCCAAAAGTATACATTGTTATAAATTTGTACTTAAAAATATATTGTATTTAAACGCATGTGTAATCGCGTTGGAGTTTGTCATGCCATCGTGTTCAATAGGATTCATATTATTAATGAAGGAAACGATATTAAAAACTATCTAAAATGCCTCAAATGGTCCACATCAATTACTCATTCACTGTTATTTTTATTTTATTTCTTTTATTTTTGTTTCTAAACAAATTATAATTACTCTTTGCACAATAATTATTTTGTTCACTTATGTTTGCATGGGTATATAATCCAAGTCTTATTTTACATTTTACTGTATTTACTTTTTTCTAAATTTAAATGTCTCATTTCGAAAGTATTTTAGCCGTACTAAAATATTTGCCAAGTCGGGAACAAAATATACTTGAATAAAGTATATTTTTTTCATTTCATTTCATTAAAAACTAAAAAAGAAGACTTCGGTAAGCCGATTCCAACCTCATCCGACCCGGAATAACAAAATATATATAAACAAAATTATGAAGGAATGATCCTCTAAGACAGGAGAGGCATTGTACGAATTAGATCTAAACAACCATATAATACTTGCTTAGCAACAAGTGTAAGCCAATCCACCCAATAAAAAACAGTTTGAACAGAGTTAAATTCTGTAAACCGAGTTCGGTTAAAATCTGCTTAAATTAACAAGACAGCTCCGTCTCATTTGCATGATATTTAAAAGTAGATCGAAGAAGCCGTATAAATTACAAAGTCCGGAATATCATTAATAAAATCAAATGAAACAATTCCTCAAGGGCTGAGTAACGTTTAAAAAGATGAAATTCATTAAATAAACTTCAACTCAAAATTTTTTAAAATGTAATTATTCCAAAATTAGTTTAAAATGGATTGGAAGAAAAATAGGATACAAGGAACCGTTTATACCAACTTGTAGTAATTGAATTAATGAATGGAGTTGTGAACCCAAAGGTTCAATGCCGGCAAATCCCACAGTCGAACACCGAAATCCGCGAGGATAATTCCTGAAAATCTTGTTAGCATACTTATTTAGCAATTTTACAGATTAACTCCAAGTGATCTGGAACTGAGTTAGGATTAAATAAAATGTTAATTGTGTATGCTGGATTCTATTTTATCTCAAAATTAATTAGTAATTTGTTTAATAAATTTTAAAAAATAATGGTTCTGATAATAAAACTGGTACTACTACTGGTAGTGGTATTGCTTTAAAGTCTTATCTTAGTAGAATTTAATTAATGTTAATTGTGATTTTATCATTAAAAAAAAAAAAACAGAAAAATAAATAAATAAACAAATAAAGGTATAGTGAACCAAAGGTTCGATGCCCATACCAACAACCTTCGACCACATACCAAAACCCAAATTGACAAGATTTGACACAATCTTCCCATCTACATCTTACCCAATGGCTCGAAACTGATTACCCTTTTTGGAATTCGGCCATTATTAAATCCAATGACTTTCTATGTCCATTTTGACCGTACACTGCTATTACTTTAACTATATTTACCGGATAAAGCTCCAAAAATTTCGCATCGGGAAGCTTTCCTTATTATTCCTTATGTTTATCCTTCGTCGGGACTAATTTTCTACGCAGTAGTCTATTTTTGAAAACATTAAGGTTCTTCTCTTATCTTCTCTTAAAAATAGAGTACTTTGGGCACTATAATCGTTGTATATATACTGATTTTTGAATTTCTTTAGAGTATCAGCGAAAAAAAGTCGATTTTCGATCGATACGAAAATAGTCGACCAAGAAATGACAAGCAATTCCGGCTTTTAATCTTGCCTTTATTTCATTTCTTTTTGATACTGTAGACCTTCGATATTTCAACTGCTCATCGTATTCGAATTTAATTCCTGAAATATCTACATGAACGGAAATTTCCACCGTTTCTACTACTAACATTACATGTTTTTTTATCGGTATTAATTACAAGACCAACTTTTCTTCCCAAATCCACAAGTTTAGCACATACGAAATCCTCTCATATACGTCTCGGCCTACCCCTCAGACGTTTCCAGATGGCTCGAAGCTGATTTTTTTTTTTTTTTTTTTTTTTTTTTTGCTCCCCCTTCCTTGCCTTTTCAGGCATACGGGGTTTTGACAGCAGCGGGTTCAACATATGGGTTTTATGTATGCCGCTGCTGCCAATAAAACGCTTTATTAATAAAATTAATTTATTTATTTTATTTTATTTATTTTATTTACATTATATGATGAGGACAAATATATTTCTTGGGAACAATCCTATGGTGCGGCCCGGCAATGCTTTGCACGCCTTAGCGACCGCACCGTCTTTTATTTTCTGTGGTGCGGACTGGCCATACATTGTACGCCTTAGCGACCGCACCTTAATCCTTTATTCTTCCGGACGGTGAGCCCGGTCCAGTCTTCCTGGGACGCTGCATCCGTCCGGTCCACTCCTTTCAGCTCTCCTTGAGACTGCATCCGTCCGGTCTGCTTGGTCCAGCCCTCCTGGTCCACAGCATCCGTCCGGTCCTCCTCTAGTCCTCAGGATCGCTGGTCTTCTTCTTCCGCTGGTGGTGGCTCGCCGACCGCGGGGATGGGCCTTCCTAAGGTGAAGTGCGTAGGGCCCACCACTTCCTTCCACCCGTAGATAAATTCCCTAAAATGGGGATAGTTATCTTCTTCCATGAGTCGGGGGAAGTCCGCTTCGACGAGGGCGAAGATTCCGGTTTTCCTTGGCAACCTGGCACGGTGTTCTTCCATCTCAGTGCAGGATAACACTACATGTTCAGCTGTTTCTGGGACTCCACAAGTCGGGCACCGGGGGTCAATTTCCTTTCCATGCTCGTTGAGCTTTCCCCGGAACCCTCCATGTCCTGTAAGTGCGAGACCCAGTAGTCAGGGAGGACCCATCTCGCTTCTAATCTTGTCTGGACGGTGGGGAAGAACTTTCTCAGCGTGGCGCCCTTCTGGCATGCTACCCACCGCCCATTCCACTCTTCTATGGAATCCTCCCGAAGCATCTTTTTCCATTGGTTAGGGGTCTCGCCGATACGCTGTCGGAGTCCCTCTGGAAGCGCGTCCGGCCCCTGCCTCTTTACTTCATACTTAATTCTGTCCTCTCTGAGGACAAGGTCCAGGGGCATCGCTCCAGCCAGTACCTGCACTGCTTCATGCGACACCGTTCTGTACGCCTTCGTGACCCGCAGCAGAGCCAGTCGCTGTATCGTGGCCAGTTTCCTCTTCTTATACTGTGCGAGGTTATTGCTCCACGCAGGGGATGCGTACCTCAGTATACCCAAGACCCCGCTTTTGTAAATGGTCATTGTTGCTGGATATCTGAGGCCCCAGAAGGCACCCCCTATTCTGCTTAAACTATTGATTGATAGGGCCACCCTACACTTCAAATACTCCAGGTGAGGGGTTGGATCAAACTTCTTCCTAAACCTTACTCCCAGGTAAGTTACCTCCTCACCTGGTCGAATCCTCTCACCTGCTATGTTCAGTGTGATAGGGTGAGCCCTATCCGTGGAGCCCTTAATGAGTATGGCCTGGGTCTTGGCTGCCGCCATACTCAACTTCTTTCTCGCACACCATTCTCCTACGAAACTGGCGCACCTTTCCGCTTCGGTCTTGAGTCTGGCTCTGCTGACTGTGGCCACAATGACTGCCAGGTCGTCGACGTAGGCCGTGGCAAGGAACCCTCTTCCCTCTAGCTCCCCCCAACAACTGATCGAAGACTAGCTTCCACAGGGCAGGCCCGAGGACCGAACCCTGTGGACAGCCCCTCTCTATTGCTCTATCCACCTCGTAGTAGTTACCTCTTATCTTCACGCTTCTAGTACTTAGGTAACTACTAACGAGGGAGTACAAATTGCTGGGGGTGTTGAACCTCTGCAGCTGCTGGAGCACGCCAGGCCACCACACGCTGTCGAAGGCGGAGGAAATATCAAATAACAATAACATGACGAACTTCTCCGCCCTCCCTTCCGCGTCTTGGCGCACTCTCAGCAGAGCATCCGTAGTTCCCTTGCCACGGGTCGAGCCGAACTGCCGTGGGTGACTCGCTGCTCTGAGGACCGGTCTTAGGCTGGTAACAATCAGATGCTCCAGGACTTTACTTACTACTGGAAGGAGGCATATAGGCCTATAGGCCTTAGCCGTCTCCTTATCCTTACCTCCTCCTTTGTAGAGGAGTCTCAAATCGGCGATCCTCCACTTACTGGGGAAGTACCCCTCATCCAAGCAATGGTTGAAGATGGCAAGCAGCTCATCTTCAATGTAGGGAGAACTGCTTTTGAGGATCGCCGCGTCGATTCCATCTAGTCCTGGGGCTCTACCGGTCCTTTGTCTCTCCACGGCAAGACGAAGGTCCCATATATCCCATGGTGGGCATAGGTCGGTACCTGGGGGGTATACCGTGGTGCTTCTGACGAAGGTGTCTTCTTCATTATCCTGGGACGGATCATCCCTGGGGTAGGTAGAGTTTATATACATAGTCGCTGATTCTTCCAGGGTGGCTGCCTGGGTCTGTCCTTCCCTAATAGCCGCCACCAGCTGCAGCGGCTTAACCTTCCCCATTGCCACCCTGTAGGGTATTCCCCAGGGATTCTTCTCTGATTCCTTAACGATGAACTCATCCCAGGATATCCTCTTTTGCTGCTGCACACCATTTCGGTATACCCTCTGCCTATGCTTGTACTCAACTCGGAGTGCAGCTCTCCTATCATCTTCTCTGCATTCCTGGTACCTCCGCCTGGCCCTGTAAAACTCTCTTTTCAGTTGTGTTAGGGCCGGCGTCCACCATGGGACCGGACGTGCTCTCACCCTACGGCGCTGGAGGGAAATACTCGCCGCTTCTCTGATGGCACCCGTCAGCATCTCTACTCTGTAATCGATAACCGACTCACCTTCCATCGGTGCCATTTCTTCCCATTCTCTATCGGTTAATATTCCCTCCAGGGTACTGGTATAGTTCTCCCAGTTCGCCGTCCGGGTCACGAAGCCCTTCTCCACTTCCTGGGCTGTGCCTTCCTCCTCCACGACACTGAAGGCGATGACCCGGTGGTCGGAGCTCGTGTCTGACCGTAAGGTCCAGTGCGCAATGCGTCTAGCCATTAATGCTGTGGCGAGTGTCAGGTCGATCCAGCTCTGGCCCCTTGCTCCTACAAATGTGGGACCAGAGGGCTCATTCATTATCACCAACTGACACCTCGCTACGCTTTCTTCCACTGCTCTACCTCTTACGTCCGTGCGCACTGAACCCCAGGCCGTGCTCCAGGAGTTGGTGTCGGAGCAGACTATCGCATTTCTGTACTTCAGTACGACAGCCTCCACAGCGGAAATGTGTTCTTCTATGTTTGCTGGTCTCGGCGGCATGTACGAGGATACGAGGGCAAATGAAATTCTGCCCCATCTAATGTAACATGCCGCCTGATCCGCTGTGGTATTTTGTTTTAGCTCCATTACGTCGAGGTTTGGATTGACGATGATTATCGCCGCTCTGGGCCTCCTCCGTCCACTGCTCAGAGCCACGACCCTCGACGTGACACCAAACCCTGCGACCAAATTTCTTTGGCACCATGGCTCTTGAACAACCATGATGTCACAGCTTCGGGTGAGAGCTCTTAGCTCGTCCGCGACCACTCGTCTTCGTCCCATATTGACCTGCAGAATATGCAGCCTACACATACCGGGTCTTCTTCGCCTCCCTGTCCATCATCTCCAGATGTATCTGGCAATCCTTACTGCCAGTACAGTGCTGGGATTCCTTCCCCACTCTGCCTTTAAGGTGGCAATTTCTACAGCATGGGAGAGTTCCTTTAGCCTTCTCCGGGCAGTTCTTGGCTACATGCCCGACCCCCGTGCACCATCTGCAAGCCACTTCACTAGCTTTGCAATTCTTTGCTATATGCCCGTAGTCCTGGCATTTTAGGCAGAGTGGGGTGTCAAGGTGATCTCTGATGGACAGTGACCACCAACCTCCGCTAACATCCTCGGGGCCCAGGGTCATCAGGGCAGACCTCATAGCGGGGTGTGCCTCGAGAATCCAGCTCCTCGTGAGGCCGCCCCTTGCCGGAGAGGAGAAACAGGTTCTTAACCACTCCTTCCTGGCCCCCTCTACTTCCGGTTTCTTGAGGTTTGTCTTCCCCCAGAGGTATGATTCTATTGTGGGCTCGTCCCAATGCTTAGGGACCCCTCTTACTTCTAGGCGAGGCCTTTTGGTCTTGGCCAGCCTCGCCTCAATTCCCTTGGTCTTCAGCAGCTCCCAGTCAATTATTTTCCTTGCCTGGTCAGCACCCTCTGTCCTGACCAGGACTGTTCCAGCCTGGGTCGCTCGTAGTACTTTCACCTTTGCGCCCAGGCTCTCTAATTCTTCCTTCTCCGGGAGCTGCTGCCAGAGCTTACTCGGCGACCACTCCTCACCACTCCCTCTAAGGGTGATATACGTGGCCGTCTCTTCTGGCTTTTTAGGGGTCCCTTGGGATACCTTTGCCAAGATATTGGCATATGTAAGCCTCTGGGGTTTTCTTCTTCTTCCTTCTTCTTCTTCTTCTTATTTTTCCCTCTTTGTACTAGGGTGTACTCCTCATCTTCCTCCCCTTCCGATTCGGTGACACCCTTATTCTTGGGATCCTTTCCCCTTACTATCTTCTGCCCTCCATTTATTTGGGGGCACGGTGCGGGAGGCAGGTTCCCATATTTACTTTTCGAGGACCCTGGCTTGGGTTCCTCGATAGTGACCCTAAGTCCTTTCTTCTTTTTTAATTCCTCGATGGCCCTTTCTTTCTCAGCCAGGGTCCTCTCGTATTTTTCCCTTTCTTCTTCCATCTTCTCGTCGGTGATGGCGATAACGGTGTCTATTACCCCTTTAGCCACTCTCTGCTGCAGTCCTCCAACAAATTTCTCGTCCTGGAGGACTGTCTTCGTGACTGTTCTGGGAGACACCGCCTTCTCCTCTGAACGCCATTTCATCATTACTTCTTGTAGTATTTCGTTTTTTGCCCTTTGGTCTTTTTTTTTTTTTTTTTTTTGGAAAATTTCCCAAAAACCACCACGCAGGGAGCCCCGAGTCGCACGAATGTCCGTCGGGCCTCAACCGTACATGTACACCATTTTAAACCACTTTGTTAGACAGCACGTGTAAAACACGTCTTACCTCTTCTGACTCTGAAGCAACACTGACACTAGGAGACAGCTGGGAAGGTGGGGATAATCCTCACGAGCTCTATAGCATGCGTCCTACCTCTAGTGCAGTCGGGGAGCTACTCTTTTTTTTAAGTCAAGTGCCAGGCTAGCAATCCCAAGAAAGGTTTGGCATGCCAGTAACCCAGCTTGCTTTATTGTCAAAACAATCTTTGTATCACTTACAGATTTTGTGTAAGTAATACCTTCACCCTTGAAGGTTGATACAAAAGCAGTCTTGATGACAGTCTTATTATCCTTATTATAAACAAACTTAAAAACCCAGGTTTTATCACCTGATGCCTTCTTAACCTTCCTACTCTCTGGCCCAACCTCATAGATAATCTTGCTACAAAACTCACATGCCCTAGATTCTTTTTCAAGCTGTAAGTTATCTTTATAGTCTTCACATATCTTTGTGAAGTCAGATATCAATTCATTGAAGTCAAACACTTCACCTCCATGATCCTTGATAAACATGTCAGGGGTAATGCCTGTGATGTAATATTCTTTCCCCAACCCATGTTTAACCACCACATCAGGCCTTTCTCCAGCAGTCACATTAATAGCTTCTGCCCCAGAATCATTCAACTTCAGGGACTGAAGCGCAGCGCCCAAAGTTTTCGGTGTGGAAGTCATTCTTAATACACCAGTCTTTGATTAACCACCTAAATTGATGTTTCAACTGTACGAAGTCGATTGAGTATTTACTAGAATAGTTCAATAAACTTTGTTCAAGGTCTTCAAGTGAACCAGTGATATTAATAGTATCTTCTGAGTCACTAATTTGCCTGGTCTCAATAGTTGTTAGATAACTATTATCCCCAACAGCCAATACTGTTGAATAACTACAACCACAATTGCAGATGTGAAAGTTAGTTACGTACAATATCTTGTTTTGTCTAGTCAACCGGGCAATAACTTTATTAATATCAACTTTAATAATAACCACTGTTAATGGTATAAACATTAGGCTCTTGCGTGCTGCTTGATTTCTGCTACTCAAGTGTATATCAGCTCGAAGCTGATTACACTTTTTGAAATTTCGCCATTATTAAATCCAATGACTGATCATGCTCAAATTCAATATTTCCTGGTATTACCAGAACTATATTTACCGGATAAAGCTTCCGCAGTTTCACATTGTGAAGTTTTCAAATTGTTTTATATATCCTAATTTTTTTTATTTCTGTAGAATAAGCGCGAACTAAGTAGTTTCTCGACCGATAAATAGCATGCATTTCCTTTTAAATTTTATGTTTTGTTAAACTAAATGTTTAGTTTTATCTGTATTAATTACAAGAACTTATATCAACTTTGTTACTTGAATCCACAAATTTAGCCCATGCGCAATTCTCTCATCTACGTTTCGGCCTACCCCTCGGACATTTCCAGATGGCTCGAAGCTGATTACACTTTTTGGAATTTCGCCATTATTGCATCCAATGATTGGTCATGCTCAAATTCGTCATTTCCTGATATTATCTGAACTATATTTACCGGATAAAGCTTCCGCAATTCCACTATTCGGAGCCTTTGAAATTCTCCCGGTTGCTTATCCTTTTTAGGACTAAATATATTAAGCATTACTCTATTTTCGAAATCTTTAAGGCGTTGTTCTTTTCTTAACAATAAAGTACTGTTGGTTGTATAATAGTCTTAGGTGTCATAGTTTTTAAATTTCTGTTGACTAAGTGCGAACAGAGTAGTTTTGCAACTGAGAAATAAGTATTTTAATCATGCCTTTATTTCCTCTTAAATTTCGTTTCTTGTACATACAGTAGACTCTAGATATTTAGACTGCTCATCGTATTCGAATTTAATTTCCGAAATATCTAGATCACCGAAATTTCTACTGCTTCTACTACTGACCGTATCGGTATTATTTACAAATCCAATTTCTTTACCCAAACCCAAACCCAAATTCAAAAGTTCAGCTTTTACTCAATCATCCCATCTAAGTCTTGACTACTACTCGAAGGTATACCGATGGCTCGAAATCGATTACACTTTTTTGAATTCGACCATTTTAAATCTAACAACTTTACATGCTCATTTTAGCCCCAAACTGCTATTAACTGAACTGTATTCACCGGTTAAAGCTGTTGCAATACCACTTTGTGGGGCCTTCTAAATTCTCCTGTATGTTTTATTCTTTTTTGAACTAAATATTTTACGCTAACTCTATTTCTGAAAACTTTAAGATGTAATTTTTCCTTTTATAATGGAGTACTGTTGGCAGTATAATCGTCTTATTTATACTTATTTTTGAATTTCTGGAGGGTAAGCGCCCGAGAAACAAACATTTCCGGCTTTTATTCTATTTTCCTTGCCTGGTCAGCACCCTCTGTCCTGACCAGGACTGTTCCAGCCTGGGTCGCTCGTAGTACTTTCACCTTTGCGCCCAGGCTCTCTAATTCTTCCTTCCTTCTCCGGGAGCTGCTGCCAGAGCTTACTCGGCGACCACTCCTCACCACTCCCTCTAAGGGTGATATACGTGGCCGTCTCTTCTGGCTTTTTAGGGGTCCCTTGGGATACCTTTGCCAAGATATTGGCATATGTAAGCCTCTGGGGTTTTCCTTCTTCCTTCTTCTTCTTCTTCTTATTTTTCCCTCTTTGTACTAGGGTGTACTCCTCATCTTCCTCCCCTTCCGATTCGGTGACACCCTTATTCTTGGGATCCTTTCCCCTTACTATCTTCTGCCCTCCATTTATTTGGGGGCACGGTGCGGGAGGCAGGTTCCCATATTTACTTTTCGAGGACCCTGGCTTGGGTTCCTCGATAGTGACCCTAAGTCCTTTCTCCTTTTTAAATTCCTCGATGGCCCTTTCTTTCTCAGCCAGGGTCCTCTCGTATTTTTCCCTTTCTTCTTCCATCTTCTCGTCGGTGATGGCGATGGCGGTGTCTATTACCCCTTTGGCCACTCTCTGCTGCAGTCCTCCAACAAATTTCTCGTCCTGGAGGACTGTCTTCGTGACTGTTCTGGGAGACACCGCCTTCTCCTCTGAACGCCATTTCATCATTACTTCTTGTAGTATTTCGTTTTTTGCCTTAAGGGAGTTGTTCTTCATAACCTCCCTTGTTAGCATATCTGCCGTTTCAATGAGACATCTGCAGAGGACCCCCTCCACATATTTTTCCACCTGAGCCTCCCTTAACTTGGATTGGAAGACTACGATGAGTCTTCTAGACTCTGCTAAAATCTCTTCTGGGAGAAGGTCCTCTTCTTCTTCGGTTGATATTTTGGCCTGGCCTGCCGCCTTCTTCTTTTCCGGGGACTTCCCAGATGGAGAAGTGTCTGAGGAGAGCACCGACACCACGGATAGTCTCCTTTTTTTTTTTTTTTTTCCCTTCCATGGCGGCCGCCATTTTGTCTTCTGAGTCGCCACCATCTTGTTTTTGCTCCTCAAATTTTTCCCTTTGAGGTTTTGGGACCTCCTGTAGATAATGGTTATTATCTGCGCCTTCTGCAGCCATTTTTGCAGGTTTGGATGTTGGCATCCAATTTAACGTAATATATCACGTATAATAGGGTTTTCCAAACCCTATTTTTCCTAATGACTGTTTTATATTATAATTGTCTATTTTTTTTTTCTTATCAACTAAAACACTTTTAACACTACTCCTGTTCAACAACAATAACAATTAGTCTATAAAAAAAAAAAAAAAAAAAAAAATAACAAACAACAATAACGATTGGTCTTTTTTTTTTTTTTTTTTTTTTTGGAAAATTTCCCAAAAACCACCACGCAGGGAGCCCCGAGTCGCACGAATGTCCGTCGGGCCTCAACCGTACATGTACACCATTTTAAACCACTTTGTTAGACAGCACGTGTAAAACACGTCTTACCTCTTCTGACTCTGAAGCAACACTGACACTAGGAGACAGCTGGGAAGGTGGGGATAATCCTCACGAGCTCTATAGCATGCGTCCTACCTCTAGTGCAGTCGGGGAGCTACTCTTTTTTTTAAGTCAAGTGCCAGGCTAGCAATCCCAAGAAAGGTTTGGCATGCCAGTAACCCAGCTTGCTTTATTGTCAAAACAATCTTTGTATCACTTACAGATTTTGTGTAAGTAATACCTTCACCCTTGAAGGTTGATACAAAAGCAGTCTTGATGACAGTCTTATTATCCTTATTATAAACAAACTTAAAAACCCAGGTTTTATCACCTGATGCCTTCTTAACCTTCCTACTCTCTGGCCCAACCTCATAGATAATCTTGCTACAAAAACTCACATGCCCTAGATTCTTTTTCAAGCTGTAAGTTATCTTTATAGTCTTCACATATCTTTGTGAAGTCAGATATCAATTCATTGAAGTCAAACACTTCACCTCCATGATCCTTGATAAACATGTCAGGGGTAATGCCTGTGATGTAATATTCTTTCCCCAACCCATGTTTAACCACCACATCAGGCCTTTCTCCAGCAGTCACATTAATAGCTTCTGCCCCAGAATCATTCAACTTCAGGGACTGAAGCGCAGCGCCCAAAGTTTTCGGTGTGGAAGTCATTCTTAATACACCAGTCTTTGATTAACCACCTAAATTGATGTTTCAACTGTACGAAGTCGATTGAGTATTTACTAGAATAGTTCAATAAACTTTGTTCAAGGTCTTCAAGTGAACCAGTGATATTAATAGTATCTTCTGAGTCACTAATTTGCCTGGTCTCAATAGTTGTTAGATAACTATTATCCCCAACAGCCAATACTGTTGAATAACTACAACCACAATTGCAGATGTGAAAGTTAGTTACGTACAATATCTTGTTTTGTCTAGTCAACCGGGCAATAACTTTATTAATATCAACTTTAATAATAACCACTGTTAATGGTATAAACATTAGGCTCTTGCGTGCTGCTTGATTTCTGCTACTCAAGTGTATATCAGCTCGAAGCTGATTACACTTTTTGAAATTTCGCCATTATTAAATCCAATGACTGATCATGCTCAAATTCAATATTTCCTGGTATTACCAGAACTATATTTACCGGATAAAGCTTCCGCAGTTTCACATTGTGAAGTTTTCAAATTGTTTTATATATCCTAATTTATTTTATTTCTGTAGAATAAGCGCGAACTAAGTAGTTTCTCGACCGATAAATAGCATGCATTTCCTTTTAAATTTTATGTTTTGTTAAACTAAATGTTTAGTTTTATCTGTATTAATTACAAGAACTTATATCAACTTTGTTACTTGAATCCACAAATTTAGCCCATGCGCAATTCTCTCATCTACGTTTCGGCCTACCCCTCGGACATTTCCAGATGGCTCGAAGCTGATTACACTTTTTGGAATTTCGCCATTATTGCATCCAATGATTGGTCATGCTCAAATTCGTCATTTCCTGATATTATCTGAACTATATTTACCGGATAAAGCTTCCGCAATTCCACTATTCGGAGCCTTTGAAATTCTCCCGGTTGCTTATCCTTTTTAGGACTAAATATATTAAGCATTACTCTATTTTCGAAATCTTTAAGGCGTTGTTCTTTTCTTAACAATAAAGTACTGTTGGTTGTATAATAGTCTTAGGTGTCATAGTTTTTAAATTTCTGTTGACTAAGTGCGAACAGAGTAGTTTTGCAACTGAGAAATAAGTATTTTAATCATGCCTTTATTTCCTCTTAAATTTCGTTTCTTGTACATACAGTAGACTCTAGATATTTAGACTGCTCATCGTATTCGAATTTAATTTCCGAAATATTTAGATCACCGAAATTTTCTACTGCTTCTACTACTGACCGTATCGGTATTATTTACAAATCCAATTTCTTTACCCAAACCCAAACCCAAATTCAAAAGTTCAGCTTTTACTCAATCATCCCATCTAAGTCTTGACTACTACTCGAAGGTATACCGATGGCTCGAAATCGATTACACTTTTTTGAATTCGACCATTTTAAATCTAACAACTTTACATGCTCATTTTAGCCCCAAACTGCTATTAACTGAACTGTATTCACCGGTTAAAGCTGTTGCAATACCACTTTGTGGGGCCTTCTAAATTCTCCTGTATGTTTATTTCTTTTTGAACTAAATATTTTACGCTAACTCTATTTCTGAAAACTTTAAGATGTAATTTTTTCCTTTTATAATGGAGTACTGTTGGCAGTATAATCGTCTTATTTATACTTATTTTTGAATTTCTGGAGGGTAAGCGCCCGAGAAACAAACATTTCCGGCTTTTATTCTATTTTCCTTGCCTGGTCAGCACCCTCTGTCCTGACCAGGACTGTTCCAGCCTGGGTCGCTCGTAGTACTTTCACCTTTGCGCCCAGGCTCTCTAATTCTTCCTTCTCCGGGAGCTGCTGCCAGAGCTTACTCGGCGACCACTCCTCACCACTCCCTCTAAGGGTGATATACGTGGCCGTCTCTTCTGGCTTTTTAGGGGTCCCTTGGGATACCTTTGCCAAGATATTGGCATATGTAAGCCTCTGGGGTTTTCCTTCTTCCTTCTTCTTCTTCTTCTTATTTTTCCCTCTTTGTACTAGGGTGTACTCCTCATCTTCCTCCCCTTCCGATTCGGTGACACCCTTATTCTTGGGATCCTTTCCCCTTACTATCTTCTGCCCTCCATTTATTTGGGGGCACGGTGCGGGAGGCAGGTTCCCATATTTACTTTTCGAGGACCCTGGCTTGGGTTCCTCGATAGTGACCCTAAGTCCTTTCTTCTTTTTTAATTCCTCGATGGCCCTTTCTTTCTCAGCCAGGGTCCTCTCGTATTTTTCCCTTTCTTCTTCCATCTTCTCGTCGGTGATGGCGATGGCGGTGTCTATTACCCCTTTGGCCACTCTCTGCTGCAGTCCTCCAACAAATTTCTCGTCCTGGAGGACTGTCTTCGTGACTGTTCTGGGAGACACCGCCTTCTCCTCTGAACGCCATTTCATCATTACTTCTTGTAGTATTTCGTTTTTTGCCTTAAGGGAGTTGTTCTTCATAACCTCCCTTGTTAGCATATCTGCCGTTTCAATGAGACATCTGCAGAGGACCCCCTCCACATATTTTTCCACCTGAGCCTCCCTTAACTTGGATTGGAAGACTACGATGAGTCTTCTAGACTCTGCTAAAATCTCTTCTGGGAGAAGGTCCTCTTCTTCTTCGGTTGATATTTTGGCCTGGCCTGCCGCCTTCTTCTTTTCCGGGGACTTCCCAGATGGAGAAGTGTCTGAGGAGAGCACCGACACCACGGATAGTCTCCTTTTTTTCCCTTCCATGGCGGCCGCCATTTTGTCTTCTGAGTCGCCACCATCTTGTTTTTGCTCCTCAAATTTTTCCCTTTGAGGTTTTGGGACCTCCTGTAGATAATGGTTATTATCTGCGCCTTCTGCAGCCATTTTTGCAGGTTTGGATGTTGGCATCCAATTTAACGTAATATATCACGTATAATAGGGTTTTCCAAACCCTATTTTTCCTAATGACTGTTTTATATTATAATTGTCTATTTTTTTTTTTCTTATCAACTAAAACACTTTTAACACTACTCCTGTTCAACAACAATAACAATTAGTCTATAAAAAAAAAAAAAAAAAAAAAATAACAAACAACAATAACGATTGGTCTTTTTTTTTTTTTTTTTTTTTGGAAAATTTCCCAAAAACCACCACGCGCAGGGAGCCCCGAGTCGCACGAATGTCCGTCGGGCCTCAACCGTACATGTACACCATTTTAAACCACTTTGTTAGACAGCACGTGTAAAACACGTCTTACCTCTTCTGACTCTGAAGCAACACTGACACTAGGAGACAGCTGGGAAGGTGGGGATAATCCTCACGAGCTCTATAGCATGCGTCCTACCTCTAGTGCAGTCGGGGAGCTACTCTTTTTTTTAAGTCAAGTGCCAGGCTAGCAATCCCAAGAAAGGTTTGGCATGCCAGTAACCCAGCTTGCTTTATTGTCAAAACAATCTTTGTATCACTTACAGATTTTGTGTAAGTAATACCTTCACCCTTGAAGGTTGATACAAAAGCAGTCTTGATGACAGTCTTATTATCCTTATTATAAACAAACTTAAAAACCCAGGTTTTATCACCTGATGCCTTCTTAACCTTCCTACTCTCTGGCCCAACCTCATAGATAATCTTGCTACAAAACTCACATGCCCTAGATTCTTTTTCAAGCTGTAAGTTATCTTTATAGTCTTCACATATCTTTGTGAAGTCAGATATCAATTCATTGAAGTCAAACACTTCACCTCCATGATCCTTGATAAACATGTCAGGGGTAATGCCTGTGATGTAATATTCTTTCCCCAACCCATGTTTAACCACCACATCAGGCCTTTCTCCAGCAGTCACATTAATAGCTTCTGCCCCAGAATCATTCAACTTCAGGGACTGAAGCGCAGCGCCCAAAGTTTTCGGTGTGGAAGTCATTCTTAATACACCAGTCTTTGATTAACCACCTAAATTGATGTTTCAACTGTACGAAGTCGATTGAGTATTTACTAGAATAGTTCAATAAACTTTGTTCAAGGTCTTCAAGTGAACCAGTGATATTAATAGTATCTTCTGAGTCACTAATTTGCCTGGTCTCAATAGTTGTTAGATAACTATTATCCCCAACAGCCAATACTGTTGAATAACTACAACCACAATTGCAGATGTGAAAGTTAGTTACGTACAATATCTTGTTTTGTCTAGTCAACCGGGCAATAACTTTATTAATATCAACTTTAATAATAACCACTGTTAATGGTATAAACATTAGGCTCTTGCGTGCTGCTTGATTTCTGCTACTCAAGTGTATATCAGCTCGAAGCTGATTACACTTTTTGAAATTTCGCCATTATTAAATCCAATGACTGATCATGCTCAAATTCAATATTTCCTGGTATTACCAGAACTATATTTACCGGATAAAGCTTCCGCAGTTTCACATTGTGAAGTTTTCAAATTGTTTTATATATCCTAATTTATTTTATTTCTGTAGAATAAGCGCGAACTAAGTAGTTTCTCGACCGATAAATAGCATGCATTTCCTTTTAAATTTTATGTTTTGTTAAACTAAATGTTTAGTTTTATCTGTATTAATTACAAGAACTTATATCAACTTTGTTACTTGAATCCACAAATTTAGCCCATGCGCAATTCTCTCATCTACGTTTCGGCCTACCCCTCGGACATTTCCAGATGGCTCGAAGCTGATTACACTTTTTGGAATTTCGCCATTATTGCATCCAATGATTGGTCATGCTCAAATTCGTCATTTCCTGATATTATCTGAACTATATTTACCGGATAAAGCTTCCGCAATTCCACTATTCGGAGCCTTTGAAATTCTCCCGGTTGCTTATCCTTTTTAGGACTAAATATATTAAGCATTACTCTATTTTCGAAATCTTTAAGGCGTTGTTCTTTTCTTAACAATAAAGTACTGTTGGTTGTATAATAGTCTTAGGTGTCATAGTTTTTAAATTTCTGTTGACTAAGTGCGAACAGAGTAGTTTTGCAACTGAGAAATAAGTATTTTAATCATGCCTTTATTTCCTCTTAAATTTCGTTTCTTGTACATACAGTAGACTCTAGATATTTAGACTGCTCATCGTATTCGAATTTAATTTCCGAAATATTTAGATCACCGAAATTTCTACTGCTTCTACTACTGACCGTATCGGTATTATTTACAAATCCAATTTCTTTACCCAAACCCAAACCCAAATTCAAAAGTTCAGCTTTTACTCAATCATCCCATCTAAGTCTTGACTACTACTCGAAGGTATACCGATGGCTCGAAATCGATTACACTTTTTTGAATTCGACCATTTTAAATCTAACAACTTTACATGCTCATTTTAGCCCCAAACTGCTATTAACTGAACTGTATTCACCGGTTAAAGCTGTTGCAATACCACTTTGTGGGGCCTTCTAAATTCTCCTGTATGTTTATTCTTTTTTGAACTAAATATTTTACGCTAACTCTATTTCTGAAAACTTTAAGATGTAATTTTTCCTTTTATAATGGAGTACTGTTGGCAGTATAATCGTCTTATTTATACTTATTTTTGAATTTCTGGAGGGTAAGCGCCCGAGATACAAACATTTCCGGCTTTTATTCTATTTTCCTTGCCTGGTCAGCACCCTCTGTCCTGACCAGGACTGTTCCAGCCTGGGTCGCTCGTAGTACTTTCACCTTTGCGCCCAGGCTCTCTAATTCTTCCTTCTCCGGGAGCTGCTGCCAGAGCTTACTCGGCGACCACTCCTCACCACTCCCTCTAAGGGTGATATACGTGGCCGTCTCTTCTGGCTTTTTAGGGGTCCCTTGGGATACCTTTGCCAAGATATTGGCATATGTAAGCCTCTGGGGTTTTCCTTCTTCCTTCTTCTTCTTCTTCTTATTTTTCCCTCTTTGTACTAGGGTGTACTCCTCATCTTCCTCCCCTTCCGATTCGGTGACACCCTTATTCTTGGGATCCTTTCCCCTTACTATCTTCTGCCCTCCATTTATTTGGGGGCACGGTGCGGGAGGCAGGTTCCCATATTTACTTTTCGAGGACCCTGGCTTGGGTTCCTCGATAGTGACCCTAAGTCCTTTCTTCTTTTTTAATTCCTCGATGGCCCTTTCTTTCTCAGCCAGGGTCCTCTCGTATTTTTTTCCCTTTCTTCTTCTTCCATCTTCTCGTCGGTGATGGCGATGGCGGTGTCTATTACCCCTTTGGCCACTCTCTGCTGCAGTCCTCCAACAAATTTCTCGTCCTGGAGGACTGTCTTCGTGACTGTTCTGGGAGACACCGCCTTCTCCTCTGAACGCCATTTCATCATTACTTCTTGTAGTATTTCGTTTTTTTGCCTTAAGGGAGTTGTTCTTCATAACCTCCCTTGTTAGCATATCTGCCGTTTCAATGAGACATCTGCAGAGGACCCCCTCCACATATTTTTCCACCTGAGCCTCCCTTAACTTGGATTGGAAGACTACGATGAGTCTTCTAGACTCTGCTAAAATCTCTTCTGGGAGAAGGTCCTCTTCTTCTTCGGTTGATATTTTGGCCTGGCCTGCCGCCTTCTTCTTTTCCGGGGACTTCCCAGATGGAGAAGTGTCTGAGGAGAGCACCGACACCACGGATAGTCTCCTTTTTTTTCCCTTCCATGGCGGCCGCCATTTTGTCTCTGAGTCGCCACCATCTTGTTTTTGCTCCTCAAATTTTTCCCTTTGAGGTTTTGGGACCTCCTGTAGATAATGGTTATTATCTGCGCCTTCTGCAGCCATTTTTGCAGGTTTGGATGTTGGCATCCAATTTAACGTAATATATCACGTATAATAGGGTTTTCCAAACCCTATTTTTCCTAATGACTGTTTTATATTATAATTGTCTATTTTTTTTTTTCTTATCAACTAAAACAGTTTTAACACTACTCCTGTTCAACAACAATAACAATTAGTCTATAAAAAAAAAAAAAAAAAAAAAAAAAAAATAACAAACAACAATAACGATTGGTCTTTTTTTTTTTTTTTTTTTTTTTGGAAAATTTCCCAAAAACCACCACGCAGGGAGCCCCGAGTCGCACGAATGTCCGTCGGGCCTCAACCGTACATGTACACCATTTTAAACCACTTTGTTAGACAGCACGTGTAAAACACGTCTTACCTCTTCTGACTCTGAAGCAACACTGACACTAGGAGACAGCTGGGAAGGTGGGGATAATCCTCACGAGCTCTATAGCATGCGTCCTACCTCTAGTGCAGTCGGGGAGCTACTCTTTTTTTTAAGTCAAGTGCCAGGCTAGCAATCCCAAGAAAGGTTTGGCATGCCAGTAACCCAGCTTGCTTTATTGTCAAAACAATCTTTGTATCACTTACAGATTTTGTGTAAGTAATACCTTCACCCTTGAAGGTTGATACAAAAGCAGTCTTGATGACAGTCTTATTATCCTTATTATAAACAAACTTAAAAACCCAGGTTTTTATCACCTGATGCCTTCTTAACCTTCCTACTCTCTGGTCCAACCTCATAGATAATCTTGCTACAAAACTCACATGCCCTAGATTCTTTTTCAAGCTGTAAGTTATCTTTATAGTCTTCACATATCTTTGTGAAGTCAGATATCAATTCATTGAAGTCAAACACTTCACCTCCATGATCCTTGATAAACATGTCAGGGGTAATGCCTGTGATGTAATATTCTTTCCCCAACCCATGTTTAACCACCACATCAGGCCTTTCTCCAGCAGTCACATTAATAGCTTCTGCCCCAGAATCATTCAACTTCAGGGACTGAAGCGCAGCGCCCAAAGTTTTCGGTGTGGAAGTCATTCTTAATACACCAGTCTTTGATTAACCACCTAAATTGATGTTTCAACTGTACGAAGTCGATTGAGTATTTACTAGAATAGTTCAATAAACTTTGTTCAAGGTCTTCAAGTGAACCAGTGATATTAATAGTATCTTCTGAGTCACTAATTTGCCTGGTCTCAATAGTTGTTAGATAACTATTATCCCCAACAGCCAATACTGTTGAATAACTACAACCACAATTGCAGATGTGAAAGTTAGTTACGTACAATATCTTGTTTTGTCTAGTCAACCGGGCAATAACTTTATTAATATCAACTTTAATAATAACCACTGTTAATGGTATAAACATTAGGCTCTTGCGTGCTGCTTGATTTCTGCTACTCAAGTGTATATCAGCTCGAAGCTGATTACACTTTTTGAAATTTCGCCATTATTAAATCCAATGACTGATCATGCTCAAATTCAATATTTCCTGGTATTACCAGAACTATATTTACCGGATAAAGCTTCCGCAGTTTCACATTGTGAAGTTTTCAAATTGTTTTATATATCCTAATTTATTTTATTTCTGTAGAATAAGCGCGAACTAAGTAGTTTCTCGACCGATAAATAGCATGCATTTCCTTTTAAATTTTATGTTTTGTTAAACTAAATGTTTAGTTTTTATCTGTATTAATTACAAGAACTTATATCAACTTTGTTACTTGAATCCACAAATTTAGCCCATGCGCAATTCTCTCATCTACGTTTCGGCCTACCCCTCGGACATTTCCAGATGGCTCGAAGCTGATTACACTTTTTGGAATTTCGCCATTATTGCATCCAATGATTGGTCATGCTCAAATTCGTCATTTCCTGATATTATCTGAACTATATTTACCGGATAAAGCTTCCGCAATTCCACTATTCGGAGCCTTTGAAATTCTCCCGGTTGCTTATCCTTTTTAGGACTAAATATATTAAGCATTACTCTATTTTCGAAATCTTTAAGGCGTTGTTCTTTTCTTAACAATAAAGTACTGTTGGTTGTATAATAGTCTTAGGTGTCATAGTTTTTAAATTTCTGTTGACTAAGTGCGAACAGAGTAGTTTTGCAACTGAGAAATAAGTATTTTAATCATGCCTTTATTTCCTCTTAAATTTCGTTTCTTGTACATACAGTAGACTCTAGATATTTAGACTGCTCATCGTATTCGAATTTAATTTCCGAAATATTTAGATCACCGAAATTTCTACTGCTTCTACTACTGACCGTATCGGTATTATTTACAAATCCAATTTCTTTACCCAAACCCAAACCCAAATTCAAAAGTTCAGCTTTTACTCAATCATCCCATCTAAGTCTTGACTACTACTCGAAGGTATACCGATGGCTCGAAATCGATTACACTTTTTTGAATTCGACCATTTTAAATCTAACAACTTTACATGCTCATTTTAGCCCCAAACTGCTATTAACTGAACTGTATTCACCGGTTAAAGCTGTTGCAATACCACTTTGTGGGGCCTTCTAAATTCTCCTGTATGTTTATTCTTTTTTGAACTAAATATTTTACGCTAACTCTATTTCTGAAAACTTTAAGATGTAATTTTTCCTTTTATAATGGAGTACTGTTGGCAGTATAATCGTCTTATTTATACTTATTTTTGAATTTCTGGAGGGTAAGCGCCCGAGATACAAACATTTCCGGCTTTTATTCTATTTTCCTTGCCTGGTCAGCACCCTCTGTCCTGACCAGGACTGTTCCAGCCTGGGTCGCTCGTAGTACTTTTTCACCTTTGCGCCCAGGCTCTCTAATTCTTCCTTCTCCGGGAGCTGCTGCCAGAGCTTACTCGGCGACCACTCCTCACCACTCCCTCTAAGGGTGATATACGTGGCCGTCTCTTCTGGCTTTTTAGGGGTCCCTTGGGATACCTTTGCCAAGATATTGGCATATGTAAGCCTCTGGGGTTTTCCTTCTTCCTTCTTCTTCTTCTTCTTATTTTTCCCTCTTTGTACTAGGGTGTACTCCTCATCTTCCTCCCCTTCCGATTCGGTGACACCCTTATTCTTGGGATCCTTTCCCCTTACTATCTTCTGCCCTCCATTTATTTGGGGGCACGGTGCGGGAGGCAGGTTCCCATATTTACTTTTCGAGGACCCTGGCTTGGGTTCCTCGATAGTGACCCTAAGTCCTTTCTTCTTTTTTAATTCCTCGATGGCCCTTTCTTTCTCAGCCAGGGTCCTCTCGTATTTTTCCCTTTCTTCTTCCATCTTCTCGTCGGTGATGGCGATGGCGGTGTCTATTACCCCTTTGGCCACTCTCTGCTGCAGTCCTCCAACAAATTTCTCGTCCTGGAGGACTGTCTTCGTGACTGTTCTGGGAGACACCGCCTTCTCCTCTGAACGCCATTTCATCATTACTTCTTGTAGTATTTCGTTTTTTTTTTGCCTTAAGGGAGTTGTTCTTCATAACCTCCCTTGTTAGCATATCTGCCGTTTCAATGAGACATCTGCAGAGGACCCCCTCCACATATTTTTCCACCTGAGCCTCCCTTAACTTGGATTGGAAGACTACGATGAGTCTTCTAGACTCTGCTAAAATCTCTTCTGGGAGAAGGTCCTCTTCTTCTTCGGTTGATATTTTGGCCTGGCCTGCCGCCTTCTTCTTTTCCGGGGACTTCCCAGATGGAGAAGTGTCTGAGGAGAGCACCGACACCACGGATAGTCTCCTTTTTTTTCCCTTCCATGGCGGCCGCCATTTTGTCTTCTGAGTCGCCACCATCTTGTTTTTGCTCCTCAAATTTTTCCCTTTGAGGTTTTGGGACCTCCTGTAGATAATGGTTATTATCTGCGCCTTCTGCAGCCATTTTTGCAGGTTTGGATGTTGGCATCCAATTTAACGTAATATATCACGTATAATAGGGTTTTCCAAACCCTATTTTTCCTAATGACTGTTTTATATTATAATTGTCTATTTTTTTTTTCTTATCAACTAAAACAGTTTTAAACACTACTCCTGTTCAACAACAATAACAATTAGTCTATAAAAAAAAAAAAAAAAAAAAAAAAAAAAATAACAAACAAAAATAACGATTGGTCTTTTTTTTTTTTTTTTTTTTTTTGGAAAATTTCCCAAAAACCACCACGCAGGGAGCCCCGAGTCGCACGAATGTCCGTCGGGCCTCAACCGTACATGTACACCATTTTAAACCACTTTGTTAGACAGCACGTGTAAAACACGTCTTACCTCTTCTGACTCTGAAGCAACACTGACACTAGGAGACAGCTGGGAAGGTGGGGATAATCCTCACGAGCTCTATAGCATGCGTCCTACCTCTAGTGCAGTCGGGGAGCTACTCTTTTTTTTAAGTCAAGTGCCAGGCTAGCAATCCCAAGAAAGGTTTGGCATGCCAGTAACCCAGCTTGCTTTATTGTCAAAACAATCTTTGTATCACTTACAGATTTTGTGTAAGTAATACCTTCACCCTTGAAGGTTGATACAAAAGCAGTCTTGATGACAGTCTTATTATCCTTATTATAAACAAACTTAAAAACCCAGGTTTTATCACCTGATGCCTTCTTAACCTTCCTACTCTCTGGTCCAACCTCATAGATAATCTTGCTACAAAACTCACATGCCCTAGATTCTTTTTCAAGCTGTAAGTTATCTTTATAGTCTTCACATATCTTTGTGAAGTCAGATATCAATTCATTGAAGTCAAACACTTCACCTCCATGATCCTTGATAAACATGTCAGGGGTAATGCCTGTGATGTAATATTCTTTCCCCAACCCATGTTTAACCACCACATCAGGCCTTTCTCCAGCAGTCACATTAATAGCTTCTGCCCCAGAATCATTCAACTTCAGGGACTGAAGCGCAGCGCCCAAAGTTTTCGGTGTGGAAGTCATTCTTAATACACCAGTCTTTGATTAACCACCTAAATTGATGTTTCAACTGTACGAAGTCGATTGAGTATTTACTAGAATAGTTCAATAAACTTTGTTCAAGGTCTTCAAGTGAACCAGTGATATTAATAGTATCTTCTGAGTCACTAATTTGCCTGGTCTCAATAGTTGTTAGATAACTATTATCCCCAACAGCCAATACTGTTGAATAACTACAACCACAATTGCAGATGTGAAAGTTAGTTACGTACAATATCTTGTTTTGTCTAGTCAACCGGGCAATAACTTTATTAATATCAACTTTAATAATAACCACTGTTAATGGTATAAACATTAGGCTCTTGCGTGCTGCTTGATTTCTGCTACTCAAGTGTATATCAGCTCGAAGCTGATTACACTTTTTGAAATTTCGCCATTATTAAATCCAATGACTGATCATGCTCAAATTCAATATTTCCTGGTATTACCAGAACTATATTTACCGATAAAGCTTCCGCAGTTTCACATTGTGAAGTTTTCAAATTGTTTTATATATCCTAATTTATTTTATTTCTGTAGAATAAGCGCGAACTAAGTAGTTTCTCGACCGATAAATAGCATGCATTTCCTTTTAAATTTTATGTTTTGTTAAACTAAATGTTTAGTTTTATCTGTATTAATTACAAGAACTTATATCAACTTTGTTACTTGAATCCACAAATTTAGCCCATGCGCAATTCTCTCATCTACGTTTCGGCCTACCCCTCGGACATTTCCAGATGGCTCGAAGCTGATTACACTTTTTGGAATTTCGCCATTATTGCATCCAATGATTGGTCATGCTCAAATTCGTCATTTCCTGATATTATCTGAACTATATTTACCGGATAAAGCTTCCGCAATTCCACTATTCGGAGCCTTTGAAATTCTCCCGGTTGCTTATCCTTTTTAGGACTAAATATATTAAGCATTACTCTATTTTCGAAATCTTTAAGGCGTTGTTCTTTTCTTAACAATAAAGTACTGTTGGTTGTATAATAGTCTTAGGTGTCATAGTTTTTAAATTTCTGTTGACTAAGTGCGAACAGAGTAGTTTTGCAACTGAGAAATAAGTATTTTAATCATGCCTTTATTTCCTCTTAAATTTCGTTTCTTGTACATACAGTAGACTCTAGATATTTAGACTGCTCATCGTATTCGAATTTAATTTCCGAAATATCTAGATCACCGAAATTTCTACTGCTTTCTACTACTGACCGTATCGGTATTATTTACAAATCCAATTTCGTTACCCAAACCCAAACCCAAATTCAAAGTTCAGCTTTTACTCAATCATCCCATCTAAGTCTTGACTACTACTCGAAGGTATACCGATGGCTCGAAATCGATTACACTTTTTTGAATTCGACCATTTTAAATCTAACAACTTTACATGCTCATTTTAGCCCCAAACTGCTATTAACTGAACTGTATTCACCGGTTAAAGCTGTTGCAATACCACTTTGTGGGGCCTTCTAAATTCTCCTGTATGTTTATTCTTTTTTGAACTAAATATTTTACGCTAACTCTATTTCTGAAAACTTTAAGATGTAATTTTTCCTTTTATAATGGAGTACTGTTGGCAGTATAATCGTCTTATTTATACTTATTTTTGAATTTCTGGAGGGTAAGCGCCCGAGAAACAAACATTTCCGGCTTTTATTCTATTTTCCTTGCCTGGTCAGCACCCTCTGTCCTGACCAGGACTGTTCCAGCCTGGGTCGCTCGTAGTACTTTCACCTTTGCGCCCAGGCTCTCTAATTCTTCCTTCTCCGGGAGCTGCTGCCAGAGCTTACTCGGCGACCACTCCTCACCACTCCCTCTAAGGGTGATATACGTGGCCGTCTCTTCTGGCTTTTTAGGGGTCCCTTGGGATACCTTTGCCAAGATATTGGCATATGTAAGCCTCTGGGGTTTTCCTTCTTCCTTCTTCTTCTTCTTCTTATTTTTCCCTCTTTGTACTAGGGTGTACTCCTCATCTTCCTCCCCTTCCGATTCGGTGACACCCTTATTCTTGGGATCCTTTCCCCTTACTATCTTCTGCCCTCCATTTATTTGGGGGCACGGTGCGGGAGGCAGGTTCCCATATTTACTTTTCGAGGACCCTGGCTTGGGTTCCTCGATAGTGACCCTAAGTCCTTTCTTCTTTTTTAATTCCTCGATGGCCCTTTCTTTCTCAGCCAGGGTCCTCTCGTATTTTTCCCTTTCTTCTTCCATCTTCTCGTCGGTGATGGCGATGGCGGTGTCTATTACCCCTTTGGCCACTCTCTGCTGCAGTCCTCCAACAAATTTCTCGTCCTGGAGGACTGTCTTCGTGACTGTTCTGGGAGACACCGCCTTCTCCTCTGAACGCCATTTCATCATTACTTCTTGTAGTATTTCGTTTTTTTGCCTTAAGGGAGTTGTTCTTCATAACCTCCCTTGTTAGCATATCTGCCGTTTCAATGAGACATCTGCAGAGGACCCCCTCCACATATTTTTCCACCTGAGCCTCCCTTAACTTGGATTGGAAGACTACGATGAGTCTTCTAGACTCTGCTAAAATCTCTTCTGGGAGAAGGTCCTCTTCTTCTTCGGTTGATATTTTGGCCTGGCCTGCCGCCTTCTTCTTTTCCGGGGACTTCCCAGATGGAGAAGTGTCTGAGGAGAGCACCGACACCACGGATAGTCTCCTTTTTTTCCCTTCCATGGCGGCCGCCATTTTGTCTTCTGAGTCGCCACCATCTTGTTTTTGCTCCTCAAATTTTTCCCTTTGAGGTTTTGGGACCTCCTGTAGATAATGGTTATTATCTGCGCCTTCTGCAGCCATTTTTGCAGGTTTGGATGTTGGCATCCAATTTAACGTAATATATCACGTATAATAGGGTTTTCCAAACCCTATTTTTCCTAATGACTGTTTTATATTATAATTGTCTATTTTTTTTTTCTTATCAACTAAAACAGTTTTAACACTACTCCTGTTCAACAACAATAACAATTAGTCTAAAAAAAAAAAAAAAAAAAAAAAAAAAATAACAAAAAACAATAACGATTGGTCTTTTTTTTTTTTTTTTTTTTTGGAAAATTTCCCAAAAACCACCACGCAGGGAGCCCCGAGTCGCACGAATGTCCGTCGGGCCTCAACCGTACATGTACAACCATTTTAAACCACTTTGTTAGACAGCACGTGTAAAACACGTCTTACCTCTTCTGACTCTGAAGCAACACTGACACTAGGAGACAGCTGGGAAGGTGGGGATAATCCTCACGAGCTCTATAGCATGCGTCCTACCTCTAGTGCAGTCGGGGAGCTACTCTTTTTTTTAAGTCAAGTGCCAGGCTAGCAATCCCAAGAAAGGTTTGGCATGCCAGTAACCCAGCTTGCTTTATTGTCAAAACAATCTTTGTATCACTTACAGATTTTGTGTAAGTAATACCTTCACCCTTGAAGGTTGATACAAAAGCAGTCTTGATGACAGTCTTATTATCCTTATTATAAACAAACTTAAAAACCCAGGTTTTATCACCTGATGCCTTCTTAACCTTCCTACTCTCTGGTCCAACCTCATAGATAATCTTGCTACAAAACTCACATGCCCTAGATTCTTTTTCAAGCTGTAAGTTTTCTTTATAGTCTTCACATATCTTTGTGAAGTCAGATATCAATTCATTGAAGTCAAACACTTCACCTCCATGATCCTTGATAAACATGTCAGGGGTAATGCCTGTGATGTAATATTCTTTCCCCAACCCATGTTTAACCACCACATCAGGCCTTTCTCCAGCAGTCACATTAATAGCTTCTGCCCCAGAATCATTCAACTTCAGGGACTGAAGCGCAGCGCCCAAAGTTTTCGGTGTGGAAGTCATTCTTAATACACCAGTCTTTGATTAACCACCTAAATTGATGTTTCAACTGTACGAAGTCGATTGAGTATTTACTAGAATAGTTCAATAAACTTTGTTCAAGGTCTTCAAGTGAACCAGTGATATTAATAGTATCTTCTGAGTCACTAATTTGCCTGGTCTCAATAGTTGTTAGATAACTATTATCCCCAACAGCCAATACTGTTGAATAACTACAACCACAATTGCAGATGTGAAAGTTAGTTACGTACAATATCTTGTTTTGTCTAGTCAACCGGGCAATAACTTTATTAATATCAACTTTAATAATAACCACTGTTAATGGTATAAACATTAGGCTCTTGCGTGCTGCTTGATTTCTGCTACTCAAGTGTATATCAGCTCGAAGCTGATTACACTTTTTGAAATTTCGCCATTATTAAATCCAATGACTGATCATGCTCAAATTCAATATTTCCTGGTATTACCAGAACTATATTTACCGGATAAAGCTTCCGCAGTTTCACATTGTGAAGTTTTCAAATTGTTTTATATATCCTAATTTATTTTATTTCTGTAGAATAAGCGCGAACTAAGTAGTTTCTCGACCGATAAATAGCATGCATTTCCTTTTAAATTTTATGTTTTGTTAAACTAAATGTTTAGTTTTATCTGTATTAATTACAAGAACTTATATCAACTTTGTTACTTGAATCCACAAATTTAGCCCATGCGCAATTCTCTCATCTACGTTTTCGGCCTACCCCTCGGACATTTCCAGATGGCTCGAAGCTGATTACACTTTTTGGAATTTCGCCATTATTGCATCCAATGATTGGTCATGCTCAAATTCGTCATTTCCTGATATTATCTGAACTATATTTACCGGATAAAGCTTCCGCAATTCCACTATTCGGAGCCTTTGAAATTCTCCCGGTTGCTTATCCTTTTTAGGACTAAATATATTAAGCATTACTCTATTTTCGAAATCTTTAAGGCGTTGTTCTTTTCTTAACAATAAAGTACTGTTGGTTGTATAATAGTCTTAGGTGTCATAGTTTTTAAATTTCTGTTGACTAAGTGCGAACAGAGTAGTTTTGCAACTGAGAAATAAGTATTTTAATCATGCCTTTATTTCCTCTTAAATTTCGTTTCTTGTACATACAGTAGACTCTAGATATTTAGACTGCTCATCGTATTCGAATTTAATTTCCGAAATATTTAGATCACCGAAATTTCTACTGCTTCTACTACTGACCGTATCGGTATTATTTACAAATCCAATTTCTTTACCCAAACCCAAACCCAAATTCAAAAGTTCAGCTTTTACTCAATCATCCCATCTAAGTCTTGACTACTACTCGAAAGTATACCGATGGCTCGAAATCGATTACACTTTTTTGAATTCGACCATTTTAAATCTAACAACTTTACATGCTCATTTTAGCCCCAAACTGCTATTAACTGAACTGTATTCACCGGTTAAAGCTGTTGCAATACCACTTTGTGGGGCCTTCTAAATTCTCCTGTATGTTTATTCTTTTTTGAACTAAATATTTTACGCTAACTCTATTTCTGAAAACTTTAAGATGTAATTTTTCCTTTTATAATGGAGTACTGTTGGCAGTATAATCGTCTTATTTATACTTATTTTTGAATTTCTGGAGGGTAAGCGCCCGAGAAACAAACATTTCCGGCTTTTATTCTATTTTCCTTGCCTGGTCAGCACCCTCTGTCCTGACCAGGACTGTTCCAGCCTGGGTCGCTCGTAGTACTTTCACCTTTGCGCCCAGGCTCTCTAATTCTTCCTTCTCCGGGAGCTGCTGCCAGAGCTTACTCGGCGACCACTCCTCACCACTCCCTCTAAGGGTGATATACGTGGCCGTCTCTTCTGGCTTTTTAGGGGTCCCTTGGGATACCTTTGCCAAGATATTGGCATATGTAAGCCTCTGGGGTTTTCCTTCTTCCTTCTTCTTCTTCTTCTTATTTTCCCTCTTTGTACTAGGGTGTACTCCTCATCTTCCTCCCCTTCCGATTCGGTGACACCCTTATTCTTGGGATCCTTTCCCCTTACTATCTTCTGCCCTCCATTTATTTGGGGGCACGGTGCGGGAGGCAGGTTCCCATATTTACTTTTCGAGGACCCTGGCTTGGGTTCCTCGATAGTGACCCTAAGTCCTTTCTTCTTTTTTAATTCCTCGATGGCCCTTTCTTTCTCAGCCAGGGTCCTCTCGTATTTTTCCCTTTCTTCTTCCATCTTCTCGTCGGTGATGGCGATGGCGGTGTCTATTACCCCTTTGGCCACTCTCTGCTGCAGTCCTCCAACAAATTTCTCGTCCTGGAGGACTGTCTTCGTGACTGTTCTGGGAGACACCGCCTTCTCCTCTGAACGCCATTTCATCATTACTTCTTGTAGTATTTCGTTTTTTGCCTTAAGGGAGTTGTTCTTCATAACCTCCCTTGTTAGCATATCTGCCGTTTCAATGAGACATCTGCAGAGGACCCCCTCCACATATTTTTCCACCTGAGCCTCCCTTAACTTGGATTGGAAGACTACGATGAGTCTTCTAGACTCTGCTAAAATCTCTTCTGGGAGAAGGTCCTCTTCTTCTTCGGTTGATATTTTGGCCTGGCCTGCCGCCTTCTTCTTTTCCGGGGACTTCCCAGATGGAGAAGTGTCTGAGGAGAGCACCGACACCACGGATAGTCTCCTTTTTTTTTTTCCCTTCCATGGCGGCCGCCATTTTGTCTTCTGAGTCGCCACCATCTTGTTTTTGCTCCTCAAATTTTTCCCTTTGAGGTTTTGGGACCTCCTGTAGATAATGGTTATTATCTGCGCCTTCTGCAGCCATTTTTGCAGGTTTGGATGTTGGCATCCAATTTAACGTAATATATCACGTATAATAGGGTTTTCCAAACCCTATTTTTCCTAATGACTGTTTTATATTATAATTGTCTATTTTTTTTTTTTTCTTATCAACTAAAACACTTTTAACACCACTCCTGTTCAACAACAATAACAATTAGTCTATAAAAAAAAAAAAAAAAAAAAAAAATAACAAACAACAATAACGATTGGTTTTTTTTTTTTTTTTTTTTTTTTGGAAAATTTCCCAAAAACCACCACGCAGGGAGCCCCGAGTCGCACGAATGTCCGTCGGGCCTCAACCGTACATGTACACCATTTTAAAACCACTTTGTTAGACAGCACGTGTAAAACACGTCTTACCTCTTCTGACTCTGAAGCAACACTGACACTAGGAGACAGCTGGGAAGGTGGGGATAATCCTCACGAGCTCTATAGCATGCGTCCTACCTCTAGTGCAGTCGGGGAGCTACTCTTTTTTTTAAGTCAAGTGCCAGGCTAGCAATCCCAAGAAAGGTTTGGCATGCCAGTAACCCAGCTTGCTTTATTGTCAAAACAATCTTTGTATCACTTACAGATTTTGTGTAAGTAATACCTTCACCCTTGAAGGTTGATACAAAAGCAGTCTTGATGACAGTCTTATTATCCTTATTATAAACAAACTTAAAAACCCAGGTTTTATCACCTGATGCCTTCTTAACCTTCCTACTCTCTGGTCCAACCTCATAGATAATCTTGCTACAAAACTCACATGCCCTAGATTCTTTTTCAAGCTGTAAGTTATCTTTATAGTCTTCACATATCTTTGTGAAGTCAGATATCAATTCATTGAAGTCAAACACTTCACCTCCATGATCCTTGATAAACATGTCAGGGGTAATGCCTGTGATGTAATATTCTTTCCCCAACCCATGTTTAACCACCACATCAGGCCTTTCTCCAGCAGTCACATTAATAGCTTCTGCCCCAGAATCATTCAACTTCAGGGACTGAAGCGCAGCGCCCAAAGTTTTCGGTGTGGAAGTCATTCTTAATACACCAGTCTTTGATTAACCACCTAAATTGATGTTTCAACTGTACGAAGTCGATTGAGTATTTACTAGAATAGTTCAATAAACTTTGTTCAAGGTCTTCAAGTGAACCAGTGATATTAATAGTATCTTCTGAGTCACTAATTTGCCTGGTCTCAATAGTTGTTAGATAACTATTATCCCCAACAGCCAATACTGTTGAATAACTACAACCACAATTGCAGATGTGAAAGTTAGTTACGTACAATATCTTGTTTTGTCTAGTCAACCGGGCAATAACTTTATTAATATCAACTTTAATAATAACCACTGTTAATGGTATAAACATTAGGCTCTTGCGTGCTGCTTGATTTCTGCTACTCAAGTGTATATCAGCTCGAAGCTGATTACACTTTTTGAAATTTCGCCATTATTAAATCCAATGACTGATCATGCTCAAATTCAATATTTCCTGGTATTACCAGAACTATATTTACCGGATAAAGCTTCCGCAGTTTCACATTGTGAAGTTTTCAAATTGTTTTATATATCCTAATTTTTTTATTTCTGTAGAATAAGCGCGAACTAAGTAGTTTCTCGACCGATAAATAGCATGCATTTCCTTTTAAATTTTATGTTTTGTTAAACTAAATGTTTAGTTTTATCTGTATTAATTACAAGAACTTATATCAACTTTGTTACTTGAATCCACAAATTTAGCCCATGCGCAATTCTCTCATCTACGTTTCGGCCTACCCCTCGGACATTTCCAGATGGCTCGAAGCTGATTACACTTTTTTGGAATTTCGCCATTATTGCATCCAATGATTGGTCATGCTCAAATTCGTCATTTCCTGATATTATCTGAACTATATTTACCGGATAAAGCTTCCGCAATTCCACTATTCGGAGCCTTTGAAATTCTCCCGGTTGCTTATCCTTTTTAGGACTAAATATATTAAGCATTACTCTATTTTCGAAATCTTTAAGGCGTTGTTCTTTTCTTAACAATAAAGTACTGTTGGTTGTATAATAGTCTTAGGTGTCATAGTTTTTAAATTTCTGTTGACTAAGTGCGAACAGAGTAGTTTTGCAACTGAGAAATAAGTATTTTAATCATGCCTTTATTTCCTCTTAAATTTCGTTTCTTGTACATACAGTAGACTCTAGATATTTAGACTGCTCATCGTATTCGAATTTAATTTCCGAAATATCTAGATCACCGAAATTTCTACTGCTTCTACTACTGACCGTATCGGTATTATTTACAAATCCAATTTCGTTACCCAAACCCAAACCCAAATTCAAAAGTTCAGCTTTTACTCAATCATCCCATCTAAGTCTTGACTACTACTCGAAGGTATACCGATGGCTCGAAATCGATTACACTTTTTTTGAATTCGACCATTTTAAATCTAACAACTTTACATGCTCATTTTAGCCCCAAACTGCTATTAACTGAACTGTATTCACCGGTTAAAGCTGTTGCAATACCACTTTGTGGGGCCTTCTAAATTCTCCTGTATGTTTATTCTTTTTTGAACTAAATATTTTACGCTAACTCTATTTCTGAAAACTTTAAGATGTAATTTTTTCCTTTTATAATGGAGTACTGTTGGCAGTATAATCGTCTTATTTATACTTATTTTTGAATTTCTGGAGGGTAAGCGCCCGAGAAACAAACATTTCCGGCTTTTATTCTATTTTCCTTGCCTGGTCAGCACCCTCTGTCCTGACCAGGACTGTTCCAGCCTGGGTCGCTCGTAGTACTTTCACCTTTGCGCCCAGGCTCTCTAATTCTTCCTTCTCCGGGAGCTGCTGCCAGAGCTTACTCGGCGACCACTCCTCACCACTCCCTCTAAGGGTGATATACGTGGCCGTCTCTTCTGGCTTTTTAGGGGTCCCTTGGGATACCTTTGCCAAGATATTGGCATATGTAAGCCTCTGGGGTTTTCCTTCTTCCTTCTTCTTCTTCTTCTTATTTTTCCCTCTTTGTACTAGGGTGTACTCCTCATCTTCCTCCCCTTCCGATTCGGTGACACCCTTATTCTTGGGATCCTTTCCCCTTACTATCTTCTGCCCTCCATTTATTTGGGGGCACGGTGCGGGAGGCAGGTTCCCATATTTACTTTTCGAGGACCCTGGCTTGGGTTCCTCGATAGTGACCCTAAGTCCTTTCTTCTTTTTTAATTCCTCGATGGCCCTTTCTTTCTCAGCCAGGGTCCTCTCGTATTTTTCCCTTTCTTCTTCCATCTTCTCGTCGGTGATGGCGATGGCGGTGTCTATTACCCCTTTGGCCACTCTCTGCTGCAGTCCTCCAACAAATTTCTCGTCCTGGAGGACTGTCTTCGTGACTGTTCTGGGAGACACCGCCTTCTCCTCTGAACGCCATTTCATCATTACTTCTTGTAGTATTTCGTTTTTTGCCTTAAGGGAGTTGTTCTTCATAACCTCCCTTGTTAGCATATCTGCCGTTTCAATGAGACATCTGCAGAGGACCCCCTCCACATATTTTTTCACCTGAGCCTCCCTTAACTTGGATTGGAAGACTACGATGAGTCTTCTAGACTCTGCTAAAATCTCTTCTGGGAGAAGGTCCTCTTCTTCTTCGGTTGATATTTTGGCCTGGCCTGCCGCCTTCTTCTTTTCCGGGGACTTCCCAGATGGAGAAGTGTCTGAGGAGAGCACCGACACCACGGATAGTCTCCTTTTTTCCCTTCCATGGCGGCCGCCATTTTGTCTTCTGAGTCGCCACCATCTTGTTTTTGCTCCTCAAATTTTCCCTTTGAGGTTTTGGGACCTCCTGTAGATAATGGTTATTATCTGCGCCTTCTGCAGCCATTTTTGCAGGTTTGGATGTTGGCATCCAATTTAACGTAATATATCACGTATAATAGGGTTTTCCAAACCCTATTTTTCCTAATGACTGTTTTATATTATAATTGTCTATTTTTTTTTTTCTTATCAACTAAAACAGTTTTTAACACTACTCCTGTTCAACAACAATAACAATTAGTCTATAAAAAAAAAAAAAAAAAAAAAAAAAAAATAACAAACAACAATAACGATTGGTCTTTTTTTTTTTTTTTTTTTTTTGGAAAATTTCCCAAAAACCACCACGCAGGGAGCCCCGAGTCGCACGAATGTCCGTCGGGCCTCAACCGTACATGTACACCATTTTAAACCACTTTGTTAGACAGCACGTGTAAAACACGTCTTACCTCTTCTGACTCTGAAGCAACACTGACACTAGGAGACAGCTGGGAAGGTGGGGATAATCCTCACGAGCTCTATAGCATGCGTCCTACCTCTAGTGCAGTCGGGGAGCTACTCTTTTTTTTTAAGTCAAGTGCCAGGCTAGCAATCCCAAGAAAGGTTTGGCATGCCAGTAACCCAGCTTGCTTTATTGTCAAAACAATCTTTGTATCACTTACAGATTTTGTGTAAGTAATACCTTCACCCTTGAAGGTTGATACAAAAGCAGTCTTGATGACAGTCTTATTATCCTTATTATAAACAAACTTAAAAACCCAGGTTTTATCACCTGATGCCTTCTTAACCTTCCTACTCTCTGGTCCAACCTCATAGATAATCTTGCTACAAAACTCACATGCCCTAGATTCTTTTTCAAGCTGTAAGTTATCTTTATAGTCTTCACATATCTTTGTGAAGTCAGATATCAATTCATTGAAGTCAAACACTTCACCTCCATGATCCTTGATAAACATGTCAGGGGTAATGCCTGTGATGTAATATTCTTTCCCAACCCATGTTTAACCACCACATCAGGCCTTTCTCCAGCAGTCACATTAATAGCTTCTGCCCCAGAATCATTCAACTTCAGGGACTGAAGCGCAGCGCCCAAAGTTTTCGGTGTGGAAGTCATTCTTAATACACCAGTCTTTGATTAACCACCTAAATTGATGTTTCAACTGTACGAAGTCGATTGAGTATTTACTAGAATAGTTCAATAAACTTTGTTCAAGGTCTTCAAGTGAACCAGTGATATTAATAGTATCTTCTGAGTCACTAATTTGCCTGGTCTCAATAGTTGTTAGATAACTATTATCCCCAACAGCCAATACTGTTGAATAACTACAACCACAATTGCAGATGTGAAAGTTAGTTACGTACAATATCTTGTTTTGTCTAGTCAACCGGGCAATAACTTTATTAATATCAACTTTAATAATAACCACTGTTAATGGTATAAACATTAGGCTCTTGCGTGCTGCTTGATTTCTGCTACTCAAGTGTATATCAGCTCGAAGCTGATTACACTTTTTGAAATTTCGCCATTATTAAATCCAATGACTGATCATGCTCAAATTCAATATTTCCTGGTATTACCAGAACTATATTTACCGGATAAAGCTTCCGCAGTTTCACATTGTGAAGTTTTCAAATTGTTTTATATATCCTAATTTTTTTTATTTCTGTAGAATAAGCGCGAACTAAGTAGTTTCTCGACCGATAAATAGCATGCATTTCCTTTTAAATTTTATGTTTTGTTAAACTAAATGTTTAGTTTTATCTGTATTAATTACAAGAACTTATATCAACTTTGTTACTTGAATCCACAAATTTAGCCCATGCGCAATTCTCTCATCTACGTTTCGGCCTACCCCTCGGACATTTCCAGATGGCTCGAAGCTGATTACACTTTTTGGAATTTCGCCATTATTGCATCCAATGATTGGTCATGCTCAAATTCGTCATTTCCTGATATTATCTGAACTATATTTACCGGATAAAGCTTCCGCAATTCCACTATTCGGAGCCTTTGAAATTCTCCCGGTTGCTTATCCTTTTTAGGACTAAATATATTAAGCATTACTCTATTTTCGAAATCTTAAGGCGTTGTTCTTTTCTTAACAATAAAGTACTGTTGGTTTGTATAATAGTCTTAGGTGTCATAGTTTTAAATTTCTGTTGACTAAGTGCGAACAGAGTAGTTTTTGCAACTGAGAAATAAGTATTTTAATCATGCCTTTATTTCCTCTTAAATTTCGTTTCTTGTACATACAGTAGACTCTAGATATTTAGACTGCTCATCGTATTCGAATTTAATTTCCGAAATATCTAGATCACCGAAATTTCTACTGCTTCTACTACTGACGTATCGGTATTATTTACAAATCCAATTTCGTTACCCAAACCCAAACCCAAATTCAAAAGTTCAGCTTTTACTCAATCATCCCATCTAAGTCTTGACTACTACTCGAAGGTATACCGATGGCTCGAAATCGATTACACTTTTTTGAATTCGACCATTTTAAATCTAACAACTTTACATGCTCATTTTAGCCCCAAACTGCTATTAACTGAACTGTATTCACCGGTTAAAGCTGTTGCAATACCACTTTGTGGGGCCTTCTAAATTCTCCTGTATGTTTATTCTTTTTTGAACTAAATATTTTACGCTAACTCTATTTCTGAAAACTTTAAGATGTAATTTTTCCTTTTATAATGGAGTACTGTTGGCAGTATAATCGTCTTATTTATACTTATTTTTTTTGAATTTCTGGAGGGTAAGCGCCCGAGAAACAAACATTTCCGGCTTTTATTCTATTTTCCTTGCCTGGTCAGCACCCTCTGTCCTGACCAGGACTGTTCCAGCCTGGGTCGCTCGTAGTACTTTCACCTTTGCGCCCAGGCTCTCTAATTCTTTCTTCCTTCTCCGGGAGCTGCTGCCAGAGCTTACTCGGCGACCACTCCTCACCACTCCCTCTAAGGGTGATATACGTGGCCGTCTCTTCTGGCTTTTTAGGGGTCCCTTGGGATACCTTTGCCAAGATATTGGCATATGTAAGCCTCTGGGGTTTTTTCTTCTTCTTCTTCTTCTTCTTCTTCTTATTTTTCCCTCTTTGTACTAGGGTGTACTCCTCATCTTCCTCCCCTTCCGATTCGGTGACACCCTTATTCTTGGGATCCTTTCCCCTTACTATCTTCTGCCCTCCATTTATTTGGGGGCACGGTGCGGGAGGCAGGTTCCCATATTTACTTTTCGAGGACCCTGGCTTGGGTTCCTCGATAGTGACCCTAAGTCCTTTCTTCTTTTTTAATTCCTCGATGGCCCTTTCTTTCTCAGCCAGGGTCCTCTCGTATTTTTCCCTTTCTTCTTCCATCTTCTCGTCGGTGATGGCGATGGCGGTGTCTATTACCCCTTTGGCCACTCTCTGCTGCAGTCCTCCAACAAATTTCTCGTCCTGGAGGACTGTCTTCGTGACTGTTCTGGGAGACACACCGCCTTCTCCTCTGAACGCCATTTCATCATTACTTCTTGTAGTATTTCGTTTTTTGCCTTAAGGGAGTTGTTCTTCATAACCTCCCTTGTTAGCATATCTGCCGTTTCAATGAGACATCTGCAGAGGACCCCCTCCACATATTTTTCCACCTGAGCCTCCCTTAACTTGGATTGGAAGACTACGATGAGTCTTCTAGACTCTGCTAAAATCTCTTCTGGGAGAAGGTCCTCTTCTTCTTCGGTTGATATTTTGGCCTGGCCTGCCGCCTTCTTCTTTTCCGGGGACTTCCCAGATGGAGAAGTGTCTGAGGAGAGCACCGACACCACGGATAGTCTCCTTTTTTTCCCTTCCATGGCGGCCGCCATTTTGTCTTCTGAGTCGCCACCATCTTGTTTTTGCTCCTCAAATTTTTCCCTTTGAGGTTTTGGGACCTCCTGTAGATAATGGTTATTATCTGCGCCTTCTGCAGCCATTTTTGCAGGTTTGGATGTTGGCATCCAATTTAACGTAATATATCACGTATAATAGGGTTTTCCAAACCCTATTTTTCCTAATGACTGTTTTATATTATAATTGTCTTTTTTTTTTTTTCTTATCAACTAAAACACTTTTAACACTACTCCTGTTCAACAACAATAACAATTAGTCTATAAAAAAAAAAAAAAAAAAAAAAAAATAACAAACAACAATAACGATTGGTCTTTTTTTTTTTTTTTTTTTTTTGGAAAATTTCCCAAAAAAACCACCACGCAGGGAGCCCCGAGTCGCACGAATGTCCGTCGGGCCTCAACCGTACATGTACACCATTTTAAACCACTTTGTTAGACAGCACGTGTAAAACACGTCTTACCTCTTCTGACTCTGAAGCAACACTGACACTAGGAGACAGCTGGGAAGGTGGGGATAATCCTCACGAGCTCTATAGCATGCGTCCTACCTCTAGTGCAGTCGGGGAGCTACTCTTTTTTTTAAGTCAAGTGCCAGGCTAGCAATCCCAAGAAAGGTTTGGCATGCCAGTAACCCAGCTTGCTTTATTGTTAAAACAATCTTTGTATCACTTACAGATTTTGTGTAAGTAATACCTTCACCCTTGAAGGTTGATACAAAAGCAGTCTTGATGACAGTCTTATTATCCTTATTATAAACAAACTTAAAAACCCAGGTTTTATCACCTGATGCCTTCTTAACCTTCCTACTCTCTGGTCCAACCTCATAGATAATCTTGCTACAAAACTCACATGCCCTAGATTCTTTTTCAAGCTGTAAGTTATCTTTATAGTCTTCACATATCTTTGTGAAGTCAGATATCAATTCATTGAAGTCAAACACTTCACCTCCATGATCCTTGATAAACATGTCAGGGGTAATGCCTGTGATGTAATATTCTTTCCCCAACCCATGTTTAACCACCACATCAGGCCTTTCTCCAGCAGTCACATTAATAGCTTCTGCCCCAGAATCATTCAACTTCAGGGACTGAAGCGCAGCGCCCAAAGTTTTCGGTTTGTGGAAGTCATTCTTAATACACCAGTCTTTGATTAACCACCTAAATTGATGTTTCAACTGTACGAAGTCGATTGAGTATTTACTAGAATAGTTCAATAAACTTTGTTCAAGGTCTTCAAGTGAACCAGTGATATTAATAGTATCTTCTGAGTCACTAATTTGCCTGGTCTCAATAGTTGTTAGATAACTATTATCCCCAACAGCCAATACTGTTGAATAACTACAACCACAATTGCAGATGTGAAAGTTAGTTACGTACAATATCTTGTTTTGTCTAGTCAACCGGGCAATAACTTTATTAATATCAACTTTAATAATAACCACTGTTAATGGTATAAACATTAGGCTCTTGCGTGCTGCTTGATTTCTGCTACTCAAGTGTATATCAGCTCGAAGCTGATTACACTTTTTGAAATTTCGCCATTATTAAATCCAATGACTGATCATGCTCAAATTCAATATTTCCTGGTATTACCAGAACTATATTTACCGGATAAAGCTTCCGCAGTTTCACATTGTGAAGTTTTCAAATTGTTTTATATATCCTAATTTATTTTATTTCTGTAGAATAAGCGCGAACTAAGTAGTTTCTCGACCGATAAATAGCATGCATTTCCTTTTAAATTTTATGTTTTGTTAAACTAAATGTTTAGTTTTATCTGTATTAATTACAAGAACTTATATCAACTTTGTTACTTGAATCCACAAATTTAGCCCATGCGCAATTCTCTCATCTACGTTTCGGCCTACCCCTCGGACATTTCCCAGATGGCTCGAAGCTGATTACACTTTTTGGAATTTCGCCATTATTGCATCCAATGATTGGTCATGCTCAAATTCGTCATTTCCTGATATTATCTGAACTATATTTACCGGATAAAGCTTCCGCAATTCCACTATTCGGAGCCTTTGAAATTCTCCCGGTTGCTTATCCTTTTTAGGACTAAATATATTAAGCATTACTCTATTTCGAAATCTTTAAGGCGTTGTTCTTTTCTTAACAATAAAGTACTGTTGGTTGTATAATAGTCTTAGGTGTCATAGTTTTTAAATTTCTGTTGACTAGTGCGAACAGAGTAGTTTTGCAACTGAGAAATAAGTATTTTAATCATGCCTTTATTTCCTCTTAAATTTCGTTTCTTGTACATACAGTAGACTCTAGATATTTAGACTGCTCATCGTATTCGAATTTAATTTCCGAAATATCTAGATCACCGAAATTTCTACTGCTTCTACTACTGACCGTATCGGTATTATTTACAAATCCAATTTCGTTACCCAAACCCAAACCCAAATTCAAAAGTTCAGCTTTTACTCAATCATCCCATCTAAGTCTTGACTACTACTCGAAGGTATACCGATGGCTCGAAATCGATTACACTTTTTTGAATTCGACCATTTTAAATCTAACAACTTTACATGCTCATTTTAGCCCCAAAACTGCTATTAACTGAACTGTATTCACCGGTTAAAGCTGTTGCAATACCACTTTGTGGGGCCTTCTAAATTCTCCTGTATGTTTATTCTTTTTTGAACTAAATATTTTACGCTAACTCTATTTCTGAAAACTTTAAGATGTAATTTTTCCTTTTATAATGGAGTACTGTTGGCAGTATAATCGTCTTATTTATACTTATTTTGAATTTCTGGAGGGTAAGCGCCCGAGAAACAAACATTTCCGGCTTTTATTCTATTTTCCTTGCCTGGTCAGCACCCTCTGTCCTGACCAGGACTGTTCCAGCCTGGGGTCGCTCGTAGTACTTTCACCTTTGCGCCCAGGCTCTCTAATTCTTCCTTCTCCGGGAGCTGCTGCCAGAGCTTACTCGGCGACCACTCCTCACCCACTCCCTCTAAGGGTGATATACGTGGCCGTCTCTTCTGGCTTTTTAGGGGTCCCTTGGGATACCTTTGCCAAGATATTGGCATATGTAAGCCTCTGGGTTTTCCTTCTTCCTTCTTCTTCTTCTTCTATTTTTTCCCTCTTTGTACTAGGGTGTACTCCTCATCTTCCTCCCCTTCCGATTCGGTGACACCCTTATTCTTGGGATCCTTTCCCCTTACTATCTTCTGCCCTCCATTTATTTGGGGGCACGGTGCGGGAGGCGGTTCCCATATTTACTTTTCGAGGACCCTGGCTTGGGTTCCTCGATAGTGACCCTAAGTCCTTTCTTCTTTTTTAATTCCTCGATGGCCCTTTCTTTCTCAGCCAGGGTCCTCTCGTATTTTTCCCTTTCTTCTTCCATCTTCTCGTCGGTGATGGCGATGGCGGTGTCTATTACCCCTTTGGCCACTCTCTGCTGCAGTCCTCCAACAAATTTCTCGTCCTGGAGGACTGTCTTCGTGACTGTTCTGGGAGACACCGCCTTCTCCTCTGAACGCCATTTCATCATTACTTCTTGTAGTATTTCGTTTTTTTTGCCTTAAGGGAGTTGTTCTTCATAACCTCCCTTGTTAGCATATCTGCCGTTTCAATGAGACATCTGCAGAGGACCCCCTCCACATATTTTTCCCCTGAGCCTCCCTTAACTTGGATTGGAAGACTACGATGAGTCTTCTAGACTCTGCTAAAATCTCTTCTGGGAGAAGGTCCTCTTCTTCTTTCGGTTGATATTTTGGCCTGGCCTGCCGCCTTCTTCTTTTCCGGGGACTTCCCAGATGGAGAAGTGTCTGAGGAGAGCACCGACACCACGGATAGTCTCCTTTTTTTTTTCCCTTCCATGGCGGCCGCCATTTTTGTCTTCTGAGTCGCCACCATCTTGTTTTTGCTCCTCAAATTTTCCCTTTGAGGTTTTGGGACCTCCTGTAGATAATGGTTATTATCTGCGCCTTCTGCAGCCATTTTGCAGGTTTGGATGTTTGGCATCCAATTTAACGTAATATATCACGTATAATAGGGTTTTTCCAAACCCTATTTTTCCTAATGACTGTTTTATATTATAATTGTCTATTTTTTTTTTCTTATCAACTAAAACACTTTTAACACTACTCCTGTTCAACAACAATAACAATTAGTCTATTAAATAAAAAAAAAAAAAAAAAAAAAAAAACAAACAACAATAACGATTGGTCTTTTTTTTTTTTTTTTTTTGGAAAATTTCCCAAAAACCACCACGCAGGGAGCCCCGAGTCGCACGAATGTCCGTCGGGCCTCTAACCGTACATGTACACCATTTTAAACCACTTTGTTAGACAGCACGTGTAAAACACGTCTTACCTCTTCTGACTCTGAAGCAACACTGACACTAGGAGACAGCTGGGAAGGTGGGGATAATCCTCACGAGCTCTATAGCATGCGTCCTACCCTCTAGTGCAGTCGGGGAGCTACTCTTTTTTTTAAGTCAAGTGCCAGGCTAGGCAATCCCAAGAAAAGGTTTGGCATGCCAGTAACCCAGCTTGCTTTATTGTTCAAAACAATCTTTGTATCACTTACAGATTTTTGTGTAAGTAATACCTTCACCCTTGAGGTTGATACAAAAGCAGTCTTGATGACAGTCTTATTATCCTTATTATAAACAAACTTAAAAACCCAGGTTTTATCACCTGATGCCTTCTTAACCTTCCTACTCTCTGGTCCAACCTCATAGATAATCTTGCTACAAAACTCACATGCCCTAGATTCTTTTTCAAAGCTGTAAGTTATCTTTATAGTCTTCAACATATCTTTGTGAAGTCAGATATCAATTCATTGAAGTCAAACACTTCACCTCATGATCCTTGATAAACATGTCAGGGGTAATGCCTGTGATGTAATATTTCTTTCCCCAACCCATGTTTAACCACCACATCAGGCCTTTCTCCAGCAGTCACATTACTAGCTTTTCTGCCCCAGAATCATTCAACTCAGGGACTGAAGCGCAGCGCCCAAAGTTTTCGGTGTGGAAGTCATTCTTAATACACCAGTCTTTGATTAACCACCTAAATTGATGTTTCAACTGTACGAAGTCGATTGAGTATTTACTAGAATAGTTCAATAAACTTTGTTCAAGGTCTTCAAGTGAACCAGTGATATTAATAGTATCTTCTGAGTCACTAATTTGCCTGGTCCCCACTCAATAGTTGTTAGACAATTAACTATTATCCCCAACAGCCAATACTGTTGAATAACTACAACCACAATTGCAGATGTGAAAGTTAGATTGATTACTTTTACATGATTAAATATCTTGTTTTGTCTAGTCAAACCGGGCAATAACTTTATTAATATCAACTTTAATAATAACACTGTTAATGGTTATAAACATTAGGCTCTTGCGTGCTGCTTGATTTCTGCTACTCAAGTGCCTATATCAGCTCGAAGCTGATTACACTTTTTGGAAATTTCGCCATTATTAAATCCAATGAACTGATCCATGCTCAAATTCAATATTTCCTGATATTACCAGAACTATATTTACCGGATAAAGCTTCCGCAGTTTCACATTGTGAAGTTTTCAAATTGTTGTTTTATATCCTAATTTTTTTATTTCTGTAGAATAAGCGCGAACTAAGTAGTTTTCTCGAAACCGATAATAGCATGCATTTCCTTTTAAATTTTATGTTTTGTTAAAACTAAATGTTTTAGTTTTATCTGTATTAATTACAAGAACTTATATCAACTTTGTTACTTGAATCCACAAATTTAGCCCATGCGCAATTCTCTCATCTACAGTTCGGCCTACCCCTCGGACATTTCCAGATGGCTCGAAGTGAATTACACTTTTGGAATGTCGCCATTATTGCATCCAATGATTGTCATGCTCAAATTCGTCATTTCCTGATATTTTTGAATTCGACCATTTTGAAATCTAACAACTTTACATGCTCATTTTAGCCCCAAACTGCTATTAACTGAACTGTATTCACCGGTTAAAGCTGTTTTGCAATACCACTTTGTGGGGCCTTCTAAATTCTCCTGTATGTTTATTCTTGTTTGAACTAAATATTTTACGCTAACTCTATTTTCTGAAAACTTTAAGATGTAATTTTTTCCTTTTATAATGGAGTACTGGTTTGGCAGTATAATCTTCTTATTATACTTATTTTTTGAATTTCTGGAGGGTAAGCGCCCGAGAAACAAACATTTCCGGCTTTTTATTCTATGTTTTTTTAAAAATTTTAATTGCTAGACCGTGTTCAAATCTCATCCCGAAAAAGAATAATGTAATTGATAAATATATTATATCCTCAAATAGCAAGAATAAATGACAATGTTTATAAGAATAATAACTTAAACAAATGTTAATTTCTGTCGATAATATTTATAAATTGTCAATTAATAGAGACAGAAAAATACTAAGTGTATTTTTTTTTTACACTTTTTATACATTTATACTTCATAATAAATAATTTTTAACAACTATATAGGCATTTGAATGCTGTTTAAAATTAGGATGATTACGTTTTCAGACTCATACTTTTCATAGGTTTATAAATGGTTAAGTATATGAAAAGCGATAAAATAAATTTTTATACCGAACTGTTTAGTGCTTAGGGAGCACAATGGAACAATATTTAAATTTTATCGAGCGATTATAAAAGGTCGTGTAACCTCACCCACCCTCGTCCGCATGTCCGGCTAATGACCCTAATTTACGTATCATCATGACGATATTAGCAAACAAAATATATCAATTTTGTTTTCGTTCCACGGGCTGATTTTTGTTACTTAAATTTTTGGAGGGGAGTGGTGAGGGGTGCTGAAGGTTTAATATGCAAGACGGCTGTGGAGAAATGTCAGCTGTTATCTAGAAGGCGGTGGTCTACGGTTCCTGGGCTGTCTGTCGGAAGTGGCCAATATTGGAGCCGAGAAAAAACTGGAGGAAATAAGTTCGGGCTGATCTGATAATGGCAAAAAATGGAGAAGAAATTGCGAATTAGGTCATCTTTTAGGATAAGAATGTTCGACCATAGAGGGTAACCGAAATTAATCTTACTAGGGGAAGGCACACTCAGTCTCTCGCGGATCTTGACCATTTTTTTGAAGGTTCCTATTAAGAAAAGACCTCTTTTTAGATCAACTCAAATTTAACCTAAATTAAAATCTATAAAACGGCTGTATTATTTCGTTAGATTTTCATTCAAAATAAAATTTTCGGTGCTATGATAATGTCGATATCGTTTTTTTAAAAATTGAGATATTAAATTAATTAATTTAATGATATTCATTATTTTTTCTCGACATCTATGGCCCATTTGTTTCAACAGAAAATACGTGACAAATATTCTTTGTCTAGGAAGCTCTAGATTACTTGCCAACCAAGATCCGTGAAAGAGTTGTGTCTTCTCCTTGTTACTATAAGTCTGCTTTTAACGGTCACATAATCCTTTTTATTGTAAATAACATGAAATGAAAATAGTAAATCAATATAAAACAAATTAAACAATAAATAAATAAGCATTATCTTCTTGCACTAGCCTTCCTCTAAGAGATGATCTTTCAAAGTGATCAGTCCTAACGGGAAACTGTAATTGGTTAAAAAACAGAAAAAAAATTAGTAACAAACTATAATATGGAAGTACATTAAAATATTGTTTTAATTTCAATCGATCATTTATACTAGACTTGTTGACATGATTTTCGATAAGGCCGGTCTAAAATTTCGATTCCATTCGTAAATGAAATCTTCGTTCCCGATTAGAAGAGTGCCAGCAGCATAACGGTCCCCAGTTAGATAACATCATCTTTTACAAATAATTTTCCACTTTATATTGTTAGAATTAACAAAAACCTTTTTTTTTTTATTTTAAGTAGTTTTTGTTTTATCGAAGTAGCAAATACCCGATACTCTTTTTGGAAATCCTGTACATGCCAAGAAACATATGGCGAATTTAGTCAAAGTAAAAAAATCGAAAACAGCAATTATTGATCCCTATATATTTGATCCACCATTATAGAAGGAAGCGGTCGTGAAAAATAAATAAAATTTCAAAAAACGTATCTGCGAATGTTGAGCTAATTATGATTTTTTAAATATAAATCATACTAATGCGTATCTCAAGTAGCAGTTGTCAACTTTATCCCAACTTTAAGATAATTTGATCAAAAACATAAGTTAATGGCTTAATATATTTGAAAACATTAGCAATGAAAACGCAGTATTCATAAGACATAAACGAACAAACAAAGTATTTGCTTTTCATTATATAGGATAATGTTGAGGGAGGGAGAGTTGGTAAATTTACTGAAATTTAAAAACTAATATGTTAAATGTAGGTAAAAAAAAAAAAAATAAATAAAATATAGAAGAATCAATAATCTGAAGTGGTTTGTTCAACATCAAAGTAATATTTTAATTAAATTATCCTTTAGGATTCTTCCTACATTTCGTATATGTCTTTTTATTCTTTTAGTATTTGTATATATCCATTGAATTTTGTAAAAGTCGAACCACAATAATAGCGCTCATACTGACCTTCTGATCTGAAGAGACGGCATTTCCTTGAAGTCCGTGCTATTGTTGCAATAACGGACGGAAGCCATCGGAGCTAAGTGATATTGTGTGGTCTCCCTTTCATAGCGAGTCGCCGGAGGAGTATTGTAAGGACGTTATTATATCTGATGTTATATTGCGTTTTGGGCCCTGCTTCTGTTCTCCGTTCAACATTCAGCAGATCTTTACTACGGAAAACTTTAATTTTGAAATCTCGAAACACACCCTGAAGACGTTATTTGTTTCACAAAAGGTGTTGGATTGACCTGTTTATTTAGTGACTCACGGGAATTAAGATATGTAGCTATTAGAATGGGCTGATTACTCGGTTAAGCAGTCGACAAAAAACTCCGACTAGTCCGTCATTTTATTTAATATATATTTCTACGTTCCAAAATAGATTTTGATGTATACGAAAACATGGCCTTATCGATTACATTTTTTAAATTTTTATTTCATTTCAACAGTTTTTCATCTAATCCAGGAATAGGTGCTCTTTATTTCATAATAAACTTTCGAGCTTTTACAAGGATTACAAAAATATTTTTTTTTACATCTCAGTTTTGTTTGTGTGTCGTTAATAGAAAGTATTAATTGTTAATTTAAATACAGTAAAATGGTGGGACACAAAAAGGAAACTATTTTAACAATTTTTTTTCTTTCTCTATTTTGACCCTCTAGGACCGTATGGAGTAACCATATTCAATTATTTCCATACTTCTTTCCTTGATTTCCAAAAGTTCCTCATCCGTCCACTTTGCTGCCTCTTTCTCTCTTCTGTCCAGATTGCTAATTCTTTCTCTCTTTTCCTTCTTCTGTAAACCTTTATAATTTACTATCATTCTTCTGAGAGCTGTTGTCTTGGATTACGTCACCTGGTATGTCAATCACTGTCATGTCTTTCTTCATTCCCTGAGTCCATTGGTTACAATTTTTTGCTTTTATAAACATGATTAACATTTTTTTTTTATTTACAATTCTAAAAAATAATAAAAACGAAGTTCAGTCATTATTGTTAACACTTTTACTGTAGGAATATAAAAAATAAATTACCTAAAATATAAAAGCAAAATATTCACTTCGTCATAACACAGTAATTTTTCCGACTCAATTCGGTAACTATATTTTTTAGATATTTGAATTGACAATCATGACAAACATAATACTTTCATAAAAGTTTCACACCAAGCCTATAGTAAAAGAAACATAATGATAAATAAACACAATTTGTATAATAGGTACAGTTGCTAAATATTCGACACTTCTATCGAGATGTAAAGAGATGTCGCTGCTAATATTTTTATATCCGTTAGAACGATAAAAATAGTTGTCCCGCATAATTTACTGAGAGCCTTGTGGAGTTAAATTATGTGTGAGCCATGTATGAGGTCTTATTAGCGTCTTTTAGAGCCTCGATTAGGTCGATCAGGATATGTCTTTACTATTCAGGCACCGTAGAAGACCGAACCAGCACATGATGGACTCATCATTTATATAATAAAGAAAAAGTATTTTGAGTCAGGAGTAGCATCCTTGCTAAAATCAGTTCTCATTAAAACATACAATTCGGGTTACAGATGGACTTATTTTTTTACTAAAAAATTCAAAATTTTCAAAAAATTTATTAAGGTGTTATAATGACGTTATAGTTATTTATTAATTAATTAATTTATTATTATTTTTTTTGTCTGTGTGTTCTTAATACTTCTAAATTGAAAATGTGACTTTAGAATCGGAAAATAGCAATATTTACGTGGTTTATTAAAACATAGGAATAAACTAATTAGACTCATCATTAATACCAGAAATAAGATAAAATTGAATTTGGATCAATTTGTCAAAATCAGATTTCATTAAAGCCTATTTAGGTTACAGATGGTCTTAATTATTTACTAAAATGTTTGGCCTTTTCAAACATTTAATATAGAGGTCTTGTAAAACAACTTCAAAGAATGATATAATTTTTTTTTTTGCGGTGTCCTTAAAAATTTATCTAAATTAAAAATGTGATTTTAGAATCTGAAAATGGTGATTGATAAGTTGTTTATGATAATTTGGAAAGAAAATCTTTCCTCTTTTTCTCGAAAATTTAGTTATCCGTTTAATAGACACACCCTTTATTCATAAAATTGCGTCTCTTTAATATAGAGATTATCTATCCGTGATATGAGAAGCTAATATATTGCTTTTGCCGAGGCGTAAGAGTCATATTGCGCAGAAAATATAACGCAGAAGAGGAGTGGTGCGGACCAGCGAGCAAGCTTCAATAGAGCTAGCAGGAGATTGCTGCATGTGCTAACCCAACGCCCGTGTTAATAACACTTAGCATCGTCCGGCAAAACCTTAATGCCTTCATTAAAAGTTAATATCCGCTCTAATTACAATTTAGCCCTTGCGCTTTAAAGGAATAACCATAAATTAGCTGAGGTTCTTTAATATGGCAGTGTTTGGGTTCCGCAATGTGTACAAGCGTTTTAGAGGCTTTCATCAGCTTGTATATTGCGATAAAGGGGTCCATATATCCATATGTAATCGAAGGGGAATAAATTTCATAAAATTGAGGTCTTCAGTGCAGTGCATGGTATTTCAGTGTATTTATTTATCAATAAAAGTATAGAACCTTCTGGACATTGTCAGAGATTGTTATGTCTAATTAAAGGTTTTTGGGAATCGAAGTTTCACTGAAATACCTTAAATGTTTTTTTGATGTAGGCTTCACACACAGAGGAAAACCCGAAGGCAAGCCTTGAGACGTCAGGCCTTGAGGCGAACCTCTATGAGTGTATGGAAAATTCTGTTGAGGTTTTCCTGCAGGCCTGACAGAATTCTCCATACATATATAGAGGTTAGCCTCAAAGCCTGGCGCCTCTAGCATGCCTTCGGGTTTTCCTCTTAAGATTTTTCTAAACCAATACGATCGGTGTATCTTGGCCGATCGTCACTGCCTACAACTTTTTCATTCTATGTAGATGGAAAAGACACCTCAAAGTGTCAATAATAATATTACCTCTTACTAATGTGAAAATGATTCTCTTCATGATTATCTCATATCGGTAAATTCTTGTTGAATCCAGTTAAAGCTAAACATTTATTTATTTTATTTTATTTTTATTTTGTTTAATGCTTATTTAATATTTATTTAAACATAATTTATCTTCAATTTTTTTTTAGATTTTTTTGTTTCATAGCTCTTTTTTTTTTTTCTTTTAATAATCATCTAATTTAACGTTTTGCCGAATTCTAATCTTACTCCTTCATTGGATTTGAATATTTATGTGGGTTTGTGAGTGGATGAATAAACTATATCCGTTACTTTATCAGCTTTAGTATCCCTGGAATTTACATTTCCGCATTTTATCTTAAATTATTTTTTATTACACTTTATGTTCTAAAATGATTATTTCTAAAGGAATTTTATGTACGTGTAGATATTAAAATGTAGATCTTAGCAGTACGATCAGACAGGCACGTACAAGAAGTAAGAACAACGACCATGACCTTTGTTGGGTCGATAATTTAAACGTTGGCAGCCGCAATGCTCATTCATTTAGTTTTCTCGTAGTCTTACTGTTAATGCTTCATTGTTTCTACAAAAACGAATTTAAGCTAATAAACTGTTAATTTTTGGTTGTTAATTACTTTATAATTATTCATTAATTTATTAAAATACAATTAACAGTATGTACTGATATGTACCGGATAGGCCTTATACCACCCATAGCTCAACGGAGAACTGATATAATAGTAACAATACTTAAAAAAAATAAAATAAAAATTAAAGTTAATTTGAAGTGTCGACTTTTATAATCGGGTAAATCCACTATTTATCAAGCCAAAAAAGAAAAAGAAGAATTTTTTCTCCTTTATATTCCATTCAGAACGAACTAAATGACATAACAATTTAAAACACTGAAACCTCCTAGGTGTTATCACTTTAAATTTATAAGAGCTAAATATTTATTTAGAAAAAAAAAATCTACTATTTACGTAAAGGATACATAGTTATAGTATAGTTACATAAAAAGACAAAAGCACGGAAATAGGTAGCTTCTCACCCGTGTCAAAGTAAATTCCGAAATTTTTTCGTACGAATTGACTTTAAAAAATACATCAATAAATCCATGGGTCCTTGAGATACCTTTAAATTTTTTAACAAAACAAATTTTTATTTTTATTTGTTGTAACTACTGAAAGAATTCATGTTATGCCAAGTTAAGCAAGGAGGTATCCTAAAACATTTTACGATTTGCACTTATCTCATTTAGAAAGTCGACGCCTCATTTAATTTTTACGTCATAAGCAACAGGCACCCATAAATTAAAATTATTAAATATATATATATATATATATATATATATATATATATATATATATATATATATATATATATATATATAAGAAATAATAAATAAAAATAACGAAATGCTTTTCTCCATGCGTCTGCAATAAAAAAAAAAAATATATATATATATATATATATATATATATATATATATATATATATATATATATATGTGGAATATTTATTTTATTAATTAAAAATATAATAAATAGCCTGACAAAATAACTTCGAAAGATACATATATATACATGTCTTTACATATCATTGTAAGCAACATCCAAAAAAACAAAAAAAAAAAAAAAAAAAAAAAAAAAAAAAAAAAAATGAGCTCTTAATATTGAATACTGATTTTTATTTTCAGTTGGATCAGTAATCAATTGTTTCGTCATGACATTGCTAAAAACTGAGGAATAGTGTAGAGCCATATAAACAGCGTAATGATCCTTAATTATGACGCTATGAGCCCAATAAATGTAAGGACTGAATGAACCCTGTAATAGTCCAATCATTTTAGAAGTTTTGAGCCCTAACTGCGGAAAAATTCCTGATAAGCTAAATTTTCGTATACATCTTTCCTACGACATTTTAATAAATATGTGAAAAATCAACGTTCATATCGTAAGCCGGCTTATAAAGTTATAAAGGTCAAAAGGTCGCGAAAATCAGTTTTCCGCGAATATCTCGCGACCTATTGCTCGGAGGTCAATTGAGTTCATAACAAAAATTGTTCACCGTGATATTATCTACAAAAAATGATTGTTACATTTTCAGTTAAGTCAGCCGTTTTTTTAACAGAGCGGTGAAAAATGCGACTAACTTGCCGTAAGTCCACACTCTTCCGCGAAAACACGTTTTTTGGAACTCATTTGTCTATTCTCCGAAACTATTTCTCTGTTCTGAAATATGTTTGTTTTCATCTGGGAGCTGGTTATATTTACTGTTAGACCCTATATATGAAGTTTTGAGGAAGTCCCGTAAAACATTCATGCTACTAGCAGGCTGATAACACCGTACTATTATGAAATCCTTATTTTTGTCGGCACATTTCTCAGTATAACTCCAAAAATATTTTTTTGATTCCAAATTCCCTTTTTTTCATCTCAAAGCTGGTCAAATTTACTATAAGATCGCAAATATCAAATTTTAATTAATTTCATGTAATACACATGCCAGCAGGCTAAAAACTGCAAATTGTTATAAAAACCAAGTTTTTTTATTTCGCACATTTTTGCTATAACTCCTAAACAATTTGTCCGATCTCAAATTAATAAATTAATTAATTAAAATTTGGTATATGGGATGTTATAGAAAATTTAACCAGCCTTAAGATTTAAAAAATTACTTTTTTTGCAAGTTAGTCAATTTCTCAGCGCTCTGCTCAAAAAACGGCTGATCTAACTGAAAAATGTAACAGTAATTTTTAGTAGATAATTGAACGATGAACAATTTTTGTTGTGACCTCAATTGACCTTCGAGCAATAGATCGCGAGATATTCGGGGAAGACTGATTTTCGGGACATTTTGACTTTTATAACTTTTTTAACCAGCACGATATCAATGTAGATTTTTTACTTATTCATACAGATGTCGTACATACATAAATTCAGCTCACTAGGAAATGTATTGCAGTTAAAATCTAAAATGACTGGACTATAAAGCGTAATTTCGGATAATTCGTTCTTTTATTGATTAAACGACTTTTTATTTATATTCACGTTGGTTAAGTGCGTTACTGACATGAAGCCAGAGATTCTTAATGATTCGACGAGCAATTGCTGATAATCAAGAAGATTTGGTGAATATAGGAGCGCCGAGGAGGTGATTTACTGCTCTCACGAAATATAAAGCAGTTTACGTAGACACTAGAGCACGGTAGAAATTTTAGTTTATCTAAAAATCTACTTTCATCAGATCTAGAAGGAACCATTATTTTAAAAAAATAAGAGAAATATTGGGTGTGATAGGGATCATGTTTATTGGTCTCTTTATGTCCTAACACGTCCTAATCTAACATACCAGTGCAATATCTTCTTACGAGGAAACAAAAAGAGCAATATCAATTGGAGTTTCCAAGGATGCAATTTGGTGGTCTTTTATTGTAATGAAATTTATTGAGATGCAAGATGCGATTCTAAGATTAGACATTTTTTTCATGAGGATTTGGTGAATTAGGTCACATACAGAAGAATTTAAATCCATAACATGACGTATTTAAGTGTATCCAGACCCTTGGGAAACAAAAACTAACTAAGTCATTTTAAAATTAACAAAAGGAAAACGGAGGATGATAATCCATCTTGAGTAAACGACAAAAAATTAAAATTGTGTGTAAAAAATATTGTCTGCTACCAATTGATTGTGAAACCTGACACATCATATGTGTCCGTTATAAACAGTTTTAACTCTGAGTCGTTTTGTTGAGAGCGTTGTGATCGATGGATTGTCATCTACCGTTTTCCTTGTGTGACTTTAAAATGATTTTCGTTTGTTTTTGTTTGCCAATGATCTGGATACACTTAGATGCATAATGATATGGATTCAAATTCATCTGCAGATGGCCTAATTCTCCAATCGTAATTAAAAAGTATTTGTATATTTTAGAATTGTATCTAGCATCTCAATAAAGTTTTAATCGTGATAAAAGACCACGAGATGGCATTCTTAGAAGCTTCAATGGATACTCCTCTTCTTGTTTCTTCGCAAGGAGAAATTGCGCTGTTATATTTGATTAGGATGTGTCTTTGGACTTGAAGAGCCCACAAACTCATGATTCCCACCACGCCCGGTATTTTTCTTATTTGAAACGACGATTCCCTTCAGATCTCATCGAAGGAGGTTTTTAGCTGTCTAGAAATCTGCACCGCGCTAAAATGTCTGTAGAAACTGCTTTTAATTTTGAGTGACAAGTAAGTAAGCTCCATTGTATTCTTAAGTTCACTAAATCCTATTTGTTTTTCAGCAATTGCTCTTCGAATTTCTCAGAATCTTTGGCTTCATGTTAGTCACGCATTGAACCAACGCGGATATAAGTAACCTGGCCCTGGTACTCGAGCCCAGATGCATTCCCATGCTACCAGGCGCGTCCACATGTTGCGGATAGTGGAAAGACCATCAGATATGGTGGTCTGCTGCGAACTAAGCAGGATTGCCTGACGAATAAGCAGTCGCGGACAAGGGGAGGGCTTCTTGGTGAAGCAGATAGCCATGTAAAATGCAGGGTGGTTCCAAAATATTAAATTAAGCACTCTAGGGAAAGGAAGCCCCGACGCATTCTAAATTAATGTGATTCCCATGTTGTAATGTTTTTTTTTTCTTGGTTATGAATCACAATATTAGGAATATCATTAGACATTTTTTAGTCATTTTGTTTGATAAACTAAAGGTTCTTCGTTCTTCATCTAAGAGAATCCTGGCAGATCTTAAAATGGTATGATTTAATGTTCTGTGAAAATGATTAAACAGGTCCTTGGAGTCTTCTTTGTAAAAAAAAAAAGAATAATTAATTCAATTTTCAAAAGGATCTAAATTACTCTGTCGGGAGGAGTAAGATATCATGGCAGATTTAAAACCAATATTCTTCATTGACGGCAATCAAGTGAAAATTAATTTAAAAAATAAATAAATTACGTCATTTACACACATGAAGCTCTCTTATTTGTTAAATTATTTAGATTTATATGTGAAAAAATATAACAGTATAGTATTTACAAATCATATATTATTAAACTCTTTGGGCTGTAACTCTTGTGGTGCAGTTGATGTAAAATACTGACGCAGTTAATATTTTTTTTAACTTTACAATTGAACGTTTTCCCAGAATTATACTGAGGATTTTTTTCTCTGAATGGGGGGTTGTGGTTGATGAGGTTCATTGGATTAGGATTTGTTTCTAAATATTTCGAAAGAAATAATTAGTAGTTAATTATAATATTTATTCTAGTTAATAATTACTAGAATATTTTTTGAAGGTTCTAACATTATAACTCAAAGCTTTAATTCAACTACAATGAAAGTTGTCACTTTTTGGGCCTTAAAGTAACTATCATTTTAAAAAATTGTTATTTATTTCTAATTGTACTGAAAAAAAATAAAAATTTATTTATTTTCTTTATATTAATTTCCATTCATGGTGTTATTATTCTGCATGAAATTATATTGCAATGTATACTGTATATTTTATTTATTATAAGATACTATTTAAATAAACTGTACTTAATTTTACGTTACGTTAATTGTAAAAAAAAAAACAAAACAAGAATAATAGTACCTAAAAATAAATTGGATTTTTATTTTAGGAATTGTTTTGTTCCCAGTTGTACTTCAGAACTCCTCACTGTGAGCGGGCGATCATTGGTCGCAGTGCCACTAATATCGTTTATACTCTCGTCACTGTGAGTTAAATAAAAGAAGGATTTCTAGAATGTTAAAAAATCAAGTTGTTGGTTTGTTGATATGAAATTCAACTATCACGTTAATTATATACGTCTGACACCTTATTTATAACAACTATTATGCATAGATACTAACTGTTGCTTAGAAGGTGACTCTATCTGAAAAATAATCCAATTTAACGCGATAATTAAAGAACTTTACCTATCGATCTTTTAGTCTTCTACAACTGCCTCACATGATGAAGTTCTTTGTCCAGCACATGTATCCTGAATTAGTACTTATTTGTACGCATACGAGAGAAGATATCGCATCTTTCTTGGAAAGTTTTAACTTTCGCGAAATAAATAAACTGTAAACGTTTACCAAAATTTGAGATTTTCGAGATGTTCCACAGCATGTGCGATATATTTTTTTGGTTTTCGGAACGCACTACTTGACTTACCAAGAATGGAAAAAATTTGTCACAGTCTTTTCTGATTGGTTTCGTTTAATTACCCCTACTTTCGAAAGGTACATCCACCTCTCCGAGACCTACTGAACAAATAATATTATAACATTTATACGACACAAAGATAATTCATAATTGAATTTTTCGGATCTGCTACAGTGTCCATAGGTACAATATGATAAATAAAAGGAGTTGTTACACGGAAAAATGGGGATATCTTAAGGTTTTTCCGATTAGCCATCATTTTTTTTTTCTTAACTGGTATATCGAATTCCTAATGTTTTAAATTGTATTAAATTTTTCGGAACTGAATAAAAATGTCTAACATTTGAAAATAATCTTCTGAAAACAATACAATATAGAAGTGACGAATAATTCACAGATCCATAGTTTAAATCAAAGATACTATGTACAAAATTAGCATCCTCCAGCCCTGCTTTTCCCGCTTTCATAAGTAAAGAACTTGGATAATTTTATCTAATAATGAGGTTTGATTTGTTTTTCAATAAAAATCATGTATGTAAGTATACAATTGAGCATTATTCCTTTAATACTATTACGCAAAGCAGTAATTTTTAACCTGGTTAAAATTTCACCGATTAGGTGCTTGAAGATTAGGTAAAAGCAGTTTTAATTTTAATATATGAGTTAGAAATCCAGATGGAGACTATTAAGCAAGTTTTGAGGATAATTGTCTGCACCATCAGTGTTCACGACTAAAGCCCCATGATTCATATTTTTACACACAAAACAAAGGGTCGACATTTTGATTTGGTTATAATTTTTAATCCATCTCCACGCTGAAAGGCACTAAGGAGGAAGAGAAAGAAGCAGAAAAATGTGAAATCTACAGAAATAATTTCATTGTTTTCATTTCTTTGGATTTAAATTTCTAACAAAAAAATATAAAATATTATGGCACATCTCAGTTCTACCACTTATCATCGTACATTTAAACTTTTATTATAGTGAATTTTATTATTTCTGAACCTTTCTAGAACTATGAAAATGAGGTAGTTACAATGTGGTTCAATAGTTTTATCATTTTAAATACAATTGAAGAATTTAGGTTTAAAAGGAAGTTAGCAGAAGTACATATCGATACATTTTAAAACTTTAGTGGGAAATGTCGCGGTACATTTTTAATAATGCAATTGAAGATAAGTAAATTTTATTATTAATTTTAAGCTATAACACTGTAGTTTTGTAACCTCCATGTAGAATGGTGCTCGCCACCTATCGTTAAATTTTCAAAATACACTGTTGGACATATCATCGTATATTTGATAACAATTTAATTGGAAATGAGTAAGTTTTATAATTGCTAAATATTCCTTTGAACCATGATATAGTTAAAATTGGTACAGATTGGTTAAGTAGTTTTCGTAGTTAGCGATCACAAAAAAAAAAAAAACTTGTCCTTTTAAATAAAAGTATAGATAAATGAACAATCCGTTTTAAGATGTTTTACGTCGTATTTTGCTAAATATCTACAGAGCGTTGCCGATTCACCGACTACATATCCTCTATTGGCAGAACCAAGATCCAGGTCACGAACCCTGCAGCAGCTGGGAGATAGCAGGAAATATGGAAGCGGAGGCAATCAGCGTTCTGATGTATCAGCCTTCCGAAGGGTGATTAATAACCTGTAGGTTACCGATCTATGCCCTGGCCGGGAGTACACCGTTCCTCTACCGACTCGAGAGGAGATCTCCCCCAATATGTCCCAGAATATTTATTACCTGGGTATATCTAGAACGTTACACATAATCGATAAGTTTTTAACTGTCGTCGGATAAATCAAGAAATTTACTGTATTTAAATAACGATCATTTAGTTTTTCGCATCTGAGCTTTACATCCGCTATCCTATTCTTAGAAATGATTGCTGATTTTCCCAAACTTTAACTAAATGGCCCCTCATTTTTTACTCTTTATAAACCCACTCCTAATCCTCTAATTGAATGATGTGCATTCAATGTCCTCATTCTAATCACTTACAGATATACTGCATTATTCCTGCGATCCTACCTCTACTCTCTGGAATTCTCTCCCTCCACACATTCGCAATGAATCTTCCTTCAGAACATGCTTTTTCTAACCTTCTTTTAAACCTAATTTTACTACTAGTACCAACATATTTTATTTATCATATCCCTATACACTATAGAAGTTATGAATAATTCACCGACGAAATGAACACAGTTATATAAAAAAAGAATGATCAATATTTTTAAAGAATCTTGATGTATAACGTTACAAAGATAACGTATTCGTACTAATTTCACCTTTCATTTGTCAGGCAGAACGCTTCATCATCAATTGAGGTAGTTGTAGAAGACTACTAAATCGATAGGAAAAGTCGTTTCATCATTGCGTTAAATTGGACTATTTTTAAGATGGAGTAACATTCTAAGTAACAATTGGTGTCTATGCACAACAGTAATTATATATAAGGTGTCATATGTTTATGTAAAAAACATGATAGTTGAAATTCAAATCATCAACCAACAAGTTGATATTATAACATTTTTAAAATCCCTCTTTTATTTAACTCACAGTGACGAGTGTATAAACGATATTAGTGGCACTGCGACCAATGATCGCCCGCACACAGTGAGGAGTTCTGAAGCACGACTTGGAAAAAAATAATTCCTAAATTGAAAATCCAATTGTTTTTTAAGGTACTATTATTCTTGTTGTTTTTTCCAAATAACGTAACGTGAAATTGCAGCAGTTTTGAATAGTATCCTCTAATAAATAAAATATACAATATACATGGCAATATAATTTTTTCAGAATTATTCACATCGTGAATAAAAATTAATGTAAAGAAAATGAATAAATTTTTTTTTTTTTCAGGACAATAAGAAATAAGTAGCTATTTCTCAAAATGATAGTTACTTTAAAGACCAAAAAAATGACAACTGTCATTGTAGAAGAATTAATGCTTTCAATTATAAAGTTTGAACGTTCAAAAAAATTCTAGTTATAATTAACCAGAATAATAATTATAATTAACTATATATTGTTTCTTTTGAAATATTAGAAATAAACTTAATTTGAGAAAAAAACATTTTCATAGTTTAAAATATATTTTCCTACTTTTTTGTTCACTTTAAGGAAAAAAAAAACTGCATATGGTTATTATTGCTATTATATGTTAACTTAATTGTTTATATTATTTCGATTACTTTATAATTGGGGGGTAATATTGCTCGCGTCCGTACAAGTTGTACACGTGCTCCCTGGTTAATACTAAATGAGCAATAATAGAGGCCAGTTCATCTACTGAAATTATTCAATTATATCATTTGCCGGGATTCCAGACATATTTGTACGTCATATTTACTGATAATTTGATTAGTGCACAGCCCAAAATGTCCACTGTAGCCAAGAAGATGAAATTTATAAAATGCCTCTACCCTTATGCCCTGCTTTGGCTGATGTGTGAGACTGTATTGAGCTGCCAGAAGCCAAATGACTTTGTTCTTAAATATTTAAATTTAAAATCAAATAAAAACAATCATGTATGTGTATAAAAATATTATACAAGAAACAAAAAAATCATTAATATAAAATGAATAAATCAGTACAAGCTTAGCGCCTTATTTATGTCTTCTCATGGTCCGTCATTCAATATTAAGTTTTTATATCCTTGCATATTCTCTATGTTGAATATTATAAAACAATCATACCTTTCTGTAAAACAATTTGAATTCCATACGAGCATCTAAATAAAGATTTTATTTTTGTGTTTAGCTATAAAAGCCACAGTTTCAATCTATGACATTCTACTTCGGCTTTTTGGTCATTTACTTCTAGGAATTTTCTTGGTTTCAACATGCATTCTTGCATATCATCTGTTTCCGCATTGAAACATGTCAGAAATAAATAAACTGTTTCTAAATTTTTTTGATGTCATTCTACTCTAACTTTTGTTCTGATTGGGCGTTCCTGATGACATTGTACGTCAAAAACTTAACTCTCTTCGGGATTTTAGAAAAAGAGTTCTTAAACTTGTTAGTCCATTGCCGTCGGTTCGTATGAGGTTATAAGTACGTCATGTGACCTTGCTGATATCGTAGGTTTAAATAATTTGCTCAACATCCATGCTAGCACACTGAGAACACCGTACTATTATGAAATCCTTATTTTTCTTGGCACATTTCTCGTTATAGCTCCAAAAATATTTTTTCGATCCCAAATATCCTTTTTTTTCATCTCAAAGCTGGTCAAATTCATTATGAGACCCAAAATATCAAATTTTAATTAATTTCATGTAATACCCATGCCAGCAGGCTAAAAACTGCAAACTGTTATAAAAACCAATTTTTTTTTTTTACAAATTTTCTCTATAACTCCTAAACAATTTGACCGATCTCAAATTAATTAATTAAAATTTGGTATGTAGGATCTTATAGAAAATTTATCCAGCCTTAAGATTTAGAAAATAACTTTGTTTGCAAGTTAGTCAATTTCTCAGCGCTCTGCTCAAAAAACGGCTGATCTAACTGAAAAATGTAACAGTAAATTTTTTGTAGATAATTGAACGATGAACAATTTTTGTTATGACCTCAATTGACCTTCGAGCAATAAGTAACGAGATATTCGGGGAAAACTGATTTTCGCGACATTTTGACTTTTATAACGTTTTTAACCGGCACGATATCAATGTCGATTTTTCACATATTCATTCAATATCGTCATAAAGGTATATACAAAAATTCAGCTCACTAGGAATTTTACCGCAGTTAAAACCTACAATGACTGGACTATAAAGCGTAATGTCGCATAATTCATTCTTTTATTGATTAAACGACTTTTTATTTATATTCACGTTGGTTAAGTGCGTTACTGACATGAAGCCAGAGATTCTTAATGATTCGACGAGCAATTGCTGATAATCAAGCAGGATTTGGTGAATATAGGAGCGCCGAGGAGGAGGTGACTTACTGCTCTCACGAAATGTAAAGCAGTTTACGTAGACACTAGAGCACGGTAGAAATTTTAGTTTACCTAAAAATCTCCTTTGATCAGATCTAAAAGGAATCATCATTTTAAAAAAATAAGAGAAATATTGGGCATGATGGGGATCATGTTTGTCGGACTCTTTATGTCCTAACACGTCCTAATCTAACATACCAGTGCAATATCTTCTTGCGAGGAAACAAAAAGAGCAATATCAATTGGAGTTTCCAAGGATGCAATTTGGTGGTCTTTTATTGTAATGAAATTTATTGAGATGCAAGATGCGATTCTAAGATTAGACATTTTTTCATAACGATTTGGTGAATTAGGTCACTTACAGAGGAATTTTTAAATCCATAACATGACGTATTTAAGTGTATCCAGACCCTTGGGAAACAAAACTAACAAAATCATTTTAAAGTTAACAAAAGGAAAACGGAGGATGATAATCCATCTTAAGTAAACGACAAAAAATTAAAATTGTGTTTAAAAAATATAGTCTGCTACAATTGATTGTGAAACCTGACACATCATATGTCTTCGTTATAACAGTTTTAACTCTGGGTCGTTTTGTTGAGAGCGTCATGATCGACGGATGTCATCTACCGTTTTCCTTGTGTCGACTTTAAAATGATTTTCGTTTGTTTTTGTTTGCCAATGATCTGGATACACTTAGATGCATAATGATATGGATTCAAATTCATCTGCAGATGGCCTAATTCTCCAATCGTAATGAAAAGTATTTGTATATTTTAGAATTGTATCTAGCATCTCAATAAAGTTTTAATCGTGATAAAAGACCACGAGATGGCATTCTTAGAAGCTTCAATGGATACTCCTCTTCTTGTTTCTTCGCAAGGAGAAATTGCGCTGTTATATTTGATTAGGATGTGTCTTTGGACTTGAAGAGCCCACAAACACATGATTCCCACCACGCCCGGTATTTTTCTTATTTGAAACGACGATTCCCTTCAGATCTCATCGAAGGAGGTTTTTAGCTGTCTAGAAATCTGCACCGCGCTAAAATGTCTGTAGAAACTGCTTTTAATTTTGAGTGACAAGTAAGTAAGCTCCATTGTGTTCTTAAGTTCACTAAATCCTATTTGTTTTTCAGCAATTGCTCTTCGAATTTTCAGAATCTTTGGCTTCATGTTAGTCACGCATTGAACCAACGCGGATATAAGTAACCTGGCCCTGGGACTCGAGCCCAGATGCATTCCCATGCTACCAGGCGCGTCCACATGTTGCGGATAGTGGAAAGACCATCAGATATGGTGGTCTGCTGCGAACTAAGCAGGATTGCCTGACGAATAAGCAGTCGCGGACAAGGGGAGGGCTTCTTGGTGAAGCAGATAGCCATGTAAAATGCAGGGTGGTTCCAAAATATTAAATTAAGCACTCTAGGAAAGGAAGCCCCGACGCATTCTAAATTAATGTGATTCCCATGTTGTAATGTTTTTTTTTTTTTTCTTGGTTATGAATCACAATATTAGGAATATCATTAGACATTTTTCAGTCATGTTGTTTGATAAACTAAAGGTTCTTCGTTCTTCATCTAAGAGAATCCTGGCAGATCTTAAAATGGTATGATTTAATGTCCTGTGAAAATGATTAAACAGGTCCTTGGAGTCTTCTTTGTAAAAAAAAAGAATAATTAATTCAATTTTCAAAAGGATCTAAATTACTCTGTCGGGAGGAGTAAGATATCATGGCAGATTTAAAACCAATATTCTTCATTGACGGCAATCAAGTGAAAATTAATTTAAAAAATAAATAAATTACGTCATTTACACAATGAAGCTCTCTTATTTGTTAAATTATTTAGATTTATATGTGAAAAAATATAACAGTATAGTATTTACAAATCATATATTATTAAACTCTTTGGGCTGTAACTCTTGTGGTGCAGTTGATGTAAAATACTGACGCAGTTAATATTTTTTTTAACTTTACAATTAAACGTATTTCACAGAAATATATTTTTCTCTGAATGGGGGTTGTGGTTGATGAGATTCATTGGATTAGGATTTGTTTCTGAATTTTAAACTTCCTTTTTCGTTTTGTACTCTCCAGCTGAATTCATATATATTCCATAGTTACGCACACTCACACAGAAAGAGAGAGAGAGAGTGAGTGAGAGAGAGAGTGAGGGGGGGGGAGAGAGAGAGTGAGAGAGAGAGTGAGAGGGAGAGAGGAGTGAGAGAGAGAGAGAGAGAGAGAGAGAGAGAGAGAGAGAGAGAGAGAGAGAGAGAGAGAGAGAGAGAGAGAGAGAGAGAGAGAGAGAGAGAGATGAGAGAGAGAGAGAGAGAGAGAGAGAGAGAGAGAGAGAGAGAGAGAGAGAGAGAGAGAGAGAAAGAAGGAGAGAGAAAGAGAGAGAGAGAGAATAAGATAGATCTTATCTATTTTCTTTCTTTTTTTTTAGCATTAGCTACTTTTTAGAGAATACTTTAGTGTACGCAATAAGTATTTTTAAAAGGATTGAAATTTTTTGTATTTGTTGATAACAAATAAACAAAAGCTATATACCTGTTTCTACAAATTTCTAATATGATATATGCCTATGAACGCTGGACAATTTCTAAAGTATAAAAAATTCTTACTCCTGAAATAATACAGTGTCTGAAATGAGAACCAACTCAGATCTCGCAAAACTACATAAAAATACAAAAATTATAAAGTAATTGTTATAATATAAACAATCATGTTCATATATAATAGTAATGATAACCATAAGCGTTTTTATTTCCCTTTAAAGTGAAAAAAAAGTAAGAGGATATTTAAATATAAACATGTTTTTTTCTCAAATTAAGTTTCTTTGTTTAATATTTCGAAAGAAATGATTAATAGTTAATTATAATATTTATTCTAGTTAATTATTACTAGAATATTTTTTGAACGTTCTAACAATATAACTCAAAGCTTTAATTAACTACAATCAAAGTTGTCACTTTTTGGGCCTTAAAGTAACTATCATTTTAACAAATTGTTATTTATTTTTAATTGTACTGAAAAAAAAAAAAAAAAAAATGTATTTATTTTCTTTATATTAATTTCTATTCATGGTGTTAATTACTCTGCATAAAATTATATTGCAATGTATACTGTATATTTTATTTATTAGGAGGTACTGTTTAAATAAACTGTATTTAATTTCACGTTACGTTAATTGTAAAAAAACAAAACAAAAACAATAGTACCTAAAAATAAATTGGATTTTTATTTTAGGAATTATTTTGTTCCCAGTTGTACTTCAGAACTCCTCACTGTGAGCGGGCGATCATTGGCCGCAGTGCCACTAATATCGTTTATACTCTCGTCACTGTGAGTTAAATAAAAGAAGGATTTTAAGAATGTTCAAAAAATCAAGTTGTTGGGTGTTGATTTGAAATTCAACTATCACGTTAATTATATACGTCTGACACCTTATTTATAACAACTATTATGCATAGATACTAACTGTTGCTTAGAAGGTGACTCTATCTAAAAATTAATCCAATTTAACGCGATAATTAAAGAACTTTACCTATCGATCTTTTAGTCTTCTACAACTGCCTCACTTGATGAAGTTCTTTGTCCAGCACATGTATCCTGAATTAGTACTTATTTGTACGTATACGAGAGATCATATCCCATCTTTCTTGGAAAGTTTTAACTTTCGCGAAATAAATAAATTGTAAAAGTTTACCAAAAGTTAAGATTTTCGAGATGTTCCACGGCATGTGCGATATATTTTTTTGGTTTTTGGAACGCACTACTTGACTTACCAAGAATGGAAAAAAATTTGTCACAGTCTTTTCTAATTGGTTTCCCTTAATTACCCCTACTTTCGAAAGGTACACCCACCTCTCCAAGACCTACTGAACAACTAATATTATAACATTTTATACGACATAAAGATAATTGATAATTGAATTTTTGGGAGTTGTTACAATGTCCATAGGTACAATATGATAAAGATGCTTGAAGTATAACCTTACAAAGATAACGTATTCGTACTGATTCCACCTTTCATTTGTCAGACAGAGCGCTTCATCATCAATTTAGGTAGATGTAGAAGACTACTAAATCGATAGGTGAAGTTGTTTCATCATTGCGTTAAATTGGACTATTTTTAAGATGGAGTAACATTCTAAGTAACAATTGGTGTCTATGCACAACAGTAATTATATATAAGGTGTCATATGTTTATGTAAAAAACATGATAGTTGAAATTCAAATCATCAACCAACAAGTGGACATTTTTACAGTTTTAAATTCCCTCTTTTATTTAACTCACAGTGACGAGAGTATAAACAATGTTAGTGGCACTGCTACCAATGATCGCCCGCACACAGTGAGGAGTTCTGAAGCACGACTGGAAAAAAAATAATACCTAAATTAAAAATCCAATTGTTTTTTTTAACGTACTATTATTCTTGTGTTATTTCTAATTAACGTAACGTGAAATTGCAGCTGTTTTGAATAGTATCCTCTAATAAATAAAATATACAATATACATGGCAATAGAATTTTTTACAGAATTATTCACATCGTGAATAAAAATTAATATAAAGAAAATTAATACATTTTTTTTTTTTCAGTACAATAAGAAATAAGTAGCTATTTCTCAAAATGATAGTTACTTTAAAGACCAAAAAAGTGACAACTGTCATTGTAGATGAAAAAATGCTTTCAGTTATAAAGTTTGAACGTTCAAAAAAATTCTAGTTATAATTAACCAGAATAATAATTATAATTAACTATATATTGTTTCTTTTGAAATATTAGAAATAAACTTAATTTGAGAAAAAAACATTTTCATAGTTTAAAATATATTTTCCTACTTTTTTGTTCACTTTAAAGGAAAAAAAAAAAACTGCATATGGTTATTATTACTATTATATATTAACTTGATTGTTTATATTATTTCGATTACTTTATAATTGGGGGGTAATATTGCTCGCGTCCGTACAAGTTGTACACGTGCTCCCTGGTTAATACTAAATGAGCAATAATAGAGGCCAGTTCATCTACTGAAATTATTCAATTATATCATTTGCCGCGATTCCAGACATATTTGTACGTCATATTTACTGATAATTTGAGTAGTGCAGAGCCCACAACGTCCACTGTAGCCAAGAAGATGAAATTTATAAAATGCCTCTACCCTTATGCCCTGCTTTGGCTGATGTGTGAGACTGTATTGAGCTGCCAGAAGCCAAATGACTTTGTTCTTAAATATTTAAATTTAAAATCAAATTAAAACAATCATGTATGTGTATAAAAATATTATACAAGCAACAAAAAAATCATTTATATAAAATGAATAAATCAGTACAAGCTTAGCGCCTTATTTATGTCTTCTCATGGTCCGTCATTCAATATAAAGTTTTATATCCTTGCATATTCTCTATGTTGAATATTATAAAACAATCATACCTTTCTGTAAAACAATTTGAATTCCATACGAGCATCTAAATAAAGATTTTATTTTTATGTTTAGCTATAAAAGCCACAGTTTCAATCTATGACATTCTACTTCGGCTTTTTGGTCATTTACTTCTAGGAATTTTCTTGGTTTCAACATGCATTCTTGCATATCATCTGTTTCCGCATTGAAACATGTCAGAAATAAATAAACTGTTTCTAAATTTTTTTGATGTCATTCTACTCTAACTTTTGTTCTGATTGGGCGTTCCTGATGACATTGTACGTCAAAAAACTTAACTCTCTTCGGGATTTTAGAAAAAGAGTTCTTAAACTTGTTAGTCCATTGCCGTCGGTTCGTATGAGGTTATAAGTACGTCATGTGACCTTGCCGATATCGTAGGTTTAAATAATTTGCTCAACATCCATGCTAGCACACTGAGAACACCGTACTATTATGAAATCCTTATTTTTCTTGGCACATTTCTCGTTATAGCTCCAAAAATATTTTTTCGATCCCAATATACCCTTTTTTTCATCTCAAAGCTGGTCAAATTCACTATGAGACCCAAAATATCAAATTTTAATTAATTCCATGTAATACCAAGGCCAGTACGCTAAAATCTGTAAACTGTTATAAAAACCAATTTTTTTTATTTTACAAATTTTCTCTATAACTCCTAAACAATTTGACCGATCTCAAATTATTTAATTAAAATTTGGTATGTAGGATCTTATAGAAAATTTAACCAGCCTTAAGATTTAAAAAATAACTTTGTTTGCAAGTTAGTCAATTTCTCAGCGCTCTGCTCAAAAAACAGCTGATCTAACTGAAAAATGTAACAGTAAATTTTTGTAGATAATTGAACGATGAACAATTTTTGTTATGACCTCAATTGACCTTCGAGCAATAAGTAACGAGATATTCGGGGAAAACTGATTTTCGCGACATTTTGACTTTTATAACGTTTTTAACCGGCACGATATCAATGTCGATTTTTCACATATTCATTCAATATCGTCATAAAGGTATATACAAAAATTCAGCTCACTAGGAATTTTACCGCAGTTAAAACCTACAATGACTGGACTATAAAGCGTAATGTCGCATAATTCATTCTTTTATTGATTAAACGACTTTTATTTATATTCACGTTGGTTAAGTGCGTTACTGACATGAAGCCAGAGATTCTTAATGATTCGACGAGCAATTGCTGATAATCAAGCAGGATTTGGTGAATATAGGAGCGCCGAGGAGGAGGTGACTTACTGCTCTCACGAAATGTAAAGCAGTTTACGTAGACACTAGAGCACGGTAGAAATTTTAGTTTACCTAAAAATCTCCTTTGATCAGATCTAAAAGGAATCATCATTTTAAAAAAAAAGAGAAATATTGGGCGTGAGGGGGATCATGTTTATTGGTCTCTTTATGTCCTAACACGTCCTAATCTAACATACCAGTGCAATATCTTCTTACGAGGAAACAAAAAGAGCAATATCAATTGGAGTTTCCAAGGATGCAATTTGGTGGTCTTTTATTGTAATGAAATTTATTGAGATGCAAGATGCGATTTTAAGATTAGACATTTTTTCATGACGATTTGGTGAATTAGATCACTTACAGAAGAATTTAAATCCATAACATGACGTATTTAAGTGTATCCAGACCCTTGGGAAACAAAAACTAACTAAGTCATTTTAAAATTAACAAAAGGAAAACGGAGGATGATAATCCATCTTAAGTAAACGACAAAAAATTAAAATTGTGTGTAAAAAATATTGTCTGCTACAATTGATTGTGAAACCTGACACATCATATGTGTCCGTTATAAACAGTTTTAACTCTGGGTCGTTTTGTTGAGAGCGTCATGATCGATGTATTGTCATCTACCGTTTTCCTTGTGTTGACTTTAAAATGATTTTCGTTTGTTTTTGTTTGCCAATGATCTGGATACACTTAGATGCATAATGATATGGATTCAAATTCATCTGCAGATGGCCTAATTCTCCAATCGTAATTAAAAAGTATTTGTATATTTTAGAATTGTATCTAGCATCTCAATAAAGTTTTAATCGTGATAAAAGACCACGAGATGACATTCTTAGACGCATCAATGGATACTCCTCTTCTTGTTTCTTCGCAAGGAGAAATTGCGCTGTTAGATTTGCTTAGGATGTGTCTTTGGACTTGAAGAGCCCACAAACACATGATTCCACCACCACGCCCGGTATTTTTCTTATTTGAAACGACGATTCCCTTCAGATCTCATCGAAGGAGGCTTTTAGCTGTCTAGAAATCTGCACCGCGCTAAAATGTCTGTAGAAACTGCTTTTAGTTTTGAGTGACAAGTAAGTAAGCTCCATTGTGTTCTTAAGTTCACTAAACCCTGTTTGTTTTCAGTAATTGCTCTTCGAATTTCTCAGAATCTTTGGCTTCATGTTAGTCACGCATTGAACCAACGCGGATATAAGTAACCTGGCCCTGGGACTCGAGCCCAGATGCATTCCCATGCTACCAGGCGCGTCCACATGTTGCGGATAGTGGAAAGACCATCAGATATGGTGGTCGGCTGCGAAGTAAGCAGGATTGCCTGACGAATAAGCAGTCGCGGACAAGGGGAGGGCTTCTTGGTGACGCAGATAGCCATGTAAAATGCAAGGTGGTGCCAAAATATAAAAATAAGCACTCTAGGGAAAGGAAGCCCCGACGCATTCTAAATTAATGTGATTCCCATGTTGTAATGTTTTTTTTTGTTCTTGGTTATGAATCACATTATTAGGAATATCATTAGACATTTTTCAGTCATGTTGTTTAATAAACTAAAGGTTCTTCGTTCTTCATCTAAGAGAATCCTGGCATATCTTAAAATGGTATGCTTTAATGTCCTGTGAAAAGGATAAAACAGGTCCTTGGAGTCTTCATTGTAAAAAAAAAAAAAAAAAATATTCTTCTTCATTGACGTTAATCAAGTGAAAACTAATTTAAAAAATAAATAAAATTACGTCATTTACACATACGAAGCTCCCTTATTTGTTTATTATTTAGATTTATATGTGAAAAAATATAACAGTATAGTATTTACAAATCATATGTTATTAAACTCTTTGGGCTGTAACTCTTGAGGTCCAGTTGATGTAAAACACTGACGCAGTAAATATTTTTTTTTTTTAACTTTACAATTTAACGTTTTCCAGAAATATATTTTTCTCTGAATGGGGGGTTGTGGTTGATGAGAATTATTGAAAAATGAGGATTTGTTTCTGAATTTTAAACTTCCTTTTTCGTTTTGCCCTCCAGCTGAATTCATATATATTCCATATTTACGCACAGTCACACAGAAAGAGAGAGAGAGAGAGGACGAGGAGAGAGAGAGAGAGAGAGAGAGAGAGAGAGAGAGAGAGAGAGAGTGAGAGGAGAGAGAGAGAGAGAGAGAGAGAGAGAGAGAGAGAGAGAGAGAGAGAGAGAGAGAGAGAGAGAGAGAGAGAGAGAGAGAGAGAGAGAGAGAGAGAGAGAGAGAGAGACGAGAGAGAGAGAGAGAGAGAGAGAGAATAAAAGAGATCTTATCTATTTTCTTAATTTTTTTTTTATCATTAGCTACTTTTTAGAGAATACTTTAGTGTACGCAATAAGTATTTTTAAAAGGATTGAAATTTTTCGTATTTGTTGATAACAAATAAACAAAAGCTATGTACCTGTTTCTACTAATTTCTAATATGATATATGCCTATGAACGCTGGACAATTTCTAAAGTATAAAAAATCCTTACTCCTGAAATAATACAGTGTCTGAAATGAGAACCAACTCAGATCTCGCAAAACTACATAAAAATACAAAAATTATAAAGTAATTGTTATAATATAAACAATCATGTTCATATATAATAGTAATGATAACCATAAGCGTTTTTATTTCCCATTAAAGTGAAAAAAAGTAAGAGGATATTTAAATATAAACATGTTTTTTTCTCAAATTAAGTTTCTTTGTTTAATATTTCGAAAGAAATGATTAATAGTTAATTATAATATTTATTTTAGTTAATTATTACTAGAATATTTTTTGAACGTTCTAACATTATAACTCAAAGCATTAATTCAACTACAATCAAAGTTGTCACTTTTTGGGCCTTAAAGTAACTATCATTTTAACAAATTGTTATTTATTTCTAATTGTACTGAAAAAAAAAAAAAAATGTATTTATTTTCTTTATATTAATTTCTATTCATGGTGTTAATTACTCTGCATAAAATTATATTGCAATGTATACTGTATATTTTATTTATTAGGAGGTACTGTTTAAATAAACTGTATTTAATTTCACGTTACGTTAATTGTAAAAAAACAAAACAAAAACAATAGTACCTAAAAATAAATTGGATTTTTATTTTAGGAATTATTTTGTTCCCAGTTGTACTTCAGAACTCCTTACTGTGAGCGGGCGATCATTGGCCGCAGTGCCACTAATATCGTTTATACTCTCGTCACTGTGAGTTAAATAAAAGAAGGATTTCTAGAATGTCAAAAAAATCAAGTTGTTGGATGTTGATTTGAATCAACTATCACGTTTATTATATACGTCTGACACCTTACTTATAACAACTATTATGCATAGATACTAACTGTTGCTTAGAAGGTGACTCTATCTAAAAAATAATTCAATTTAACGCGATAATTAAAGAACTTTATCTATCGATCTTTTAGTCTTCTACAACTGCCTCACTTGATGAAGTTCTTTGTCCAGCACATGTATCCTGAATTAGTACTTATTTGTACGTATACGAGAGATCATATCCCATCTTTCTTGGAAAGTTTTAACTTTTGCAAAATAAATAAATCGTAAAAGTTTACCAAAAGTTGAGATTTTCGAGATGTTCCACGGCATGTGCGATATATTTTTTTGGTTTTTGGAACGCACTACTTGACTTACCAAGAATGGAAAAAAAATTTGTCACAGTCTTTTCTAATTGGTTTCCCTTAATTACCCCTACTTTCGAAAGGTACACCCACCTCTCCAAGACCTACTGAACAACTAATATTATAACATTTTATACGACATAAAGATAATTGATAATTGAATTTTTGGGAGTTGTTACAATGTCCATAGGTACAATATGATAAAGATGCTTGAAGTATAACCTTACAAAGATAACGTATTCGTACTGATTCCACCTTTCATTTGTCAGACAGAGCGCTTCATCATCAATTTAGGTAGATGTAGAAGACTACTAAATCGATAGGTGAAGTTGTTTCATCATTGCGTTAAATTGGACTATTTTAAGATGGAGTAACATTCTAAGTAACAATTGGTGTCTATGCACAACAGTAATTATATATAAGGTGTCATATGTTTATGTAAAAAACATGATAGTTGAAATTCAAATCATCAACCAACAAGTTGATATTATAACATTTTTAAAATCCCCCTTTTATTTAACTCACAGTGACGAGTGTATAAACGATATTAGTGGCACTGCGACCAATGATCGCCTGAACACAGTGAGGAGTTCTGAAGCACGACTGGGAAAAAAATAATTCCTAAATTAAAAATCCAATTGTTTTTTAAGGTACTATTATTCTTGTTGTTTTTTCCAAATAACGTAACGTGAAATTGCAGCTGTTTTGAATAGTATCCTCTAATAAATAAAATATACAATATACATGGCAATAGAATTTTTTACAGAATTATTCACATCGTGAATAAAAATTAATATAAAGAAAATAAATAAATTTTTATTTTTTTTCAGTACAATAAGAAGTAAGTAGCTATTTCTCAAAATGATAGTTACTTTAAAGACCTAAAAAGTGACAACTGCCATTGTAGAAGAATTAATGCTTTCAATTATAAAGTTTGAACGTTCAAAAAAATTCTAGTTATAATTAACCAGAATAATAATTATAATTAACTATATATTGTTTCTTTTGAAATATTAGAAATAAACTTAATTTGAGAAAAAACATTTTCATAGTTTAAAATATATTTTCATACTTTTTTGTTCACTTTAAAGGAAAAAAAAACTGCATATGGTTATTATTACTATTATATATTAACTTAATTGTTTATATTATTTCGATTACTTTATAATTGGGGGGTAATATTGCTCGCGTCCGTACAAGTTGTACACGTGCTCCCTGGTTAATACCAAATGAGCAATAATAGAGGCCAGTTCATCTACTGAAATTATTCAATTATATCATTTGCCGGGATTCCAGATATATTTGTACGTCATATTTACTGATAATTGGAGTAGTGCAGAGCCCACAACGTCCACTGTAGCCAAGAAGATGAAATTTATAAAATGCCTCTACCCTTATGCCCTGCTTTGGCTGATGTGTGAGACTGTATTGAGCTGCCAGAAGCCAAATGACTTTGTTCTTTAATATTTAAATTTAAAATCAAATTATAACAATCATGTATGTGTATGAAAATATTATACAAGAAACAAAAAAATCATTTATATAAAATGAATAAATCAGTACAAGCTTAGCGCCTTATTTATGTCTTCTCATGGTCCGTCATTCAATATAAAGTTTTATATCCTTGCATATTCTCTATGTTGAATATTATAAAACAATCATACCTTTCTGTAAAACAATTTGAATTCCATACGAGCATCTAAATAAAGATTTTATTTTTATGTTTAGCTATAAAAGCCACAGTTTCAATCTATGACATTCTACTTCGGCTTTTTGGTCATTTACTTCTAGGAATTTTCTTGGTTTCAACATGCATTCTTGCATATCATCTGTTTCCGCATTGAAACATGTCAGAAATAAATAAACTGTTTCTAAATTTTTTTGATGTCATTCTACTCTAACTTTTGTTCTGATTGGGCGTTCCTGATGACATTGTACGTCAAAAAAGTTTTCTCTCTTCGGGATTTTACAAAAAGAGTTCTTAAACTTGTTAGTCCATTGCCGTCGGTTCGTATGAGGTTATAAGTACGTCATGTGACCTTGCCGATATCGTAGGTTTAAATAATTTGTATAACATCCATGCTAGCACACTGAGAACACCGTACTATTATGAAATCCTTATTTTTCTTGGCACATTTCTCCGTATAACTTCAAAAATATTTTTTCGATCCCAAATATCCTTTTTTTTCATCTCAAAGTTGGTCAAATTTACTATGAGACCCAAAATATCAAATTTTAATTAATTTCATGTAATACCCATGCCAGCAGGCTAAAAACTGCAAACTGTTATAAAAAACATTTTTTTTTATTTTACAAATTTTCTCTATAACCCCTAAAAAAATTGACCGATTTCAAATTATTTAATTAAAATTTGGTATGTAGGATCTTATAGAAAATTTAACCAGCCTTAAGATTTAAAAAATAACTTTGTTTGCAAGTTAGTCAATTTCTCAGCGCTCTGCTCAAAAAACAGCTGATCTAACTGAAAAATGTAACAGTAAATTTTTGTAGATAATTGAACGATGAACAATTTTTGTTATGACCTCAATTGACCTTCGAGCAATAAGTCGCGAGATATTCGGGAAAAGCTGATTTTCGCGACATTTTGACTTTTATAACTTTTTTTAACCGGCACGATATCAATGTAGATTTTTTTTACTTATTCATTCAGATGTCGTACATAATTAATTCAGCTCACTAGGAAATGTATTGCAGTTAAAATCTAAAATGACTGGACTATAAAGCGTAATTTCGGATAATTCTTTCTTTTATTGATTAAACGACTATTTATTTATATTCACGTTGGTTAAGTGCGTGCCTGACATGAAGCCAGAGATTCTTAATGATTCGACGAGCAATTGCTGATAATCAAGCAGGATTTGGTGAATATAGGAGCGCCGAGGAGGAGGTGACTTACTGCTCTCACGAAATGTAAAGCAGTTTACGTAGACACTAGAGCACGGTAGAAATTTTAGTTTACTTAAATATCTCCTTTGATCAGATCTAGAAGGAATCTTCATTTAAAAAAAAAAAAATATGTGCCGTGATAGGGATCATGTTTATCGGACTCTTTATGTCAAAACACGTCCTAATCTAACATACCAGCGCAATATGTTCTTACGAGGAAACAAAAAGAGCAATATCAATTGGAGTTTCCAAGGATGCAATTTGGTGGTCTTTTATTGTAATGAAATTTATTGAGATGCAAGCTGCGATTCTAAGATTAGACATTTTTTCATGACGATTTGGTGAATCAGGTCACTTACAGAGGAAAATAAATCCATAACATGACGTATTTAAGTGTACCCAGACCCTTGGGAAACAAAAACTAACAAAATCATTTTAAAGTTAACAAAAGGAAAACGGAGGATGATAATCCATCTTAAGTAAACGACAAAAAATTAAAATTGTGTTTAAAAAATATAGTCTGCTATCAATTTATTGTGAAACCTGACACATCATATGTGTCCGTTATACACAGTTTTAACTCTGGGTCGTTTTGTTGAGACCGTTGTGATCGATGGATTGTCATCTACCGTTTTCCTTGTGTCGACTTTAAAATGATTTTTCATTTGTTTTTGTTTGCCAATGATCTGGATACACTTAGATGCATAATGATATGGATTCAAATTCATCTGCAGATGGTCTAGTTCTCCAATCGTCATGAAAAAGTATCTGTATATGTTAGAATTGTATCTAGCATCTCAATAAAGTTTTAATTGTGATAAAAGACCACTAGATGACATTCTTAGACGCATCAATGGATACTCCTCTTCTTGTTTCTTCGCAAGGAGAAATTGCGCTGTTAGATTTGCTTAGGATGTGTCTTTGGACTTGAAGAGCCCACAAACACATGATTCCCACCACGCCCGGTATTTTTCTTATTTGAAACGACGATTCCCTTCAGATCTCATCGAAGGAGGTTTTTAGCTGTCTAGAAATCTGCACCGCGCTAAAATGTCTGTAGAAACTGCTTTTAATTTTGAGTGACAAGTAAGTAAGCTCCATTGTATTCTTAAGTTCACTAAATCCTATTTGTTTTTCAGCAATTGCTCTTCGATTTTCTCAGAATCTTTGGCTTCATGTTAGTCACGCATTGAACCAACGCGGATATAAGTAACCTGGCCCTGGTACTCGAGCCCAGATGCATTCCCATGCTACCAGGCGCGTCCACATGTTGCGGATAGTGGAAAGACCATCAGATATGGTGGTCGGCTGCGAAGTAAGCAGGATTGCCTGACGAATAAGCAGTCGCGGACAAGGGGAGGGCTTCTTGGTGACGCAGATAGCTATGTAAAATGCAAGGTGGTGCCAAAATATAAAAATAAGCACTCTAGGAAAAGGAAGCCCCGATGCTTTCTAAATTAAAGTGATCCCCATGTTGGTAATGTTGTTTTGTTCTTGGTTATGAATCACATTATTAGGAATATCATTAGACATTTTTCAGTCATGTTGTTTAATAAACTAAAGGTTCTTCGTTCTTCATCTAAGAGAATCCTGGCATATCTTAAAATGGTATGCTTTAATGTCCTGTGAAAAGGATAAAACAGGTCCTTGGAGTCTTCATTGTAAAAAAAAAAAAAAAAAAAAAAAAAAATATTCTTCATTAACGTTAATCAAGTGAAAACTAATTTAAAAAATAAATAAAATTACGTCATTTACACATACGAAGCTCCCTTATTTGTTTATTATTTAGATTTATATGTGAAAAAATATAACAGTATAGTATTTACAAATCATATGTTATTAAACTCTTTGGGCTGTAACTCTTGAGGTCCAGTTGATGTAAAACACTGACGCAGTAAATATTTTTTTTAACTTTACAATTAAACGTATTTGCAGAAATATATTTTTCTCTGAATGGGGGGTTGTGGTTGATGAGATTCATTGAAAAATGAGGATTTGTTTCTGAATTTTAAACTTCCTTTTTCGTTTTGCCCTCCAGCTGAATTCATATATATTCCATATTTACGCACAGTCACACAGAAAGAGAGAGAGAGAGAGAGAGAGAATTAGAGAGAAAGAGAGTGAGAGAGAGAGAGAGAGAGAGAGAGAGAGAGAGAGAGAGAGAGAGAGAGAGAGAGAGAGAGAGAGAGAGAGAGAGAGAGAGAGAGAGAGAGAGAGAGAGAGAGAGAGAGAGAGAGAGAGAGAAAGTGAGAGAGAGAGAATAAAAGAGATCTTATCTATTTTCTTAATTTTTTTTATCATTAGCTACTTTTTAGAGAATACTTTAGTGTACGCAATAAGTATTTTTAAAAGGATTGAAATTTTTCGTATTTGTTGATAACAAATAAACAAAAGCTATGTACCTGTTTCTACTAATTTCTAATATGATATATGCCTATGAACGCTGGACAATTTCTAAAGTATAAAAAATCCTTACTCCTGAAATAATACAGTGTCTGAAATGAGAACCAACTCAGATCTCGCAAAACTACATAAAAATACAAAAATTATAAAGTAATTGTTATAATATAAACAATCATGTTCATATATAATAGTAATGATTACCATAAGCGTTTTTATTTCCCTTTAAAGTGAAAAAAAGTAAGAGGATATTTAAATATAAACATGTTTTTTTCTCAAATTAAGTTTCTTTGTTTAATATTTCGAAAGAAATGATTAATAGTTAATTATAATATTTATTCTAGTTAATTATTACTAGAATATTTTTTGAACGTTCTAACATTATAACTCAAAGCTTTAATTCAACTACAATCAAAGTTGTCACTTTTTGGGCCTTAAAGTAACTATCATTTTAACAAATTGTTATTTATTTCTAATTGTACTGAAAAAAATAAAAAAATGTATTTATTTTCTTTATATTAATTTCTATTCATGGTGTTAATTACTCTGCATAAAATTATATTGCAATGTATACTGTATATTTTATTTATTAGGAGGTACTGTTTAAATAAACTGTATTTAATTTCACGTTACGTTAATTGTAAAAAAACAAAACAAAAACAATAGTACCTAAAAATAAATTTGATTTTTATTTTAGGAATTATTTTGTTCCCAGTTGTACTTCAGAACTCCTCACTGTGAGCGGGCGATCATTGGCCGCAGTGCCACTAATATCGTTTATACTCTCGTCACTGTGAGTTAAATAAAAGAAGGATTTCTAGAATGTCAAAAAATCAAGTTGTTGGATGTTGATTTGAATCAACTATCACGTTAATTATATACGTCTGACACCTTATTTATAACAACTATTATGCATAGATACTAACTGTTGCTTAGAAGGTGACTCTATCTAAAAATTAATCCAATTTAACGCGATAATTAAAGAACTTTACCTATCGATCTTTTAGTCTTCTACAACTGCCTCACTTGATGAAGTTCTTTGTCCAGCACATGTATCCTGAATTAGTATTTGTACGTATACGAGAGATGATATCCCATCTTTCTTGGAATGTTTTAACTTTTGCAAAATAAATAAATTGTAAAAGTTTACCAAAAGTTGAGATTTTCGAGATGTTCCACGGCATGTGCGATATATTTTTTTGGTTTTTGGAACGCACTACTTGACTTACCAAGAATGGAAAAAATTTGTCACAGTCTTTTCTAATTGGTTTCCCTTAATTACCCCTACTTTCGAAAGGTACACCCACCTCTCCAAGACCTACTGAACAACTAATATTATAACATTTTATACGACATAAAGATAATTGATAATTGAATTTTTGGGAGTTGTTACAATGTCCATAGGTACAATACGATAAAGATGCTTGAAGTATAACCTTACAAAGATAACGTATTCGTACTGATTCCACCTTTCATTTGTCAGACAGAGCGCTTCATCATCAATTTAGGTAGATGTAGAAGACTACTAAATCGATAGGTGAAGTTGTTTCATCATTGCGTTAAATTGGACTATTTTTAAGATGGAGTAACATTCTAAGTAACAATTGGTGTCTATGCACAACAGTAATTATATATAAGGTGTCATATGTTTATGTAAAAAAACATGATAGTTGAAATTCAAATCATCAACCAACAAGTTGACATTTTAACAGTTTTAAAATCCCTCTTTTATTTAACTCACAGTGACGAGAGTATAAACGATGTTAGTGGCACTGCTACCAATGATCGCCCGCACACAGTGAGGAGTTCTGAAGCACGACTGGAAAAAAAATAATACCTAAATTAAAAATCCAATCGTTTTTTTAACGTACTATTATTCTTGTGTTATTTCCAATTAACGTAACGTGAAATTGCAGCAGTTTTGAATGGTATCCTCTAATAAAAAAATATACAATATACATGGCAATATAATTTTTTACAGAATTATTCACATCGTGAATAAAAATTAATATAAAGAAAATTAATACATTGTTTTTTTTTCAGTACAATAAGAAATAAGTAGCTATTTCTCTAAATGATAGTTACTTTAAAGACCAAAAAAGTGACAACTGTCATTGTAGATGAAAAAATGCTTTCAGTTATAAAGTTTGAACGTTCAAAAAAATTCTAGTTATAATTAACCAGAATAATAATTATAATTAACTATAAATTGTTTCTTTTGAAATATTAGAAATAAACTTAATTTGAGAAAAAACATCATCATAGTTTAAAATCTATTTTCTTACATTTTTGTTTGCTTTAAAGGAAAAAAAAAAACTGCATATGGTTATTATTACTATTATATATTAACTTAATTGTTTATATTATTTCGATTACTTTATAATTGGGGGGTAATATTGCTCGCGTCCGTACAAGTTGTACACGTGCTCCCTGGTTAATACTAAATGAGCAATAATAGAGGCCAGTTCATCTACTGAAATTATTCAATTATATCATTTGCCGGGATTCCAGATATATTTGTACGTCATATTTACTGATAATTGGAGTAGTGCAGAGCCCACAACGTCCACTGTAGCCAAGAAGATGAAATTTATAAAATGCCTCTACCCTTATGCCCTGCTTTGGCTGATGAATAAGACTGCATTGGGCTGCCAGAAGCCGAATGACGTTGTTCCTTAATATTGAAATTTAAAATCAAATTAAAACAATTATGTATGTGTATAAAAATATTATACAAGAACACAAAATCATTTGTAAAAAATAAAAGAAAACGAATAAATCCACAATAATATCTAATAAAACAAAAAATCTATCACTAGATTTTAGGTTTTCAGAGCATAAAAAGTACACAATATTTTTAGGTACCTGTTCTCTGTGGTGTGTTACACCGTCAGGTATCTTTTGCAGAGTTTAAGTGGGATATCCCAAGGCATCAAGTAGTAGTGTTTAAATCGGCAGTAACGTGGAATATTGTACTATCAATTTATAGTATTTGGAATTTTGTACTTTTCAAAAAATATAAATAGAATAAATAAAACGTATCTTAAGATTCTAAATTTTACTTTGCATTGAAATTTTATAAGTGTTTAAATATTATTTTCATTTTCAATTTTTTTTAAAAATTAATTTATCTATATATATATATATATATATATATATATATATATATATATATATATATATATATAATCTTGTCTATATTCATCATTTGAATATTTATTTTTTATACATATGTTTACTAGTTAATATAAATAAAAATTCATATTTTTTTTTAACACTTCGTTCCATTCTTTACCAGATATGTATATTGAGGTAGAAAAGATACTTTTCGTCCCATAAAGACATCTATTTGAAATTAATTCTAATAAACACATCTATATTTTTGAATGAACGACAACAGATTGAGCTGTTGTAAAATATTAGAACGACGAAGCAATGTAACTAGATAGTAGAATCGCTTTTGTAGTAGCACCACTTTAATATTAGCCATAGACATGATTTTCTAGTAGATCTAAAAATAACAAAAAATAAAACTTTATTCGACAATATTATTAGGCTGTCGTCGGGCGAATAACGTCCTACGAACATTGGCATTAGTAACAGCACTTTATCTCTTGTTAAACGCGCTGCTGGCTGACAGACAGGAAATACGAGCAATACATTACGGACTAGATTGGACAAACAGTTGCGCAGGCATCGACGTCACGCGATATTACTGTTCTATTGCTGGTTCGTCACGATAAAAAAAAAAATATAACCCTAAATAAATAACACTAGGAATGATGCCTGCGATTCCGTGACAAGAAATTTGTATTTCTTTGTAGCTTGAATCGACGTCAACGGTCACACCGATAGATTCAGTAACATTGTTGACGTATTATAACCATTAATATAATAAATATTTTATAATTCTTAACTAACTGTTGAACTAAGAGCTGACTTTAATTTTTTTAATATTTATTTCTTTATTTGCACTTATTATGAATAAAACTATATTAGTTTTTTCTTTTCTAATCTAACAAAATTTTATAGTTATGTTATTACTATAGCTATTTTTTCTTTTTAATTTTCTTAATGTCTTCATTATGGTCAGAATTTTTTATTAACTATATCGTTTAAAGTCGACTGTTAATTATTATTATTTTCACTTACTTCACTGAAAAAAAAACTGATTAATGTTCGATTAATAAAGAGCACTGTATGGGTCTCAGGTGACAACACCGTCTATAGGGTCGATTCATTGCGAATCAAAAAGATTACTAATGTTTCTAGGTTCTAATAATTGGATCATAATCTTATTTTCTTCAGCTAAGGTCTCTTCCTTTTCGTATTGGACGACAACCAGAAGAGAGATCGTAGTATGATTACCTAAGGACGTGGCGCTATCTGAATGAATAACACTGAAAAGCAAGAAAGCAAGCAGCTCGCTACGAACCAAGGAAGGTGCGACATCATACCCTCGAGTATACAGATCTATTAGATAAGTAATTCAACCTATATATTAGGTATATATATGTAAATATTAATGTATTTTCCTATAATAGAAATGGTATATAAATGAAATTTTATAGCAACTGAACCAAGGCGCTTAGAATACTGTTTTGCTTAACAGTGACGTTAGGACGGTTTAGTACAAGCTTAGCGCCTTAGTTATGTCTTTTATACTCTTTTATACCTTTCTGTAAAACAATTCAAAGTTCATACAGCATATAAATAAAGATTTTATTTTTATTTTAAGCTTGTACATTCTTCTTCGGCTTTTTAGTCATTTACTTCTAGGAATTTTCTTGGTTAGGAATCAACATGCATTCTTGCATATCATCTGTATATTTATTTAAACATATCCGAACTAAATAAACTGTTCCTAAATTTTCTTAAAGTCGTTCTACTCGAAGTTTTGTTCTGATTGGGCGTTCCTGATATCATTGTACGTCAAGAAACTTATCTGTCTTCGGGATTTTACAAAAACAGTTCTTGAATTTGTCAGTCCATTGTCGTCGGTTCGTATAAGTTTATAAGTAAGTCAAGTGAACTTGCCGATATAGCAGGTTTAAATAATTTGTTGTTTCTTGCACATTTTATTGACGATTAAGTTTTAATTTAGAATTTTTCTTAAAAATTGTTTAAGCTTAAGTAATCCCACGATGAAACACACAGTTTTAAAATACATGTTCAGTTCAATATTAATAACTGCAAACTCGACATTAATGGATAAGGTATAAGATCTTGAAACTGGTGCTTGACTCAATCATGTCTATATATTTTTTTTTTTTTTTTTTTTTTTTTTTTTTTTTTTTTTTTATCTAAGTACGTTATTTAATTTTCTAGATAGTTAGACAGGTCATATCAAGATAACAAAATTTAAATAAATAAATTCAAAATTTTTCTGTAATAAAAATTATACTAGCAAAACATTATTTTATATTTAGCACAAAGGTTTAGATAGAACATAACGTGATAATATAAGTTATAATGGAGAATGGAGTGGGCGTTGTACAACTGCAGCAGAGCATGCATCACAGCTGTGCACACCAGAGCTCAGTTCCCGTCGTATATAATAGATTCTGCTTTCACTCAACAACAGAGAAAATGCATTACAGCTCATGTATAAATGTTTAAACGTTTATCTTTTTTACGTTAAAAAATAAAATAGGCACGTATAATTAGTATACTCAGCATTTAAATCTTAAATTTAAAATTAAATGCAACAAATCAAGGAAATAAATTATAAAATACTTCGTATTTAATATCATAACTGTTCGCATAATGTGATCCAAGGGGTTACGGACATATGTTAATTAAACTGCACAATTAATTAGTAATTAGAGTTTTATTTAATTAATGTTGTCTAGACAATTTTCTTGTCTTGAAAGATGCAGTAATTGCATATTTTTTTCTTCCTAATTTTCGTCGTTCTTTTCTCCCAGTATTTTCTCGTAATTTCTCCTTGCCTTAGCGTCCTTTTAGTATTTTATAAAATATTGTTCAATTTTATGATGAAACTATTTTTTATTATTTTAATTCTTATTATTAATATTATACAAAATAAATAAATAATAATCTGGTGCATTTACTTGGACCGATCACAAAAATACTCTACTCATTATCTTATCTATACTTTAAAACATATTATAAAAGTAATTCTTTTATTCGTAAACATATTCGCAGTTTTTCTGGACTTAAAAAATGCTTTTGATTCATGTTAGAGATCCAAAATTATAGACACCTTACAGTCATGGGGTTTCTCTGGGAACATTTTGTGCTTCATTCAAAATTTTCTCTCAAATCGTAAATTTACAGTACGCTCAGGCTCAGTTTTTTCCGAGGAATTTGACTTATAATGGGGTGCCTCAAGGATCAGTATTAAGCCCCACATTATTTATCATCGCAATTAATGACATAAAAAAATTTGTTCCGAATCCCGTTAGAATCTCATTATACGCTGATGACGTTTTAATTTATTTTAGCTCCACCGATATTAACCTTGGCCAATTGGTAATACAGGAAACCCTCAAGAATCTAGAAAAATGGGCCACATGCCACGGGTTTAACTTCAGCCCTTCCAAATCTTCTGCAGTTCACATTTGCAGAATTCGAAAATGCACGCAACCTTTCACTGTATATCTTGTGAATGACATCCTAAATAGACCTAATTTCATCAAATATTTAGGGGTAATCTTTGATTCAAGGTTATCATGGAAAATCCATATTGACGAGCTAATATCAAAGATATCTAAAATACATAATGTAATGAAAATACTCTCTTCCTCAACCTATGGCTGTGACAGAACGTCCTTATTGAGGGTTTATAGGTGCTTGATTAGACCTGTCATCGATTACGGTTGCGAAATTTACGGAGATGCTTCTAAAAGGATTTTACAAAGATTAGATCCAGTACACCATTCAATGATTCGCAGGGCGACTGGAGCGTTTATAACCAGTCCTATTAATAGTTTACTCTGGGAGGCAGATGAGTGGCCTCTTGAACTACGTAGACACTACCTTTTTTTAAGAATAGTAGGTCGTATTAAAGCTAGTACAGAGTCCTCCGAATTTTCGCGTTACAAATTACCATCTCGTCTCTCTATCTATCCTCCATTATCCGACTCATTTTCTTTCCCACCGTTTTATGTGTCATCTCCAAACCCACTACCACCGTGGACAACTCATAAAATATCATTTGATTTTTCCTTAAACCGGATTAAGAAAATAAACAGTCCTCCTGAGGCCCTAAGGCAAAGTTTTTTAAATTTACTATCTAAAAGGTACATTGATTATGTTTGCCTTTACACGGATGGCTCAAAAGATAAGGAGAGTGTTGGATGTTCAGTTATCCTTCCTTCAGAAACCCTCCGATACTGTATTCCAAATATTTTTCCCATTTTTTTCGACTGATCTATTTTCAATATACCTGTGTGTGAATTTAATTGAAAATTTGGACAGCAGGCAATTCCTAATCTGCAGCGACTCATTCTCCGCCCTTCAGGCAATCCAAAAATTTCATTTACCTGACAATCCTACCGTCATGAAAATTATGAAATCAGTACTAAAACATTACATTTCTTTGGGTCCCTAGTCACACCAATATAGAAGGGAATAAATTGGCAGACATAAGCGCAAAAGAAGCAAGGACCATGTTCCCTTTTCCAAATATCAATGTCACTCTCTATGACTATCATAAATATATATATAACCTGTGCAGAGAAGAATGGATTAACGTCTGGGCAAGAACACCTGATACTAATAAACTAAAAAGGATTTATGAAAGCTTTCTTCCGTCAACACATCTCCCATTAAACAGGAGAGAACAAACAATAATAAAGAGACTCAGAATTGGGCACAGTAAGTTGACACATCGTCATCTAATTGAAGGCAATCCTCCACCAGAATGCAGCACCTGTAACTGCCTCCTTACAACGGAACACATTATCAAGGATTGCACACAGCTTTTATCTTATAGGACTTCGTTGCATCTTCAAAGATACTGCGAAGCTTTAAAACCCGAAAACTTGAAAAAACTGTTTACCGTACTCAAAGAAAACAACTTGTATCGACTAATCTAGAAGTTATGTAATGGTGCCTCTAGCCCGAGTTGTTGTACACGGCACCTAAAACAGTAATCAAAATAAAAGAATATTGTAATGGCACCATAATATTATAAAACAATACATTGATGTATCAATTTACTTTTCAAATAATAAACTTATGAAATACATAAATAAGAAAATTTAATAAAAATAATTCCCAATTTGGCCTTTAGTGCTCTAAATCTTTTTATTTATTTATTTTTTTCACGTTTAGCATAAAACCTATCTTCAAGTGGTACAATTCTTCAGAAAGGCATAGATGTGCATTGGAGCGAGAGCAATACATTAAAATTGTTCTCTTTTTTGGACATAAAATAGTAACGAGTTGAAAATACCAAATGTAATAAATTGTAGATTTTCAAAAAATAAATAACTTTTTAAATATTTAACTTGAAAAATATTAAAACCTGTCACTTTAAACATTAAAAAATAATGATATCTAGGCATAAAACAATTTGAACAAATAAAATGAAAGAGGGCTAAGAAAGGAAATTTAGTAAGGTTACGAGAATTTGATTGGTTTTTGTATAATATTGGTATTTTCAAAGAGCATTGACGATAATTTCCAGAGCTTTTGACTGTAAGGATTAGATTTTTTTAATATTCATAAGAAAGAAGGTCCTTTAAAGTCCAAATCCGTAGATAGATTTTAGTGTGACTTCGTATTTTAGGAGTTTGGAATATAACATGACAGCAAGAAGGAGAATGAATAAGATAGGTACAACCGCAAGATAAACTAAAGAATAAGTTAAATATACGCACACGTATCAAAATTATATATTAAAGAAAAGTTAGTATTTACACAACTATAAGTATATATTTTCTTATACTATAATATTGTTTGATTCATACCTGTAATGAAGACAACCAGCGAATGTGCTACTATAATACATGTAATAAATAAGGCTTGTAAAACATGAGGGAGACCAGTATCCAACGATATACACTCCTGAAATTTTAGGTTGTTCCTTACTTAAGGAGTAGGTATTGTCAGGAATATTTATTGTGACTATGTTTTGTATCAGACTGTTTGGATTATCAGATAGTTTGTTGTGAAATATTCTATATTCGTTTTTGATGTGATCCAGTACTGTGGGTAGGTGTAGGTCTGTATGCAGTGAAAAAATAAAATAAACTAATGTTTAGGATGATCACCAATAAAATAATTTGTATACATATTCGAAAATAGTTTTTACTTCATCAAATCACATAATTTGGATATAAATTTAAATCTCAAGTTATTAAAATTTCATAAACCAGATCAAAAAATTGTAGTGAAGGAAACCTGCAAAATAATAATAGGATTCCTGCTAGTTATTTTTCAGTGCATATTTAGCTGCTAATAAGTAAAAATAATTATGTCCATAAATTTAAATTTTCTTCCAATAAGAATAATAGCTCTTCCCATTTTTAAGTCAGTACTAATAAATCTTGGAGCTCTGGCATCTTATTCCAACACATTTCCTCTTAATTCACGTCTTCTGTCCTTCTCTAGTCCATCTTTAGGGATAAGAAGCAGACAGAAGCAACCCTTAGAAGATCTTGTCTCGGAGAGCAATCAAGGTTATGGTCCTGGGGTCCATCAAGACTCCATCTCCTCTGGATCTATGTCAAGGCCTGACCCTTGGGTTGAAGAATAGTCGTCCACTAAGTCGACAAAGTCCAGACGAAGCTGGTTCTACAAATAGTTTAGACTAATAGCTCTACCCATAGAAGGTTCATTTTTTTACATAGTTTAAAAAATGTATATGATGTAGTTAGTGAAAAATAAATTAGTTTCCAATATTTGACATTAAAAAAATATTTTATTTCAGTTCTTATGTCATTCACTTCAGTTATCATTATTAATAATTCACCTATGTAAAATATACACTTCGTTGTGACTCATAGTATTATTTTTCGTCTCAGAGCTACTTACTAGTTTATTTTAAATTTTCTATTTAAGAACGACAAAGTTACCACTTTCATTAAAATTTAACACACACCCCACATTAACAAAAAACATTAACGATATCTATAAGCTATGGTTTGTATTATATGGCTGCTAAATATCCGATCGATATTGATATCGAGATATCAAGAGATGTTACTGCTAATATTTTAATAGCTATAGGAACGATAAAAATGGTTGTCCATTAAGTTACTGGGGGCCTTGTAGGGTTAGAGATTAAGGTTTTTTAGGATTAATGAAGGTAGTTCAAAATTCTCACGTTACTTCATATTATAAAATAAACTGAGTTTGTGATTAGCTTAACTTATAAATACAATAAGCGTAATTTTAATACATTATTAGCAATCACAGAAAAATAGGCAATCTTGCAAATTGGGGATTTAAAAATAATTGCCAAAAGAAAAATATTTTCAAATATAGTGAGGAGGTTTTTGTGATTTTTCTTATTAAAGGTCAAATTAGTACAATATTTTAAAGTATTTTATTAAACCTAAAAGATATTTATTTTTCAAAAATGGATCACCATTGTGAGCCGAACAAGACAAGGCATGTAAAATATTTACCCCCGGTAATATGCCCTGAGTTACGGACTTAATGTGGAACGTTCTAGAGCTCATATATGATAATTAACCCTCAGTCTCGTAAGATATCTCATTTTCTACTAATTATCTTAAACTGGCTAAATGGGATGCAGTGGATGGAGGGGGGATAGGAGCGGGGGGGAGAGGGAGGAGAGTTTACCCTCGGAAAATATTCCCCCACCCCTTCCCTTGCAAAATACAACTCCGCTAACCGTTAATCAGTTGGAACGAATTCCCACCCCATCCACCGCTCCTACATCTCTTATTAAGGCCATGTATCTCTTAAATAGAAGGGAGTATATATCTTTGCAAACTGTAGCGGGTCTGCATTAAGCTGTATAAATCCGCCATGGGGTGGAAGGGATCTAATATAATTTTTCATGTGTTATTAGACCGTCGGAAAATTTACCAAGTAGAAGAGTGGTCAGGAAAATGTTGATTGAAACAGAACCCTCAGTAAAATATGGCCAATTAAGTTATTCTTCAATTAAATTCACTGTTCTCTGATATTTACATTTATTTTTTTACGAACGATTAAAAATTATTTCACCAACCGAATTCTATACAGAAGGTCAACAAAGAGTTCACGTATCTATAAAAGATAATTCAAGAAAATGGATTAGAGAAATTTATCATAAGTGAAAGGATACATAAAATAAAAGTAGCTCATAGGATAGCATATATACAACAATTTATAATAAAAATGTGTGTAGTGAAACAAAGTTGTACATTAGTGAAAACAGAATACTTCGACGCAATTGAGTGTCTATTAGAAATATCAAAAATTGAAATATTAAAGAGAATCATGAGACAAATTGTAGTTCCAAAAATATAAAAATAATTTTTTTAAATTTATTTATTTTTTATTCTAAACGATTAACAATTCTTGTTATTATCTCTTAGCTAGAAGTTAGCTTACAGATTAACATTTAACTGATTCAGTATTTAGTAAAAATAAAAAATCACGTTTAAATCCATCACTGTTTAGTAGAAATTGAAAATAAAATTATAAAAATGCCAGGGCAGGTTGTTTCGTTAAATTTAAATTCATTGTATATACGTATATTTACCTCACCACTGTTTATAAAATGCTGAAATAAATCATGTTTATATATTAACCCGGCGTTTGTCGCTAGCCGATCTGGTACACCGTTAGTCACTAGATGATGATTTCCCTCACAAAAAAACAAACCTAAAATTAAATATTTTACTATGTACATAATAATGCGTTTTTCATCAGTTAAATCATTATTACAAGTATATTTAGTATGTTCATTGTGAATTGGAACATACACACCTATACCAGTTCTTTTTTTGTATTGCATCGAGCAGCCACGAACAAGAATCTGGAATAGTAAAAATTTCAGATTCCTAGTAAATAATTGAAAAAAATAAATAAAATACAAATCACGACGATTTATCAACTAATTACATACAATTTATTTTCTCAACTGACTTTTTATCCAACAAGGCAAGCATGTTATATCCAGTAAAATTTCACGAATAAACTTCACAAGAGTGTGGACACGGCAATTAGCAGTACAAATCTCCCAATATCCAGGCCACCTGCATCCATTTTACTTAGAAACTAAATATTCTTATTCGCAAATGTCCTAAACTCAGCTATAATGAGGGTCAGCGATGAAAGTTAAATTCTGAAGAACTTATTAAATATTTTTTAGAAGGGTGAGGGAAATGCTCACCTAGCGACCAACGCCGGGTTAACACAATGTTATATTTGGGTTTAGTACAGTTTAAAAATAATGATTGATGAAAAATGTAACTTAAATAATAAAAATAACTAATGAATTTAACATTAATTCATATCCGACTAAATATATTAATTTCCACTGCAGTAATTTCCAACAACCCACATAGACAATTCATAAAATACCACAAATCTCTTGGATTAAGATTTATTTTTATTATATATTTTTTTAAATTTAAACGTTAGCAATTAATGTTGGCACATGTTGTAATATTTAAATATACATTTGAGAATAAATTAACAAGCTATGTTAATACAAAATACAACCGTTTCAGAATTGCAATAATCTAGTACATTCGGAACACAAAGGGCGGTTAACATTGGGCCGATACTGGAGAGACCAATCCAAACAGTTGACCATTTCGATGGTGTTTAAATAAATAAACAGTAACTACTCGGAACTGATGCAAAGGCTGCGGGGAGCCTGGGGAGTGGTTGGTTCCTCAGAGTGCTTTATCTGCTCACTCTCTTGCGGTAAAAAATAGTTCGCCATAAATCTCAATAGCCATAAAATGCTTAAGATAGTTCAGAGAATATTAACAAACCAAACTATTAAATGCGGAAATACTTAAACTTTAAACTTATATTTCATTAAAAATCAAAGCAACTTATTTTATCTGTTCCATCAAGCTTCATTCAAAGATGTTTTCAAGTAATATAGTATCCAAGATTGAAGAAGCTGCTGTGGAGGTTAGGTTGTATGAATTATCTTGGTTGGTTAAAACAATGTATAGTCATTAGATATTTTCTTAACCAGCAAGAATCAAACGTGAACAAAAAAAATGGACAACGAGCAGCATAATGCCAATGAAGAAGTAAGGACTTTGAATCGGTCACTAATTGCTACATTTAAAAAAATTTATGGGTCATACATTTTTTTAAATGTGGCAACTATTATAATTTATTAATTAATTATAATTTCTATATTTACCTCTATCTCAAAGGGTCACTAGTATATAAAATAGTCTTACATTCTGCTGTAGTATTAAAATATCTTCTCTTTAAGATTTTTTTTTTTAATTTCTTTGTTAACCTACTGGTGGGTATCTTTCAGATACGGGTTCAATGAGAATACGGTGGTTATGTTAGTAAAAATGGAAGAGCGGCGCTCTTCTTATATCTATTATTTACTTTCTTAGTCTAGTTTCTTCTTGGTGTTCTATTAAGGATACACCAATCTTGTAACCTTAATACTAGTCTGATGAATTGAGTCTGAGAAATATTGCGACTATCCTTGTAAATATGTATTTTTTATAGGAGCAAATTATTATTATTATGACAGATATATATATGTAAGTTTATTTCTGTATTTAAGTATTATAACTGTATTTGAAAAGAAAATTTAATATTTTACAAGTAAATTTACCAATCGTTACCATATAATCTGGTTATTAAATATTTGTGGATTACTAATTATTAATGTCTGAGTATTAAATTTATTAGGAAAATATTGATGTGAATATAAAACCAAAATAATAAAGATTTGGTACACAGGGACAATTATTTCTTAATAATGCGTTGTTCTTTGAAATTCCTTGTCATTTCCTTAGAGTTTGAGTTTTTCCTTTTCTCAGTGATTTTATTCATTTTATCATTAAAATAAAATTATTTTGTTCGTTTTCAGAATTTATATTACAAGAACAGTAGACGGTAAGCAATATGCAGAAAAGGTAAAATGTTTGTGGTATATCCTCTGTTCTTATCCTCAGATCAAAAGCCATAAGAGAATTTACAGTGACCTATTCAAAGCCCTTACTTCTTCCTTGGCATTCTGCTGCACTTTGTCCACATTTTGTGTTCATCTTTGATTTTTGCTAGTTAAGGACTGTCTAATGACTTTAACATTGTTTGAACCACCCAAGATAATTGATGCAACCAATCATCCAGAGAGGCTTGTTCTATCTTTCCTACAATGTTGCTTAGAATCTCCTTTCACTGAAGAATGACGGGACCGATAGAATTAGCTGTATTTAATTAAAATAAAATATTTCTTTTTTTTTAATTTTAAGTAATTCGATATTCAATAGTTTATTCTGTTAATATTGTCTGAACTTTTTTAATCATCTTATGGCTATTGAGATTAATGGCACAATATTTTTTACCGCAAGAGAGTGAGCAGATAAAGCACTCTGAGGAATCAACCACTCCCCAGGCTCCCCGCAGCCTTTGCATCAGTTCCGAGTAATTACTGTTTATTTATTTGAATACCATCGAAATGGTTAACTGTTTGGATTGGTCTCTCCAGTATCGGCCCAATGTAAACCACCCTTTGTGCTCTGAATGAACTAGATTATTGCAATGCTGAAACGGTTGTCTTTTGTATTAACAAAGCGTGTTAATTGATTTTCTAAAATATTAAATGAATATTAAAATATGATACGAGTCAACTCTGGCTTATAAGCGTTTAAATATCAAATATGTTTTTTTAGTATAATATATATATATTTATACACAGATAAATTTTTTTTTAAAACTTAATAACAATAGCAAATAAATATAAATATAAAATAAAATAGTAATTAAATTCATTCTCATTACGTTTAAAATAAAATTTTATTTGTGTTTTAATAAAATTTATAACAAAATTTACGAAACACCTATAAAGGATCTTGGGTTCAGTATTTGGTATGGTTATACTGTTTTTCTTTAACCCCCAAGTATTTCCCCACTTTATGGTACCCACTTAATAGAGGCTTGTTGTGCCACAGAAGGGTCCCTAGATCCCAATGAGCCACGGTTAATTTAAATTTTCTGTCTATAGCCGGACTCGAACTCATGTCTAAAGTAAAGAGGATAAGGCACTGTTTTCCACTAAGCTAGCATATCCATATCATGTGTAAAATTAAATACGTGAAATTATGCACATTATTAAAAGAATTTACAAAGAGGGAAACTAATCATTTTAAGTAGCTAAATTACGTTTTATTTTCATGTTTTTTTTTTTTTAAATTTCGATTTTAAGTTTTTTTCTTCATTCATTCATTCTCGGCGCAACAGATGCATGAAGCAGTCCTTGGCCAGCTCAACGGCTCTTCCCCAGTCTTCCCTGTCAGTGGCACGTCTGATGGATATTCCTGCTTTCTTCAGATCCTCGGAGACGCTGTCCTTCCATCTTCCCTTCGGTCTTTAACGAGGCCTTACTCCATCGGGGCTTCCGTAATACAGTCTTCTGACTGTCCTCTCCTCGTCCATTCTGATTACGTGTCCCAGCCATTTAATTCGCTGTATTCTCACATATTGGGAAACATTCAGTTCATTATAAAGTACGTACAGCTCTTTGTTTTTTCTTAGTCGAAACAAACCATCCTCCTCTACAGGTCCATAGATGCGTCTCAATATTTTCCTCTCGAACCTGTTAATATGTTCAGCTGATACTTTACGCCATGTCCAGGTTTCAGATGTATGTCAGGACGGGTCGGACGAGTGCTTTATAAAGTTTTTCTTACTATTTTGATTTACAACAAAAATAAAATTTACAAAGTAAAAACTTATATAATCAATGATATGATCATATTTTAAAATTTTTTGTAATTACGTAGTATTGCTTGGTACAGCTATTTATTATGGACCTCTACATATTGAGATTATTTTTTCGGACCATATGCACTTTTAAATGGCCTTTTAACGATATAAATCTCAGCAATATAAGTATAACAATAAAGCAAAAACAAGACGAAATTAAAAACAATATATATATATATATATATATATATATATATATATATATATATATATATATATATATATATATATATACATCATATTTTTCAGCGTTTTAAAATTAGAGAACTTGTTTTTAGTAATATTTTCTTACCCGTTACAATGAATGTTTAATTAAATATGACTTATGTCTTTTTCATTTTATTTTTTGTATGTAAATAATTTGTGTTTGATAATTTTTTTTGGAGCCCGATATAATAGAAAAAAAAGATGTTTTGTTTTAATTCTGTTCTTCTTCTTATGTCTCTACCTCTTCGATCCATGAAGAGTCGAAAGGGACCTCGACCCAGCGATGCCAGTCCTCTCGGTCAATGTACAGTAGCTTCACTTCATTGTGGGTTTTGCTTATATTGTTCCAAATCTTTTGGATGATTGATATAAGATCCTTGAGCGAACGCGTTTTTTCCTCAAGCGGTAGCGGGTGGATACTTTTCACAATCCCAGTGAAAAAGCTGTCTACTTCAGGGACCTAGCGACCCTGCCCACGCGAGCTCTTGATTTGCCCCACCTCCTTAAACTGGGGAGAATCATGTCCTACCATTCAATCTTAACCTTTTTTTTCCTTCACAGATCCTTGAAACCACCTTTCCTTCTGCGGACGCAGGAGGCCAGGCGCAACGAGGTACCGGTCTATTCATGCAGAAGACTACAGTTGCTTCAACCTCTATTTTTTTTTTTCTTTTTCAATTTCATAGTAATTAAAATAATTTTTTTAAAGACTATTACTAATTATTCAGAGTTTAATTAATACAGAAAACTTTATTGAGATAAAAGCATACCGGATAAATTCATTAAAAAAAAAAGTGAAATTAAATTTGGTTAATTTTAATCTCTGCAATCTGGTTTTTACATTTCGAATATTGAGATATGAACAGTATTTTTCAATAATTTTTTTTAACAAAAGACAAACCTGCAATAAAATTCAAATTAATATTACGTTCGTGAATAATTTTAAATTATCACTTGATTCCTATTTTTGTTTTGTTTTTTCATTGGGAGAATAACATCATTTGTCCATTTATTTGTGAGTCATTGTGGTTTGTCTGCAATGTCACTTCTCGGGTGTTTTGTTCTATAAATTTTAATACCCTTTGCTTTGTCCTTATAAACCGTTTTCAAATTTGAATGATTTTCGAAATTTTCATCTACGTTCAATGAAGATAAAGTGATTGTTTCTGGATCTCTAATCGCCAACAATTATAAGTTATATTATTTGTTAACATAGACAATCTTTTGATTTGCTTCTGTAAGTCATTTTCATAGATTGGTCAAGCACACTCTGCTTCAGTAAATATCGATAGATGAAATCTTCTCTATCGACTGATTTGAGCTTATTCTTATCTTTAGGTCTAAAGCTAAGAGTTTGCCCAAAATCAGTGGATTGAGAAGGATTCATCTATAAATATTTATTTGAGCAGATTGTGCTTGTCAAGCTATGAGGATGGCTTATAAAAGAAAATCGATTAATAGCCAATGCTAACAAAAGTATACCTTATAATTGTTGGCGATTAAAGATCCAGAAGAAATCACATTATCTTCATTAAAGGTAGATGAAAATTTCGAAAATCATTCAAATTTGAAAACGGTTTATAAGGAAATAGC